>OY720036.1:17729422-18329422 GCA_963082485.1 Eudonia mercurella
TGTGCGAGTTCGAGCCGTTTGGGGGTCTCATGCGTGTACTCTTTCGAACCAGTTATGAGAGAACGAGAGGCAAGCCTTAACAAGTCCATGCACGTTTCCATCTTAGCTGTGGTGCGCGTGTCCTTTAAAATACCAGGTACCAATAGGCTTTAACTATGAAGGAAAAAATATTCCTAGTAAAGCCATCATCAAGGCTGGCTGGCATGCCTAAAAATGGTGAATTTATAAAAGTAACAGTACAGAAAATTTGTTTTCGGTACCTACTTTTACTTGTTATATCGACAATGAGGTTTTATTGATTTATTATTAAATTCGACAAAATGGTCAGTCAGTTCACAACATCGCAATTGGTCCACCAAATGAATCCATTGAATCGTCTCTAAGGCGTGCTTAGTTTCGGGTCAAAGCAATACTTATGGCGCTCTATTCTATTCCTGCACTCACTGTTCCAAAGTATTTAATCTTATTTGTAACAAACAAAAAACAGACTTGGTTTAAACAAAATTGCTATTTATTTACACTCCGCATTCAATAATGAGCTGTTGAAAATCCACTGGTGAATGACGCGTCAATTAAAGCCGAAATAAACAAGAGATCCCTTTAGAATTTCATTAACATACTCCCAATGGGCCTCGAACGTTCGTCATCAATCATCGACCTACAGAATTCCAAGCGAACATAACGTCACACATCCAAAAAACAACCCGAACCTTTTGTGATCGAATTCCCAAATCCTGGACCGGTTTTGTCTCCCACAGTCACCCCTGGAGAACATGAATAAATCAAAGTTGTTAAACGGTTTAACTAGATTTTACTTAAATAATTATTAGTACTTATTACCACTAAAATAAAGAGATATCTACTCTTTAGAAAAATACATATTTGCTTCGTATTTGTTGTTTTTTTTAAATATAAATAAATACTGATTTCATATTTCAGCATAAACTCTTTATATGTAAAATACTCGAGAATTAAAAACCATTAGATTGTCTCATTTGTATCAACGAGTACCAAGTGCACTATATGCAATTTAAAATTATTTTAGTAAGCAAACGCATACTCGACCCGTGGAGGGTTAGTTATTTATATAACAGTTATCACAATGGGTGCAGGAGACATGGTCCAGACCAGTCCATTTCTGGTATTCTCAATAATAAACAAACTGACACTAATTATAACACAAACCAGTGCCTCAATGAATTCTAACAACTCTATTTAAGCAGCGAAGTCAAACTTATTTTTTTTAGTTAGTTATCTGGTACATACCTTTTTATGACTAACGTAAAATAATGAAAACGCCTAAACCCTGAATGTTGTGAATGTTTTAGCAGGCCTCTGCTATCTTTATGATTCAGTCTTTGCCAATTAAATGCGTTTGTTTCCATTTATATAGTGTGAGTAATTCCACAAAATAAACGAATCACAATGATTTACAAGTGCAACAAAACGTACAAACCACAAAAGAGATGCAACACAACTCGGAATCCGACACGTGGCACCGGATTCGAGTAAAGATAAAATTAATTTTATATTTAGACTGTCGCTCAGTGGTGGCGATGGCGCGTTAAAAAATATGATTCGACATAGCTCACTCTACATTGACATCGCAAGGTTTCGCCGAACAATGGATCACACGCACAAACACAGCACTACACACACTAACGTCGAAGCCGAGAGATTGGCGAGAAAGTTGGACAGACCACAACACAACGCAGTCAGTCAGCGGTTTTATTGCGAGTTCGCGCTCTGCTCTAGTGCTTTTGTGGTAAACTAATGTACGCACATGTTTATTTGTTTGCTACTCCGAAGAGTGTAAGAACAGCAAATCTGACATCTGTGTCAAAGGCGTACGACTCAAAGTCGAATGTAATACATGTGATCTTTTAAGCAGATGATTTCTTGAGACTTGCCCGCATAATTTCCGGAATTCCTCATGTGTATCTCTCTGAAGTGGTAGTCATTTGTAAATCAAAGAGCAGAAAAGTAGAAACAGTCATTAAATTGCCCCATGCTTTCGTAGCAGAAAACTTTATCTGACTTACAATCTACTTGATCAATGTGCTCAGTACCAATTGCGGACAAGAGTTGACGCATTATTTCTAAAATTAGCAACACTTTATTATCGTTGAAGGATATAGCCTATAAAATCGTGGCTGGTCGCTAACACAAACCAGTTCTTTGTTGCAAGTACATAGTCGGCATGTACCGAGCGAGGCACGCGGCGGCGATATGTATTACTGCGGTCGCGTCGGGGGGAAGTTTCTTGCATTCATAATGTCGCTACTCGAACTAATCTGGTATCTTGGTACGGGGCGTCCTTGCCTCATAGAAATTACAGCTCAAAACAAGGACGCGTTTGGAACAAAATTTCTAAAGCGGAAACCACAAATGCCGACAGTATCACAATTTCAAATGTAACTATGTGCAACATATAAAATGAGGGCACACGTTAGCGTGATAGTAGTACTCGAATCCTTTTGCAATGATTTAGACGGTTCAGCCGGGAAAATGTTCAATAATTCATGAAAATATACAATTTAGAGACTGCAGAACGACAACAGAAGACTAGTCTTACGAGTTAGGCGCAGGAAATATTATGTGCATTATTTATTTGCTTGTCCGGTATATTACATCGGATACGTAAATCGCGACGTATCTGCAAATTGAGTATTTTACATTATAGACGTGGAATTGTTTGAATTCATCAATTTTAAGATTTCCAAGTGGAAAACTGTCTGACGAATCGTTTCAATTATTTTATTCAGTATATTTAACTATTTAAACCATCATGGTCACTCGCATTAGAGTAAATATTAACGGCATTTTTACCATATTTATTACTAATATACTCACAAGTGATAAACATGGTAAGAATCCCGTTAATAATTATTCTAAAGTATATTTAAGATTCAAAAAAGCATCAGGGTGTCTAGTGTGAGTTTTGTTTACTATCCGTATTAATTCGATTACGTTTACGAATACGAAAATTAGTATGCCATTGAAGCAGCGCCTCCTGGCGACATACGAAAAGAGTTAACATTTTGCCATACAAATTCTCGTTTTCATTGACGTGATCGAATGGCGAATGTAACTCGCACTTGGCACCTAGGTGTACACAGCAATCCAGAAGGTGTTCAGCAAATTTCTTGAACGGTGCTGCAATTATAATAACAGAGGAAACCTATCAAGCTCCAAAACTTCCGTAAACGTTTAGGTAAATTACTTGTTTGGTCCTACCGCTAAATTTATAATTTAACTTTACAGTCAAACAACAGTATAACTCAATGAAACTGTATGACATGCTACATGAGTCACATGAGCATACAAAATCAAAATATTGTGAATGAGCAAGCAGATTGGAGAATGCCGCCTTGTAAACCTGTTTCCAATATCTATATTTAAGGTAGGCGAGTGGCGGTTCACAGATATACCTTAGTAAGAAATCAAAGGCTTTGACATTTTGAACGATACGCGTTGGTACTTCGTCTCAGTCATCTCGATAGATATCTTCGTATACGTCAAGTCACAGGAAACATGGGATTTCGGACGTCTTAAGTACTATAAATTTGTTAAATGCTACCATAACATTTTTGAGTGAGTAAAATGTTACGCAAAATAAGTTAAACGGAATGTTACCTGCAAAAGGTCAATAACGTCAAACTAAAATATTATGTAAATTAAACGCTAGTAGATATGCTTCATGTTCATGTGTAGTTAGTGTTAACTTTACGAAAAACAATACGAGTCAAAGTAGTCAAGGGGTTCAAGGCAACTAAGATTTGAGTATGTTTTATAAAGCTGTTGTATTTAAAGTAATTACAGCAAATTAGCTGCAAGATCTTTCAAATTAAAACTAACGAGACTACAATTATGCTAAATTAATAGAGACAGATGCTACTGCACATCGTAAGGTGCACGGTATCGGAGCGTCTGAGGTGTCATCCAGCTGCGTTTAAACACGTCTCGCGTGGTCCTAACAGGAAGATTCCAATTTGCGTCCCGGCCACGACAACCGAAGGATGTGGAGTAACAAAGGACATCGAAGCGCCAATGTGGCAATCTCAAATAATGACCACGTAGGTGTGGGATGTTCCTGCATAATATATTTCACTTAAGTACGTCTCGTCTTTCAATGTTAATTTATGTTGGTGCCGTTCATGATTGGAATACCTGATTGTTGTGCGCGTTAGATTGCTATTGGTATCAGGTGTCGTCTGCGTTAATGTACAATGTGTCGTACAATGCGGTCGGTCACTATGCGAATGACAGCTAACGTCTGACAGGATATGGGAGGTGCCTAAACCCGTTTTGAGGTTGGCCGGTGACTGAAAGGCCACGTCTTATTTTACAGGAGTTATTGACGAGAACGGCATTGTTTTCTCCGAGATATTCGAGTCGTACGCCATTCAGAACACGGACACCGGTGTCGGTAATTGTTATGATAGCAATTATTTTTTATCGCCACCTTGCATTGCAGCACAACCTTCAACCATGACAAATGTCGTAACAGGTATATTTTTGCGCTTATATCGTAAACGCGTGTTATCAAATAATAAAGTTTTAACGATTTTCTCATGAATTGAAGTGAACCAAACATATTTGCTTAACATACTGTGTTAGGTTCGAACCATTTACATTGTAATTTTTATCACGATGTAAAATTGTTAATTACAGTAGATCTGCTGCCTACAGTATGAGTATTAATTTTAACATGACTAGTACATTAGACATGGGAGGGTACTATAATTGGCGAACACAACGAAGCAAGTAACTAGGTATTTAGTTTACTTCGGTTAAACAAAAATAATATACGCAAAAACATATCGTCAACGAGACTTTCAAGAGCTTTCACCATGCAGGCCGGCCAAAAATGTCAACCCAACCCGATGTCAGATATGTGCCGAATGCCGCGTCGTCATGCAAATTTGCCACTCGAAATGCAACGTGACATGACGAGTGGGGGTGGGGCAGCATTCCTAGCGTTGGGAAGGGGGGAGCCGGCGGTCATCGACCGTCCTCCGGCGGTCGAGCATAAACTACGCAGCCACGTAAGGTCAATACGGCCGCGCTGGCGACCGGTCCAGAGCACTAGCCACGTAACAGTGTCGAAAGAACATTGTTCCATTGGCGGGCTCGCTCCACACACCGAAAATCAATTACTGTGCCACACACACGAAATTTAATTCGATCGATTGCGCAAGATGAATAGGTATTATCTGCAAATCAGATTGGTGTTATACGCTTTGTCGCTGAATGCGTTCAACGCGACACAATCCAGTTTAGATTCGGATGAGGAAACAGCGGATTTCAGCCCATTCGTTAGGTGTTTGATGACGTAAGCCATTCGGTAGTACTTACTGGCTGTGTGCTCAACCAATATTCTCCATGAGTCACGAAGGCAAACGTTACGCTTATATCACTCACGCCATTCATTATCAAGAATTTTTACCAGATAACCTAGTGCTGATATTGACGTTTAGGTAGACAAAATAATGTTTGTAATATTGTAAGCACATAATTTACTACTGATAAAAATTTTCATTAGGTAATGTGGTGTAATGAATTATGACATAGAAGATGTTGTAAATATTCTGAGTCCGAAGTATGAAAGTATGCCTAACTAGATAATGTAATAATACCTTTAAACAGAATAATTAATAACTAAATACTTACGTAAAGATTTCTACTTACCTCGTAGCAGCACTAGCGGCCTCGAAGTGGAAGAAATCCTTTTATGTTGATTTGAAGCAGTTTGTAGAGCGGCATTCATGTTTTGACGACGCTATTTTGTTACTAGTTTTATAGATTTTGTCTTCGGAGCTGTTAAAGTTTTACTTCGCTAACAATAAATTTGATTTGACCGTTTTGTGAATGTAAAACGTAAGACAAGACGCTGGCTATCTTTAATTAACAAAATACTTAAGTAGTAAAAGTGTCGAGACGCGCCATGCTTAATTACGTATCATTTTACATCAAACACTAAAAATCATGTTACATGACAAAGAACAATGGTAAAAGTTAACATAAAATGTATACGTTATTCGCCAGTATGCTTATCATTAATGCAATCTGAATTCTAATGCGGCACAAAGCATCAATTATTCTGTTCACAAGTGGAGTGTCCCGCGACCGTGGAGAGTATATTCCTAATCCAGCGTACTGGTGAGTCATGGCGCGCCTCCGTAGATGGAAACAGACTTACGTTCATATCCCGCCGACCAGGACCACAAGGAGACCATCGCCAACAGCCAATGGTACATGAAGCCTTCGATCTTCCAATAGAGGGAGGCGTACAAGGGTCTCACGAGGCGCAGAGCCATCATCCACACGACGTAAGCGGGGATGCAGTATATGTTGTTCACGACCACGAATGTCGTTCGGGCCACGATCCGCACGTACCGACTGAAACAGCAGGGCCGCGACGGTTCATCTTTGACCTTCTCGCCAAACATCAGCGCCCACGAAACCCACAAGGCCGGGACAACGCAACCACAAACACATGATTGGTGACATGAAAGATGACGTGCGAACACAGAGTGACGCGACCGGAGGGGGTTCCGTGAACTAGCGAGAGGCGAGATGGCACCGTACCGCGTTCTCCCTGCCGACAGCTGCCTGACGCGGGGGCTTTCGTCGTGCGCGGACAATGACGCTGCGCCACCGTATCCAATCAAACACAAGACATACATTCGACGATATTTATTAATGGAATCGTTCACCGGTTCACTGTCGGTTATTTCGTTAAGTAGATTGCGAGTACAAATTTAAAAATCGCCCGTCGGCGAGCGACGGTACTCGCTCGCCGGCGGGTTCACATGCGTTTTCTTTTGCGACACACATTTTACACCGATCGACGTAACATTAACTCGTACGACGCGAGCACACATAGACAGACATACACAATTTTAGTTTACGATGCATACTGTGGCACGGCATCAGCCGGCCGAGTTCGTCGTGTAAAATCAATACAAAGTTCATTTATATAAAATTAAAAAACATCGGATGCTGAAATTATACAAAATTACAATATTAAAGACTGTACACTATCTAATATATACAAAAGTTGCCGGCATAGATATGTGCGAGGGCTTTATATACAGGGCGGTGGGTTCGGCGTCACGGGCCTCGAGACCTAGAGCTCACACATTGTAGTCGTGGGTCATGAGGCCGTGCACCTGCTCGAGGCGGTACGCGAGCCTCTGCTTCTGCGAGAACTCGTCCTCCTCGAGCGTCACCATTAGCTGCTCGTTGTATTTCACCGCGTACGCGTACAGCTCATTCAACGCGCAGTTCGTATTGAACTCCTTGGTGTGGAGACGCGACTCCTCAGCTAACATTGCGTTCATGTCCTGGTCGGATATAGCCGGCATCAACTTTATATCCGCGTAGTAACGCTCAACCCATTCCTTGTAAACGGGAATATCTTTCGCGTAAAGGAGCTTAGACGACGGCGAGTCTTTACCGAGGATGTGGTCGGACGTCGAACACGAGTCCATAAACGTTTGCGCGATAACTGATAAGCAAGAATCTACTGTATTAGACTTATGCACATCGAATACAAAGTTAGGGTTTTTGATCAGATTAACCCAGAAGCGCAGCGGAAGGGAATTGCTCTTCCAAGTATGAACTACTTCGGGATCGGAGATTGCATGTTGTAGCGCTTGATCGTCGAGGAAATCGAACATATACTTTATAGCCAGAGGTAGCGCCGAGCCGCGGTGCGCGGTACTAAAAATAGTTTCGAATAAATCATCGACGAACTTTTGCAATGTTCCTTTAGTGGCGAGTAGGCGCGTAAGATATATTTCCGAAACCATTTTATTGCCTCGTTCTCCCTCCTTGTGAGCGTCACCGTCGTGGTGCCTAACGAGATGCCAATATTTGAAAGCGTTTCCGTGGTCATATTTAAGCGGACTTGCCGGCGGGCTAGCAGAACCATATTTACCGCGATTAAGAGTCTCATACGTATGAGATTTATCGTTTTTCTCCATGTTGGAGAGATTATAGACTGAACTTTGCTTGGCAACGAGGCTAAGGCAAGCACCGTCTGGTACGCGGTAATGATTAAGCGTGTTGAGTTTACGCCACTCGCCCTCGCATTTAGTGGTACTGTCTTCGTCATAGAGAATTAATCGACCGCAAGCGCCAGTGCGCCATTCCAAATCAAGGTCATCACGACTGGGTCTCGAAGCATACGGAGTAGCGCGATAAATGGCGTCCAAGCATTTTTCTTTCACTTGGCTTATTGTATCGCAGTCAAGAACTTTTACTTGAACGTTCTCCGTCGTAGCCTCTAAGCCGCTAACGAAAATAGTTTGTTGTGATATAGATACGCTTACCATCATCGGTTTAAAATCAATCGACTGCCTAATGAGCTTCTCTTCGCTAAGAGAATACCGCGCCTCAGATGTTATTGCGTCCACGGGCCCTTTGTCTACCTGACCTTTCATTGACCTAAACAAAAGATAAAGCGGTTCGCCTGCACATTCGCGAAGGAATTTATATAGCAAGAAAGTAAACCAAGCGCTCAACATTTTCTCTGCCACGCTCTCTGTTCGCCTCAGTAATAATTTAGGATGACTTTTACCTTCCATACATTTTTCTATTAACTCTGCTAGCAATGTTTTCAATACGTCCGTACAATACTCCATTTTACTTTGTAATGTTACCATAATAAGTGAAGCTACATTAACCCGATCACGCATAGAGAAATACCTGTTGCTTTCTAAAGTACGAATAAATAATAAAAGGAATGTTTTGTTCATAATTAACTGTCCAAACATTCGGAGTCCCTTCTCCTTCCTCATAAGCTCTGGACGCTCCCACTGTAGGACGGCATGCTCGTCTATGTTAGGGAACAATATTTTCATGGCATAAGTGCGGTAATCCAAGAAAGGTATACCGCCTGTCACGTCTCCCGTCAAATCCGTCATTTCAGTCTGCAACTCAGCAAATGCCTCTTTGCATTCGGCAGCTACCCTTAACTCTAAAATATCCATTTGCTCTTGCATATTTTTTAATACCCTAATATTTTCAGTTGATTTTCTCTTATACATAACTAGAAACACGACAAATACTAAAATGAGTATCACTATACTGGCTATAACGCCAAATAATACTGGCTTTCCGATTGCCGCCTGCAGGCCAGCCTGTGATGAGTAGGACAATTTACCTATTTTAAAGGTAAGAGCACGCCCGACTTTGACCACAACTTCTGGTGTATCAACGCCGTCGGGTAATTCGTCGCGCGACGGAGGTCGGCAAGTCAAATGGTGTCGAGAAAGAGAGGTCACGTTACATAAACTTTCGCCGATATGTACCTCGACATCGTGTTCAGTACACGCTCTATCTAAATTTTGACCATTTATAGTTAAATACTCAGACTTATAATACTTTACATCCTCATCGAATTTCTCGTAGTAAGGATCTGGATAAAGCAAAAACGCGTCACCCGTTTTGGAAGTGCGATTTTGTACACTTAGTACGTCGTCCATATTAAAACCGTACTCTAATTCTAATGGCCTATCTGGATCTAGACTTAGTCCAGCACTTTCGATACCAGGAGATTCACAAATGAGTTGAGTCTGAAAATCGAGACGATGACAGGGAGCGATATAAGGCCGATTATCGTGATAAACGTATATTTGAGGGAACTGTATAGAATGGAAATTACGACCGATTACTTTGATGTTTATGCCACCAGACGGAATGCCTTTAGGCTGTTTACGTTGCGATACCAGAGGTGGCCCAGATTCTACAGAGTCGACAACAGGATCTTCTATGTATTCAAACTTCTCACGTTCTAACGTGCGCATACCATTATCAAAACGCATTCGCAATGTTCCCATTTTCAATTGATAAGAGTGGCTTGTTCTACAAACAGCTTCTTCATGTGACACTGAAAGAATTGCACAAGGCAAATCGTCGATAAAGGCTTGTATATTACTGCCTGCATTTAAATATTCTCCAGTTATTCGAAGCTTTGTTCCACCTGATTGGGGTCCGTATTTCGGTTGAATAGAATTTATTTTCGGATTCACAAACGCGTAATGATGTTTTGATTCGCCGCGATAATCAGCTACCCGGACTACCACAGGGCCATCTCTTGGCACTTCTTCCCCTGGGCCATCAACAGTACAAACGATACGTCTAGTTTTAACATATAATTCGATAATAGGTTGACATTTAATTCCTGCTATCGTAACTCCATTATAAATATCTGATATATTTCTACCTAGATTAATACCTTCAATGGTGATATTAGTTCCCCCGTCCCAAGGGCCTAACTGCGGTCTAAAGGAATGAATTTCTGGGTTAGGACAAGTCTGCGTACGATTTAACCATACACTTGGAGCGCCGCATTGCTCCTGGACTTCGCATCTATCTGATCCCTGACACCAACCACATCCAAACTTCTCCGGAAGCGCGAGACACATGCCGCAATTATCTGCCATGTCATTACAGCGATAAATAAGTATATGCGTGTTATCTGGATTGTCTAATGGCTTAGAACCTCCCCAAATAACAGCGAAAGAAGCAGTAATATTTGGAGCACGCGAGGTGTAAGTAAATTCTACTGCTTCACAATAAATTGTATCGGCAAGAAGTTGAGCGTTAACATGTGTCACGCGGCCTTCGATGTTAAACTGGCATACAAACCTAGTCTGAACTATGAATTGGCCGATAATATGAACTTTAACTTTGATAGCTTTCTTTACACCGGAAGGAACAAGGATCTCATTAGTACCGTCGGAAGTGGAATTAATCGTGGGACAAAAGCCAGGACCTGAACGATAGCTGGGGCCGATACGACTAACACCCGTCACTAGAATATGGTTTCTACAATTTTCAGCGGTATCATGAGTACAACGATGACCGTCTACACACCAATCGCAAGGAAAAGACGAACTAACGCATTGTGTACATGAGCTGTACGTGTTGCAGTCGAAAAATGTGAAATTTGTAGCTACGAAATCAGGTCCCTGAGTAGTACGCACCGACAATTTGGCTGTAAAATGATGTTGACCGGCGGGAATCGGTGGGAGCGTGTCGGTGCGTGGAGTAGTACAATTAACACCGTAAGGTTTTCTGGTAGCATTGGTAATTAAAGTACGATCTAAAGCTGTAAATGCACACAAAAATTGTCCGGTAAGAGTGGGCAAATTTTCAATAAGCAAATCTAACGTCCTAGCTGTGGTACGTTGCAACTGGTATGGAGTTATTTGAGTAATAGTAGTGCAACGACCACTACGATATGAGATCCAATACAGAGGATCTTGAGCTGCATCCTGACAGTCTGATCGTAAGCTGCACTTATTTTCGAGAGAACACCATCCACAATAAGGATCTTTGGCGCCGAGACACGTTAAACACGATTTATATACGCTACACTCCTGAACTTTCACTTTGGACACTTTGCGTTCTGTCATTACATATAAATGCATCAATTGAGTATCAAAGAATAAGTCTTTGTTCACTGGTGAGCCTTCATCGACTACTATATCTCCGTATTCAAATGCTGATGTCGCACTTTCTACGACAATTTTTTTCAGATGTCCTTGCGCGGTTCCGGCGAAAACCACAGTGTAATCTCCTGTGGCAGTAGCTGCCACTGCAGTTAATCTCTTTTTGAAGACTGCGACTGGAACGGCTTCCACTGGTTGTTCACCGCCCAAAGGCGTGTTAACATCTAAGCCACAAAAGTCTTCACTAATCGACTGTAATTTTGTTCCAATGCATGCATGAGATGGCGATATGAAATCAAGACCTCGTGACCCATTTCCACTGAAGCACGTCTTGATGTTTTGCATAAATTTTCGACGAATAGCTTTGAGTGAATAAACACAGAGGGCTGATAGATCAGAAGGGGTGTTGGTGTTAATAGATTCACTTTGGCTGAATGCAGCAAATAATACGTCATGTTGAGCTGTTATGCCGAGTTCTCCGGCCAAAACTGATCCGGCTTTCCCAACAAAGGCAGCTTGCACTAGATTGTATCCAAAATTGCCTCCACCTTCTCCCGTACACGACATGGGAATTTCAGTATAGGAGTAATAATTCTCGTCATCATGGCATACACGTACTAATTTACTGTAGTATGTATCTGAACCCACACCTCTTAATTGCGTCGTTAAGAAGTAACTAAATCCTTCTGAACTAAAGCCGTAGACGTAGTTGATTGGATATCGTTCACGAGATAATGAATTGACAAACATTCTTGTGCCAGTCGTAACCGCAGTTCGTGCTATCATAAATAATCGGTCATCTTCCAGGGAACGACTACTAACTGTAGGGACTTCCGAACGATAGGGAGAATTGCCAGTAAACGTCACACCCACGTACATGACCTGCGTCATCGGGGGATTCGGTGGTCCTGGTGCAATAAACGCCACTGTAGACGCCGTCGCATTGTTCGCCACGACGGGTTCTCGCACTTCACGCACATCATGAGAGATGTTATTCAGATTTCGCACCGAACACAGTCCTTGCAGTACCGAACCACAAGTTATGAGCCGGCTCGTCGCGTAGTCAATAACAAGAGCTTTGTTCACATTGTCTGTAGGTTTCTTGACGAAATTCGCGGGGCAGTCGAAGGTGCAGAAGGCAGAATCGTTCACAGGGCCGGTGACCATCGACTGGACCACTTCCAAGTCGGGGGAGAGCTGATAGATTCTGTTGACGGCACCGACGTACACGCGGCCCGTGTTGCGATCGACGACGAGATGGTCGAACTGCGAGGTCGGCGACGACACCGGGTCCGTGAAGGTGCGCACCACGTCCTGCGAAGCGCGCGCGGCGGCGCACGCGGCCCCCAGGGCCAGCAGCACGCGCCACATGGCGCGATGGCATGTGGACGGCACTCTACCGCGCGCGCCGCCGCCCGCTCGCCGCACCACTCGATCCCCTCGGCTCCGCACATCTGCAACGCGAGACACCCACTCAGGCGCACTGTCCGCGCCCGACACTCGGCCTCGGCCCGGCCTGCGCCGTCGACACTTCGATCCCATCGCACCGCACCGTTCCGCCGCCTGCTACTCGCCTAAATCGAGTCCTATAATGTACGGTGGACCCTACACGCATTCGAAAACTAACTAACTCTAATTGATCGATTACTATTCAAAGTAAACAAGAAACCACGGTACGCACGAGTACACGCTATGGCTCGGAGAGGTCCAGTGCGATCGGAGCGAATTCGCGAGCTGCAGCGACGATGCGCAGTGACTGACTTTCTAGATAAGCGATATCAGTACTAACGCATTCAACGTATACAATATCATTACTGCTTATAAATAAACATTAAGATCAATGACTAATTAAAATTAGACTTTGAATAGCGAGTGTGATAAATCTATTACTCATAACTCTGTTTACAAATACGTTAATACTTGTCGAAAGAGCAGTCACTGGCGGCCACGACGCGGTCAGTGCACTGATATAAGTCACACGCCGACGAAAGCCTCAGCATCATCAAAGGGGGTATAAACAAAAAATAATAATTTGGCATGCTGTTCGTAACGAGGGAGTGAACGTGGTAGCGCAACAATAAAACAAAATACATTGGAAAACTAAAAACACTGATAAACATACACATTGAAGAGTACTTACAGAAAAGACATGTTGTAGTATATAGCGGACTTCAAATTAATTGTTTCAACTATGTGTAGATCATAAGCATGTAAGGCGCACTCTCATAATGTGTGAGCAGTGATTTGGGGCTCGTACTGAGACCTGTAACAATAAATAATTTGCTATAAGCCCTCCCGTAAGCTATTTCTTTAAACCTTCAATGGATCATCTTATTCAATTTTCTATTGGAACCTAAGAAAATAAAGAAACATTTCAGATATATTTAGTTGTTAATGAGGTGTGTTAGAGCTATTAATTAATAATTAAAATAGAAAGACTGTGTAATATAAATTGATAAAACAACAACATCAAAGTTTGCTCCACATAATCAGAATTACAAATATTCATTGTTCATTTATTTGTTCAAATTACAATTTGATTATGTGGTTATTGTTCAGTTTTCTATATAACATCATGAATTTAAATAGTAAGAGCTTACAGTATCTTTTGGTCTGGCAGTATGGTGTTGGGGCTGGGATTTAATATTTTGTATGATGGGGTCCCAGGCTGGTGGTAGACTCCAACCATCTTCTCTATTAAAATTAGGATGTTTTTTAATTTCAATAGCCTCGCGTATCATCCTGGGGATGAATCGTTGTTCTCTAGCGAGCACTTGTGGTTTATCAAATTTGATGTAATGGTTTTCTATTGGCTATTTACTCTTTAAAGAACTGTTTAGTTGTATTTTTACCTTACAATCTTTTTTTATTTTAATTTCAGTTAGGAACCTACTTTTTGTTGTTATTTTGGCATTTGGCAACCTATTACTTTATTATAGGAACAAGAGCCTGCAAGGCTACCCTCATTGACCAAATGGTAAGGATTTATGGAGCAATCACTAAAAATGTACAGTAAAAATATTTATGGAGAAACATTACTTCAATAGACAATTAACCAACTCAGAGATAAACAAATATAATATCATCACAAGGCTTTTTCCTCTTCTAGTAGCTTCTAGAACACAGTAAATGCCATTAGTTTTGTAAACAAGACAGGTAAATTGCAACAGAGACAAAGTTTTGTGCAGTATTTCACAATTCAGGTCCATGTTAAACAAGTTTAGCAAACAAAAAATCTGCTACAATTAAAGAAGGAATAAAAAAGTATTTCTCTTTTTTTATTTAATTTTTTGGACCAGTTGTTGAAAAATAGTTAGTTTTAGAAGATTAGGTGCGATTACACAATCTTGATCGATATAAATCTAAAATGTAAGACTGAATAAAAAGTAAAGTCTATTTTTGAACTTAAGCTGTAGTTTTTTAAATAAAAGCTGATAATAAAAGCATTATTTTCAGACCAGGTTTGTCCACTTTTTCGAAAAATCTGAATGAGCCTGCCTTGTAAGTAGTATCTTACATTTTGAATTATACAAATTCAAAATGTTGGCAACTTCGCTCTACCTAGCAGAAGTGGAGTTCAGTTGCAAAGACAGAGTGTTATTGTAATTTATATGTTTTTAATAACTGTAACCGATAATTTTCTTTTGTTTTGAGTAGGTATATGAACAATGAGTAATACAAAGAGCTGTTAAATGTTGATAAAGGAACAGTAAGAAATCCTGTAATACTATAATTGGATGGACTGTATAAAGAATGTTATTTTAAAATTGGATTACTCCTTTTCTGTTCTATTCTTGGCAACCAGAGAAACTTACTGCAATCTAAACTATAACCATTCAATAGAAAACTAAGAGTAAATAGGAGAAGGACAGCATAATAAGATAATAATACAAGTATCCAGAATCTCACCAATAAATTGAGCCTAACCAAGGTCAACAAGATTTTTGGCAATTTTGTTTGATACAATCTGACCGATATTTGTCAATATTTTTATTGGAATGAATAAAGTGAAGCTTTATAAAATAAATAGTCAAAACTGGCCAAAATCTTTTGAATGGAAAGATTTTAGTCTATTGCCTTCTACATTACACTAATACAATTTATAAAGTTAAATAGGTACCTACATTACCATTATCTCATGGTATTCTAAGTAAAATTAGTAATTGATTATGATTAGAAATTCAAAAATATTGTATAATGATTTTCAAAGTTACCATTCATGCCTCAATGCTTAGCTCATCTAGGCACAGCCTAGGTGAAAAATTCCACACATTGGATTGTGGCACGACTAGCAGTGAGTCACTTTTTTATTTAATAATTAGCTTAGCCGTCGAAAACATTGCCTATTTAATAATTTAAATTCAGGCCGTTGAAAGAACGGAAAATAATATTATCATTTTTTGTATTCGAGATCGGTATTCCGGTCATCACCTATACCCAAAGCAATGATACTATGCAGACTGCATTCCCTGCGTCCGCCCACTAGCGTTTAAATCGACACCTACACACGAACATAAGACACAAAAATCATAGTCATTGCCGTGACTTCATAATTTCCACTGTAATTACAAAGAAAATAAGGCCACAAGTGTTACAATAGTGTTTTGTTCCCGCTCTAATCATTGAAAACGAAACTGAGAAAAAGTCAGCCATTAAACGCGCACGCTAACCGAGTCGATAAACGGAGGCCATTCCAATATAACGCCACGCGTTCTCCCGCACTAAGCGTAAAAACACTGTCTATCACTACAACATACCTTGTTTAATTGTAATCTCTCGGGTATTTAGTAAAAATCCTTTGAAATCCAGGATCCGACAGCGGAGTAACACTATTGCACCACTTCACACAGAATTCTTTCTTTGTAAATAAATATCACTTATTCGTAACGAATACACTATACACCACAAACGACGGCTAAAATCACAACATTATACTTATAAAAATACTCTATCGAGAACTAAAGCCCGTCTCTATGAGTAAATTTCCCGTTTTACACAAGGAGTCCACGACAAGAGCATCAGTCTTCGTACATCGCCGTGGAATGATGCGGTTTCGCTTCGCGAACGAGTCTAGGCGTGACTGACCCGAGAAAGGCCGAATAATGCCGATTCGGTGAAATGGTACTAAAAGTTGCCGCTAGTGGCAGCACTGCTTTTAACGCGTTCAGATTTTATACTGCGTTCAGTATTCACGAAACTGTCGTGTCGTTGTTAATTTATAATTTATTTATAAGTTAATTTATTTTATAGCTTTTTATTTTATATTTTTGTTTTGGTTTGTATGATTTTTGTCCTGTAATTCATAATTATTATTAACAATTATAAAAAGAAAAGTTCGCTTTCTTTAAAAATTAAATGTAATTCACAAGTCTCATTAAATAACTCCGTTCACCGTTACGGACACGGCATCGGCACATCCACTGGCTCTCAAACTATCTTTGTCCAAAAATAGGACCGATTGGTTGTTCGGTTTTGTTATGCAATATTTAAATAAATAAATAAAAAACTACATAAATACAATACAAACAATAACATTAATTTACATACTCTCATCATAACTGCAGGATGTGAGTGAGCACTATATTATATGCTAAGCTACCGGTAAAGCGGATAAAAACTTAAAGCTCAAAGCAGATCACTGTCGGCTGCTCTAAAGTTATTTGCTAAGAAAACGCAAAAAAATATGTATTTGACGTGGAGTGTAGCCCAATTAAATAGCAAATAAAGAGAAGGTGTGGACGAATGTAAAAATTGAGCCTAAAAAATAAAAATAAAAATAACCAACAAACCAACTATCGGCATTTTGTTTTTTGCAAGTTATGTTTTGTTTATTTATAAAATCTTGTTTTTATATAGTTGTTATAGACTGGAAACCTTATTGGAATTTTATTGTGGAGGTAGTACTATGGACGAGGTAACTGTCTTTCCTTCTATAGATAAATAAGGATATCAATCCAAACACGTAATCTACGAGCGCTACAGAAAATACACATTCAAGTGTTCATAACAAGTTGGTCTTCCACCCTATATTAAATTATTGAAGTGAAAACTTCTTTAGCGGCGTTGTGCACTTTTTTTGGAATGGGTAAAAAATGTTAAACTCGCGTCAGGACATGTGACCGTCAGGACACGTGACCTGATCGAAAATTCGTAAGACGGATGGAAAGTAGAGGAATGGGTAAAAAATGTTAAACTCGCGTCAGGACACGTGACCTGATCAAAAATTCGTAAGACGGATGGAGAGTAGACAGCTGGCGCGGCGTAATATAAATTTTTAATATAACTTAATATAACTTTTTAATGTAATATAAATTGTCATGGTTGTGTACGATAGCCCAAAAATAAATATTGTATTTTACCACATAAATGAGAGTACTTTTATACTGATAATTAAAGCAATTCGTGCAAAAATATTCCCTAACCATTCCAAAATATCAAAAATGCAGAACGTTAATATTCAAGTTTTCACTTCTGCCGGCACTCCCAGAGTGCAACCCGTCGTTTTTTTATTATACGGAAGTACGAGGCCTACACATCAACCTATCCAAAACCGCCAAATTTCTTCAATTAACTTTCAACCATATTATGTCATATAGTATACAATGTCGCCCATGGGCATGTGACCGCTCGATTCTGAATAGTGAAATAGAAGTAGAATGAAAAATTATCGAAAATTAACCTTTATAGGGGGGGGAGTCGATATTTAATATTTTTCTTCAATTTTTTATTTTGAGTGGCGTTTGTGACCTTGCTTTACATTTTTTGCCATATTTAGATGTTATTGGCTCGATTTGGATTCTGTTTGGTTTTTCTAAAAGCTTAAGAGTAAAATAGGTTTAACTAACATTTTTTATTTAAATTTATCGACTAGGAAAAGAAAACGGAAGTGAAGACAGTTTTTTCTAAAAAAAAAACGGTTTTACAAAAAAAGAAAACAAATAATTAAGTAAAATTTAATTAAAGATAGACCCTCCCTTTAAAGGTTAATTCTCGATAATTTTTTATGAATATTCAGAAAAATGCGGGTGATCACATGCCCATAGGCGACATTGTATATAAAGTAAAGCACTTACAAATAAACAAAGAATAAGGTCCGAATAGTTATTCCGTGTTTTGTTCCGGTCATATTAACTTCATTTCAAATTAGAGTAAAAGAGACAAAACAGAGAATAACTATTCCGACCCTATTCTTTGTTTATTTGTAAGACCCATAAAGTTTGAAGTCTATTGAAAAAATTTGACAGTTTGAGGTAGTCTGATGTGCAGGCGTGTGTACTTGAGGTTGAAAATAATAGTCAGTAGGTACCGCAGTTAAGTTCAAAACTTTGTGTATGGTTTAATCATCTGAAACCTGAATGAATTAATGAACGTATGTCACTTATTGTTATAGATTAATATGATTAGAGTAACAGATAACTATTTGAAGAAGTAAAAGAAATAAATTATGACCTCTATTCGATTTTCTTCCATAGTTATCTTCAATGGGCACTAAAGAACCTCGACTAATTTACTAGCCTTCCAGTTTTTTCTTCGGAGAGCATGTTCCCACGGTTTTCTTCTTTTGGGGTCTTTGGGGAAAAATGGATTAACGTGTTTTTACAACCAATAGTTTAAAAAATTATTTAACATTAAATGAAAGTTTATTTAAAATTAATATGGAATTTTAGGAGGCTTATGCCCAGCAGTTGGTAGATATGGACTGAAAATGATGATGATGATGATGATGGAATTTGACAGTTTATAAATTTTACAGATGGTTGATGGTAGTGGTAGTGTGTGCTCGCTAAAGTTATGAAGACAAACAAAAATCCTGGCCTGGCAGAAATCAATGCCTACAATCACAAACAATAGATTAGCCGACGTTTTGCAGTGCTAGCTTGAGCATAGGAAATTTATTTGTGGAACACAGAATTAAAAAAACAACAAAAATCATAGACAATGGGTATGTTCCGATATACACTGCGAGTACTGTACGGTGTGACGTCAATTTAGTATACTGCGAAGCCGTTCCTTTATAGTTAGCTATACAGGGGGCCGACCGCCTAACTCTCTCGCTTTCGATTGCTTTGAAGGTGAGGCGAGGAGATCTTGTCATTTCGAAACGAATATGAAAGCAATATCGAAAGCTCTATAGCTTTCGATATACAGCCTATGCTGTAGTTTCGATATTATTCGATATTATATTTCGATATGGCGAGGCGAGGGCTTCGCCTTCAAAGCGATCGAAAGCGAAAGAGTTAGGTGGTTGGGGGGCCAGTTACTGTTTAATACGGAACGCAGTCCAGTATACTGTCATTCATGTCATCATTTCTGGACGCTGTTGATCACTCGATCAAAGCACTGAGAGCATCTTACCTCGAAAATGCCAGTGCTTACAGTACAAAAATGGCGACGATTTATGACGTCATATATTTCCCTAGGATACTGCGGCAGTATACTGTCAGTTCATAACGGAACAAATTTCTCACCAGTAAGAGCACTGGACAGTGCTCGCCAGAAGGGTGAATCTTCCATACATTGAATAAATACAAAAAAATCATATACGGCAGTGCCATCTTCCGTAGGAGGAACCTCAAGTTACTAACTAGTTATCCATACAATGTCATTAGATGGCGGTAGTATAGATAGCATTTTAAATTAATAAGTTACTTTTAGTTATTTTCTAGTAACTTTCGTTATTTCCTAAAATAGCTCGGTGGCCGAGCGGCTGCGACGACGCATCGTGCTATTGTAGTGATGGAGAAATCCTAAGTTTGATCCTTCGGAAATAGTTAAAAAAAAAAAAATTTTATGTTCATAACTGTTTATTTATAAGTTTTTAATATGTTTATACTATTTTACAATAATATTATACATAAAAAAATGTTAGCAGGTTTTTTGTAAATATTACATATATTTTTAGCGCCATCTATCGGGAAAAACTAGGGTCTACTACCGCCATATATTGTACAGGGAACCTAGTTTCCCATTTTTTTTTCTATAAGAGGCACATCTTTACCCAATATTATAGTCAGTCATAGTATATAGTCAGTCAGTTCATAGTGGTGCTCGCAGTGTATATCGGAGCATACCCAATATAACTTCTTGCTGTCACTGTTATGTCAAAACCATCAACTTCAAGAAAGTCATATTTGACGTTTGAAGAGGAGAAATAATTTGAATTTTGTTGTTTTCATACATTTTAAAGGTAGAGATATTTTAATATCATGGCTTCATCCATGTTTAATTTATCCTCCGCATTACTAAACTCCTCTAAAAACGTTCGATGCGTCGTCCGTCTTGTGAATAGTAACAATTTCTCGACAACCAATGTAGTAGCGGTAAGTTGCATAATCAATATCTACCTTCTCAGTTGAGTAGATTCTGCTCCTCTAATGTAGATGCCGGCGGTATTTTGAATATTATAAATAATAAGTGTTATTGGCTTGATTTCATCTATCTATCGTTTTAGTCGTGTAGTAATTGTTTTAAATCAATACAGTTAAAGTAAAGCCTGGGTTTTGTTTATATGACTACATACTGACTATCTGACCGACTACTTTTTTAAATCAGTTACTAAAGGCTATCCTCACATAAATAAAAGTAGATTTGTTTAAGTGTAAGAAATCAGGGTCTTTGAAGATCATTATTATTATATATATTAACATAATACTCCTTTTGCATTTCTAACCTAACCACATTAAATTTAATTCATTTTATTTTTTCATTAAATTTAAGTCTTTATACATTAAATCAGTGGTAGACTATAAAAGGTAAAATGTATTTGAGGTTAAAGAAGTTTTTTTATTCTCAAAAGAAATTAACATTTCACTTAATGAGAAATTGCATAGTAACTTAATTACGTAAATAAAATATTGCTAAATAAAGTCAAAGTGTTTGCCATAATCGAAAACAATATCTTTATCTAATTTTGCCAGAATATTATTTACTTGTTATTTGAAGGACCTGTATAAAATAATAAATAATAAAGTCTAAAATTATAATTTATTAGTAGGGACCTATTCAGAATCATAGACAATTGATGTTAATAGTGTGGTAAAATAAAAGTCATGGATTTCTTGCACAACAAAAATGTGAAGAAAGAGTAATAATTATGGTAAAATACAGAGCAGAAATATAGAATAAAATGTGCAAACAACATAATAAATTGAAAATTGACCATTTTGTACATAATTAAGAAAAATAGACCATTGTATAGATTTTGAATTAAATTTTCATTGAAAGATCTTATCTTATCTTAGTGGGGCCTGCTGAGGTTTCCCTCTTGCAGTAGCACTTCGACCCATCGGGATCTTTTGTGCAACCCCGTCCCTTCACTCTTCTTCCTCTGTAAAGATAGATGCCATAAGTTTGGCTACATCCTGAAGAGCTCCAGTTTTGGATAAGCAGACCCCAGGAGTCCCATTCTTTTCCTAGCCAGAGAGTCGCAGTCACACAGTAGGTGCTGCATTGACTCCGTTTCCTCTCCACATGCCCTACACAAGTTATTTGTTGATAGATGCATTCTGTGGAGCATTTGTTTTGTGGCATAGTGCCCTGTCAAGGCACCGATGGTTAATCGGGCCTGCCTCCGCATATGAACTTACTCCGTCCTAAGGCGTTTTCACCTAGGAAGGATTTGGAGTGTTTCATACCCGGCTGCTCTTTCCATTCGATGCCATGCCTGTTTTTAATGTAATCTTTTAAGGCCTTGTTGATGGTATTTGGTGCAAGTGCCAACGGCTCTGGACCAATAAGCTGGGTCTCTAAGCCCTCTCTGGCAAATGCATCCGCCATCTCGTTGCTGTGGATTCCCATATGGCCTGGGACCCAGATCAATCGCACCTTTCGCAAGTTGAAGAAAAAACCTAATTACACTTTCATAAACATGCTAGTGATAATATGCCTACATGAAGCTTTTGGAAAAACACTGAACCACTACCCACAAACCTTATCATCACAAAAATAACTTTTGTTGATAATAATTGCAGTGAAGTGGAACAAATTAAAAATGCACTTTTCATTGCAAGGCACCCAATTATTTCCGATCCAGTTTGTAATTAAAACTATATTTAATTTACACATTAAATCGGCAGTGCACTAAAAAAAAGGTCAAGTCAAATAGGTAAAACCAAAAAAAATAATAATGTATGTTAAACCTGCCTCTGTGGTATACCTAGTTACTGTTGGCAACACCAACAAAACTATTTGTTTTTATTTTTATATAGGTATTATACATATTAACTATGCGGATTGATTTTGTATGTTAATTAAACAGAGTTCAAGACAAATGTGCAGCCTTTTTTATAATTCACTTCAAAACGAGCATACCAACCAGCAAGATACAGTCCATTTCATACAAAATTTTACAATTATGACTACTGGTCTTGACCCCGAGACTCCTGGTTTCGATTTCCAACAGTGGGTACATGTTTGTGTACTCGGTTTGGTTGGTGGTGGTGGTGGCGCCTGGCTACCTACAACCATCTTGTCTACCTTATAAAGATAAAATGAATTGAAATGATTATTATGTAGAAATCTATTTTTTGCTTCCCATTATTTGTATTTATCTATCAACCTACTGCAGCAATTATCGGAGTGGGTACAAATGTGAAAGTAATATACCCACTAGGGAAGCATTATGAAAAAATATAGCTCATAAATACTATCACTATGTAATTAGTTTTTCATTATCATCATCATCATCATCATCATTATCATCACCACCATCATCATCATCACCACCATCATCATCATCACCATCATCATCATCACCATCATCATCATCATTAGCAGCAGCAGCAGCTCATTTTTATGTCCCCACTGCTATAGGGCACAAGCCTTCCCTATGGGTGGATAGGGAGAACGGGCCATAAACCACCACGCGGGCCCAGTGCGGATTGGTAGTTGTTAACGACTGATAATGCAGCCGTAGCCGGGACCAACGCTTTAGTGTTCCTTCCGAAGCACGGAGGAGCTCAATATGAAATTTTTTTGGTCAATTTTGCTCTCAAAATTGCTTAACTTTAGCAATCGCAGACCGAGCGATACCTAGCGTATACCTAGTAATAAAATACTCTCATGAGAGTTCCTTAACGCCGTTTTTAATACTGAGGAAAGCTCGAGCGCGTGTGTGACAGCACTCAGAGTCCAGCTGGAACGGCAGAAGGGTGTTTGTACCTACTGAGGTTTTAGTGAGGACTATCGGCTAACTCCCCATACCTCGCGGAGTTCGAACCCCGCGAGATGATTCGGATACGAATTTCCTCAGTATAAAAAATGGCGTGGAACTTTCGTTCCTTACTTCTCTTGCTCTTACTTCTCTTACCTTCTGCAGTCTCTTTATTTTATGGTACTGTCGACATCCGCGGAGTCCCGGTCGCATCTTGAAAAATCAACATTAAAACCTACCTCATTGTTATTCAGAAAAAAATATACCTTTTAGCTGTTTGAAAGTGATTTAAAAGTAATAAAAAATTGGATACAGCCATCATCGCCTTAATAATAGGTGCGCGTTCAATCCTGCTTGTGGAAATTTTCGCTTCCACTGTTTAAATTATAACTTGTTTTCAATAAAACTACCTTAGAATAATAACGCCTAGAACGATAGTGTCAAACAAAGTTCGTCAAAATATTGAGGCACAAAATACTCCGTCGTGTGCGTCAGCAGCTTGTCATTACACACACAACCGTACGAATAAATGTTACAAGTAAAATGGTAATTTCCCCAAACTCGGGGTAAATGGGTAAGTTACTACATTATCTTGTTTCATAGTTTAAAAATTGTATTGTTGTTACATATGATTTTTTTAATTACTTCAATTTTTTTATGTAAAAATAGCCACAGTCATTAGTCACAAAAAGAAAATTGTCTTCTATAATTATTACATATTATTTTATTATATTAACGGCATACATTAATAATATTAACTGTTATATACAATAAGATGTTTTCATTTATGTTTGTGATTATTATTTAAAAAAGTAAAAATTGTAAGGTACATAGGTACATACATAAATAGTCACGCCTCAATCCCTCAGGAGGGGTAGGCAGAGACAATGGACCGCCACTTCTCTTTTAAACTATTTGGAAGCATAATTTTATCTCATTATGCATTGAATATTATTTCGAGCCTTTAGTTAGATGGCGGTGAAGCTATGACTACCACAATTTTCATATCATTAGCTACTTATTTAAAGATACTTACATATAACACGAAAACATGTACATGTAATTTTATGTAAATGTAACAATGTTTGGCGATAAATAAGAATGCCAATATTTATTCATTTACTTTATTGCACAAAAATCAGTCTTATCAGAAAAAATTACTATTATAACATTTTTTTTAGCATGTCAGTTTAGAATCCTTGTAGCTGTAACTATTTTCTAAATAACTGGCGCTTTGATAACAGCAATCGTGATAAATTGTTTTTCTTGGACTCTAGACATTGATAAAAACAACTCCAAATAAAAAAAACTCGGAACACAAAATGGGGTAAAAGTTTTCCTACATCTAGGAAAACATACATGGAATGACATATTACAAATTTACGAACATTAATATCGTGTTTTACGAAAAAATAGACATTGATTAGCTGTTCTTACAGATGAAATGTAATCTTAGCATCCTTTAGATTAGATTCTGACTTGTGAAAGCATCCTTTGATGGCACAAATCGTCATTATAAACAAAAATTGCGGAGCTCCTTACGACACGACGTGACCTTGGATACTAGCAAGCCGTTCGGCCAACCAAGCCACATATGGCTTGGTTAAACTTGCCTCAATCGCCGTGCGCGTACTCGGCTTCTAGGCGTTATTATTCTAAGTAAAACTACCTAATTTGTACTTCTCAAGTTGTTAGCACTTTAAAGTAATAATGTAGGTAGGTATTTTAGTAAGTCATTTGATAAAACTACAATAAATAAGACAATGTGACAAAGTATTAAAAAGTTTTTCTGTTTACTAAATGACCGTTAAAAGTCGTTTTGCTATTATCGCAACAAAATTATGTAAATTAACTATAATCCTAAATCAAACATGTGAAATTGATAACGCTCTGTTGGGACTGGATGGCTATAGCGACAGTTACTTCGCGTCATTCGATACGAGTGGTCGTGGTAAAAAAGATCACTACAAAAAAAACTCGACTTGAATTTCTGCGTCGAGTCAAGATCGAGAGACCGGTCGTTCAGCTTGCGTGGCTGCTAACTCGTTTTGCTCACATTAGGCGTTCTCAAATAAACTGTTTTATCTGTGCACTGCAGTTTACGTTCGATCTCATTTTGAATACGGCAGAAAAAAAGTTTTTGACGTTTCTCTATGTAGGTAATGTGTATAAAATTGACGTTTTGACGTTTGTAAAATTTACTGTGTTTTAGTGAAATTTTTGTGTTATTTTTTCTACTTATTTACAAGCCGCGATCATGGCTTGCACAGTATGCTTGGATCCTGATAGGAAGCCTGCCAAAATGGTATGTACCTCTAATATATCTCATACCTAGGATGAGGATATCTCTTGTGAAGAAGTAGCACCTCCATAAGAAATAATTAGGTGGTCCTCCTTAATGAATACCTACCTAGAACGTATAGAACTTATTAATTTAATGAGTAGATATGGTACTTGTTAACTTAGAACCTGATAACGAGTAAACACCACTTACCTACATGTACCTATCAAAGTGGTATTTTTTAAACAAACTTTTTGCTAGACAACGGTAATGATTGTTGAAAGGATACTGGTCAGTGATGCTGGCCAGCTGCAACATGCTGGCCAGTTGCAATCAACACTCTCTTGACATAAGTTTAAATATTGTCTATGTTCTTAAAAGAAAGAGAATAGAACATATGTGTCTGTGTCATTGTGAATTGAGTCTCGTTGATAGCTTCTCATAGAAAACATGTTCTGAGTCTAGTTTTTATAAGTTTATTGTTATGTTGTTTATTTCGGTGTGTATATAATTAAATCATCTTTGGAACGCTCTCTTGTATTACCTTTTACAGGTTATGGGCCCAGAGAGCGTTCATAACATTTAAATAGATGTTTGTGTGATTTGTGTGATTTATTGTTTTCGATGTTGTTTTGTAACTAAGGAATAACAGACATGCCAGAGTCTGATAAACATAGCAACCAGAGTTGTTGACATTTTAAGGCGGTAACTAAGGAAATATTTAATAGCCATGGAAAATATAAACAAGTTGAGAGATCAAAGTAACTACAAAAATTGGAGAAAAATAACAAAATTATTCTTGGAGTCGAAAGGACTAATTGATGGAGCGAAAGATTATAATGATGCAAAAGCAAGATTTCTTATAATTAGTCTTATTGATGAAAAGTTTCTACACTACATTATTAATTGTAATTCAACCAAGGAAATTTTTGATAAATTGGATTTGATATTTCGTTTTGATAGCAAAGAATATAATCATGAAAAAATAATAAAATTTTACAGCTACATTTCAAAAGGGAATGTAATAGATGACATAAGCAATTTACAGAATTTATTTTCAGAAATTAATTTAGTAGACCCAAACAGCATAAGCGAAGATATGCTAATGAATAAAGCATTAACAATACTACCACAAAATTTAAATTATTTTAAGACAGTTTGGGATATAACACCAAAATCAGAAAAGACCATCTTCAACCTTATCCAGAAGATACAAAGACAAATAGAAAATTCAGACATGCCTAGTACTTCAGAATGGAGTAATCAAGCTTTTAAAACAGACGAAAGAAAATGCTATAATTGTGGAAAAATAGGACACATCGCTAGGGCATGTAAACAAGGCTGTGATATTTGTCATAAGATTGGTCACAATACAAGAAACTGTTTTTCGGGAAAAATTTGTAAGAAATGCAATAAGAAGGGTCACATAGAAAAATTCTGCCGCAGCTATAATTACAACAATAATGATAACCCTGTAAGCGAACAATTACAGATTCCAGTCAAAGCTGTAATTGATTCAGGCGCCTCATCACATTTCTTTAGCAATAAAAATTTAATTCAAATTACAGAGAAAATAGAAGTGCAAATTAGGTGTGCGAATGCAGAAAACTTGGTAGCGCAAGGGACTGGTATAATAAAAACCGACTTCGGACAGCTGAAAGATGTACTTTTTGTCCCGGATATATCAAGAAACCTCATCTCGGTAAGCGCTATCACAGACAATGGTGGCACCGTACATTTTTCTGGAGACAAGGTATTTATAAAAAATTTTAATAGAACAATTTTAATTGGTTATAAAACTAAAACCGGACTTTATGAAACGAATTTTTTGGCTAATTATACTCGCGAAGCGCTACTCACTGAGAGTACCAATATCTGGCATCGGAGACTAGGTCATCTATCCGACGTGCCTCGTCTGGCAAAAATGGTAAATGGTATAAAAATTGGGGGGGAATATTCAAATAAATTTTGCGAAATCTGCGTAAAAGCAAAAATGACTCGAAAATCGTTTGAAAATAATAGAATCAAAGCAAAATTCCCTTTGGAAATAATTCATACAGACATTTGCGGTCCAATTGAAGTTCCCACTTGGGACAACAAAAAATATTTTATCACGTTTTTAGACGAGTTTACGCATTTCTGTGTCGTGTACTTGATCGCCTTCAAAAGTGAATGCCTTAGCAAAATTAAAGAATTTGTATGTTTAAGTGAAAATCATTTCAATAGAAAAGTAAAGAAAATTCGATGCGATAATGGGGGTGAATATTCGAGCAATAACCTACATGCGTGGTGCCAGGCTAAAGGAATAGTATTGGATGTAACCATACCTTACACGCCTCAACTAAATGGAAAAGCCGAAAGATTGAACAGAACCCTGATGGAGAGAACGAGGGCTTTAATGTTTGACGGCAAGGTTCCGAACTATTTGTGGGGGGAAGCACTTTTAACAGCCAGTTTCCTGATCAACAGAAGCCCAACGGAAGGTAGAAACGAGACACCAGCAGAAATGTGGTTCAAGATAAAACCTAACCTATCGAACATCAGAAGATTTGGATCTACAGCTTACTACAAAACAAATTTTGGATTAAGAAAACTTGACGAAAGATGCAGCAAAGGAATACTCATTGGCTATGTTCGAAACGGCTACAAAATTTGGGTGGATGACAAGAAACAAATAATAAGAGCGAGAGATGTAAGAATAAACGAAGAAGAACAAGGAATATGTTTAGATGATGAAGAAAATATGGTTAAAATAAATGGACTCTGGCAGATGGATGACGATAAACAAATAGAAGAAGATGAAACAAGGCAAAACTCATCAGACCACAATGAAGGGTGTCGAGAAGGTGAAGATAGGAGAAGAATCATCAATATAGATAGTGATCGAGAAGGAGAAAAGTCTAGAAGATTCAGGAAAACAGTTGAAGTTAGAACAAATGATGATGAAACATTCAGGAAAACAGTTGAAGTTAGAACAAATGATGATGAAACAAATGGTGAAACAAGTTACAATCAAACAAATGAGAGTGAGAGAATAAATGAAGAAGCTGGAAATGAGAATAGTGTAAATAATAGAAACCTTTTTGAAAATGAGTTAAATTTTGATAACGTTTTACAACCAGAAGAAGATGAAGAGTTTTTAGATAATGAACAAGTTGAAGAAAGTCAGAGTCGAGTAGTAGAGATTGAAGCAGAAAATAGAAATAGTAATGAAGAAATTGAGGGAAGTCGAGCAGTGGAAAATAATAGTAGAAGAAATCAACCTGCGAGAGAACGTAGATTACCAGAAAGATATAAAGATTATGTTATGGAGTATGATACGGAAGTTTCCTTGTTAACGTATGAAGAAGCAATAGAATCAAGAGAAAAAGGTAAATGGAAGAAAGCAATAGATGAAGAAATCAAATCGTTAGAAGAAAACAACACTTGGACTTTTGTGGATAAGAAAGAGGCTGAAGGAAGAAAACTAATAACAAGCAAATGGATCTTTACAATAAAGTCAGATGGAAGATACAAAGCAAGACTAGTTGCAAGAGGATTCCAACAAAAGTATAAGATAGATTATGATGAAACTTATAGTCCAGTTGTAAATACAAATTCTTTGAGAGTTTTATTGTCAATTGTTGCAAATAAAAAATTGAAGATGAAACAGTTCGATATTAAAACAGCCTTTCTACATGGAGACTTAAAAGAGTGCATTTATTTAAAAGTTCCAAAAGGTTATAGCGATAAAGAAGATAAAGTATGCAAACTAAATAAGAGTCTCTATGGGTTAAAACAAGCACCATTAATGTGGAACATAAAATTTACAGAACATTTATTTAAAATGGGTTTTAAGCAATTAAAGTTAGATCAGTGTATTTTTGTAATGGAAGGTGAAAGAAAAATAATTCTTGCGATTTATGTTGATGACGGACTAGTAGTTGGTGAGAGAGAAGAAGACTTGGTGCATGTAGTGGAAACGTTAAGAAAAGCTTTTGATCTAAGAATCTGCGAAGAAATATCAAACTATATTGGGTTGGATATAACACAAGGAAAGAAAGGAGTTAAAATTTGTCAGGAAAATTATATTGAAAAAATGTTGAAGAAGTTTAATATGAATGAAGCAAGAGAATGCAAAACTCCAACCATTTTGATAGAACAACATCCAAAATTGAAAATAGATACAGAGAGTCATGAACTCTATAGGGAAATGATAGGGTCTTTGTTATATTTAGCTAGTAAAACAAGGCCAGACATTAGCTTCCATGTAGGGTATTGCTCGCGTCAGCAGAGTACTCCAAATTTAAATGATTTAAATAACGCAAAAACTATTTTTAAATTTTTAAAAGGTTCGAAAAACAAAGGTATTCATTTTGGTGAAGGTGATAAAGTGCTTCGAGGATACTGTGATTCAGATTTCGCGGGGGATCCAGATACTAGACGTAGCACGTCGGGCTACGTGATTTGGTTGAACGGTGGACCAGTGGCATGGAGCTCAAGAAAACAGCCGATCGTAGCGTTATCGAGTACGGAAGCAGAATATATAGCCGCAGCAGAATGCTGCAAAGAACTTCTTTTCATCAGAGATTTCATTTTTGAAATGACTAATGAGAAATTAGAAATTGAAATGAAAGTAGATAATCAGTCCGCTATTTGGCTTATGAAGAAAGGAATTATGAATAAAAGAAGCAAACACATAGATGTGAGATACTACTATCTAAAAGATCAGATTGATGCAAACAGAATAACGGTTAAATACTGTCCAACGGGTTCGCAGATAGCAGACATACTAACAAAGTGTTTGCCACCTGTGAAATTTGAGAGGTGTCAAAGAAAACTCGTATCAGAGTGAGTGTTAGGTAGTGATAAGTGTGGGCTAAAGTGAACTAAGTGTTTTTTCGGTCTTTATGTGGGGTATTAGTATGTAAGTTTTTATAGGGGTGTAATGTTGTATAAGAAAGAACTTATATAGAGTTGTGATGTAAACTTAAGGAGCCAAGTCAATTCATATTATCAGTTAAAGAGTTAAGGGGTTGCGTTAACATACAATGTTTAAGGGGGTGTAATTTTTGGCATATATAATGATTAATTTAAGGGGGTGTAGAGTGGATATTAGAAGAATTTTTAAACTAAATTAATCATTCTTTATAAATAATATTAGAAAGGAGCTACCAAACGAAACACAAAACTTGTAACTTTGAATAATACTATACAATGTTTTTTAGTAGATTGGCCTTAGGTTTATTATCACATTTATTTTTTATGAATTACTGTATATTTGTTTTTTATTTTTATTATAAAGATGTGTTGAGTTTTTTATTAGTTGAGTTTGTGGAAATTTTGTATTAAAGCAGGTCGAGTAGGAGATGTGTTAATGTTATTAGTAGTTGAGTCAAATAAAGCAGGTCGAGTAGGAGATGTGTTAATGTTATTAGTAGTTGAGTCAAATAAAGCAGGTCGAGTAGGAGATGTGTTAATGTTATTAGTAGTTGAGTTTGTTGAAGTTTTGTATTAAAGCAGGTCGAGTAGGAGATGAGTTTATTGGAAGTTGTTAGTCGAGTAGGAGTTAAGTTAGGAGTTAGATTGAAGGTTTGTTATAAAGCTGGTTGAGCAAGAGATAAGTTAATTGGAAGTTGTTATTTTTAAAGTTACCGTTAAAATTTGAAATGTTTAAGTCTAAGGGGAGACAGGGGTAAATGGGATATGAATATAAAAAAATATTTTCTTTATATATGGAAGGCAGTATGTCAAGGGTAGTTGATTGAGGGGGTGTGTTGAAAGGATACTGGTCAGTGATGCTGGCCAGCTGCAACATGCTGGCCAGTTGCAATCAACACTCTCTTGACATAAGTTTAAATATTGTCTATGTTCTTAAAAGAAAGAGAATAGAACATATGTGTCTGTGTCATTGTGAATTGAGTCTCGTTGATAGCTTCTCATAGAAAACATGTTCTGAGTCTAGTTTTTATAAGTTTATTGTTATGTTGTTTATTTCGGTGTGTATATAATTAAATCATCTTTGGAACGCTCTCTTGTATTTCCTTTTACAATGATGACGACCAGGGTGCATCAACCTCTTAGTTAATTTAGCTAAAAATGAAATTCTTATTCAATTTTTTTTGTTTAAATTTTCATATAAACTCGATTAGAAATGGAAACTAGAGTAGGGCAGTAATTTAATTGGGCTGTATAGATAGCATGCTGGGCATTATAATGAGTTATTTTGATCATTAAAAGATATAAAGATACTAGCTGTGCTCCGCGGTTTCACCCGCGTAAATTAAGTGCCTGTGAAAAATAATTTATTTATTTGGATAAGGATTAATATTATGTTTATTAAAACACCTTCGCAAATAATGTATTATTTTACTTATTTGATTAACTAATTTATAATTTTAACTAATTTGATTACCATAAAAAGGTATAGATAGTGAGTCAACCTTAAAAGCTAGACATACCTATGCTGTCGCGGACTTTTTTAGAACTTTGAAGGGGGAACAATTTCGTAATACATGATTTTTGCGTAACTTTCACCGTTTACGCAGCGCACGCAAGGAAAGCTCTCAAAAAATATTTTCCCGTTTTTACAACATTTTTCATTGCCGCTCTAATCCTATTAGTCATAGAGTGATGTTATATAACCTATAGTCTTTCTCAATAAATGGACTATTCAACACAAAAATAATTTTTCAATTCGAACCAGTAGTTCCGGAGATTAGCGCGTTCAACCAAACAAACAAACAAACTCTTCAGCTTTATAATATTAGTATAGATATGATAAAAATTAAAATTTTCAATTAAATTATTTTAGGTAATATTTATTTGTAGCATGGTAATAAGGTACCTACATAAAATAATGACCATACTTTTATTTGCCATTAATTTAATTAAGTATGATAATGGCACTTAAAATATTGAATGGAATGTTTCCATTAACTTATGTAGTAATAATTTATTTTATTTATTTATTTATTTAGGTTTGCCAACATTTGTGTACAACAATACATAAGCTCACTTAAATACTATATATATATAATTAAAAAAAAACTAATTGTCACAAATTCTTACAGGCAAACACAGCATGCACTAAAACAATTATATTTGCCAAAAGAAACTAATAATAATAAAGTAAATTATTCTATTGCTATGATTCCTATAGGCACTTAAATTTGGTACAAAAAATGATTCTTTTTTGGTTGTATGGAACTAATAAATGAAATTTTTACTTAAACCAAAAATAAAGTAAACCAAAAAAAAAAAACATAACCGAAGCGGGACAAGAAAGACAATAGGACAAAAAAGCAATCTTAAGATTGCGCTTCACTGTTAAGCTTGGCCAAAATTATCCTACGGACCTTGGTGGGTGAGTCGTAGTGAATATCAATATCGTTACTATACTCATTTACCAGCTTACAGAACCTTGCAATTGGTGAGTTTGAACCGTAAACGCTTTTACGAAACGGAGCTCTAAGGGGTGCGATTACGCTTCGAGGATATCTTACCGGGACGCGCATTTTTATTTTATCCAGTAGTTGAGGACAATCTATTTTGTGATTAAAGATTTTGGAGACGAAAGATATGTCACTTGAAAGTCTAAGATTCAACAACGAGTCTATTTTAAAGTGCGTCAAACGGCTGTTATACGAAGTTAGTTTCTTTTTAGAGATACCACAAGAATACATCAGGTGCCAGACAAACCTTTTCTGAATTCGCTCCATGCGTAAGCTATGTGTAGCATAATGCGGCCTCCAGACGATACTGCAGTACTCCAATATACTTCGCATTAGGCTATTGAAAAGTAAAATTTTTGTTTTACTACTACGCAGGTCCTTAATATTTCTTAGGACAAAACCAAGCATTCTCGAGGCCCGATTCACGATATTGTCTATGTGCTGAATAAACGTCAATTTACTGTCAAACGTCATGTCAATGTAACCTAAATCTCGAACAACCACCTTTTCTTCAATACAAGTATCATCTATAGTATATTTGTGATCAATGAATTTCTGTTTCCTACCAAATCTAATGTAAAAACATTTATTCGTGTTTAATGCCATGCAGTTGACGTCGCACCATTCAGCGATTTTATTGAGATCGCTTTGAAGTAAAACTGAGTCCTCTAAAGTTTTGATCTCTCTACCAAACTTTAAGTCATCAGCATACATATATGGTTTTGATGATGTAATACAACTCGGTATATCATTCACAAAAATATTAAATAAGATTGGCCCTAAATGAGATCCTTGTGGCACGCCTGAATTGATACACTCCAAATCCGATTGAAACCCATTGACTACTGTGAAGAATTTACGATTACGCAAGTAGGATCCTATCCACCTCAACAAAGCATAACTGAGGCCATATGCCGACAACTTTTGTAATAATATCTGATGAGGAACTCGATCAAAAGCTTTGCTAAAGTCGGTGTAAATAACATCTACTTGTTTGCCATTGTCAAGAGATTCAAACAACATTTCAGAGAAATCTACCAAGTTAGTGCTTGTGGCTCTGTGATAATAATTGTTATTTTATAGGAATACTGTTACTGGGTGACTTTTAACCGTCAATCGTAACAGATATTGATGTTAATGCACAATGCATTCTGTTAATCGTTTTGCCTACCGCGAGTTTTATATGCAATTCGTACACGATAACGAAAATGGAATAAAACACTCACTCGTAACTCTTGTCGTATAAAACTGATACTCGTTTATTTAAGATACACAAACACCCAGCTGTTTTGAATCTATTTAAAAACGGATGTTTGCAATCGAGTGAGTGTTAATGAGGCTCAAACGATTCGATTGTCGCAAAATATGTACAACACCGCATCGCGGTATTACAAAACAACGAACAATGTAAATGTTTATAAATAACACTTTATGCTGATTTAAGTTCGCTTATTTTTCTAAAATAAAATCAGCAAAGTGGTTTTTTCATTTTTTATTGTTGGTTAGCTTGAATGAAATCAGAAGTATCTGAAGATGTTCGGGCTAAATGGAATCGTGGGTCAAATCATAAATTATTTATTGTTCAAAATATGGTACATTGCGGTGTAATATCCGATATCCCCTTTGCTCTTTAACGAACACAATCATCCCTGAAAATAGAAAATACTTTTTTTTTTTGACACAACACCTTCTGGTGACAGATTTAAATCATCCGCATTTTGTGTTTTACTTTTAAGTTTTGTTTTGTAATTTGTCTATAATTTTTACCTTTTGCAACTCCTCTATATAAACATTAACTATGCCAAATCTCTCCAACCCTCCGTACGCGCAATGTGCTTAAAAAGAAGCACGAAATTTCTCTTCACATGTAACAGATAATAGGTACCTATATCGATCTAACTTTTTTGTGTGTAAATTTTCTCTTCTCTCCTTTTCCAGCGTAAAGAGAAGGACACGTTTGGAGAACTAGACGTCCCTGATGACAAGCTGTATGGCGCTCAGACCGTCAGGTCTGTCATGAACTTTCCAATTGGTGGCATCGAGGAGCGGATGCCCGTGAGTAAACGACAAATTAATTGTACTAATAATATTTAAGGCGATTTATACACGATGACGGATGACGTAGCTAGCCAATGCGTAAATAAGACATTAGTTTTACCAATATATTTAAGGCGATTCACACACGATGACGGATGGCGGAACAAGCGAATGCGTCAATGCGACTATATAGTAGGTACTTGCGGATGCCGTAGTCAGTGCTATTAGCCATCCGTCAGAACGACGATGATGCGATATTGATGTCTGTCGACTGGTTCCTTTTTTTGGAGAGACTTTGCTGATCGCCTCCGACGGCATTTTTAGTGTTACCGGCCCTTTTTTGACGCGGCGGGAAACTTAAAGGGTTCCTCAAGTAGTGTGATCGAAACACCGTCAGAGGTTTTCAAGAGGGAATGGCATCACGCACTAGTGCGTGTTCTAGTTACCTACGTACTTATTTATTATTATGCTTCGATCAACTTATTATGCTACTAGCTCCGTACGGCCAACGTCGACCAATATATATATATATATATATATACAACCTGCATATTTTCAATTCCCATAACTCTAAGGTTATATTCTAACACTAAAAATAATTAAAAAAGTCCAAAGAACATGGGTTCCAAAACGCATATCTTCGAAGATAACATTAATTTTAGTTAAAATAGTTCATAAAATGTCTCCAGTAAGTCGATTCCTTATTTTTGCGACGTTGCCAAACTTCTACACGCACTACGTACGACGACAGCAAAGTTGTAAAAAACCTACGCGTGGGACTTCCCCGTATCAACCAACTAGTGAAGTGAAAGCCAACTAGTCGCTATCGATAAAATCATACCTACCTGTTACACCGGAATTACGTAATGCAATTAGAACGAAAATAATTTATGCTTTGGTTAGTTCTTATTCCTTAGTAAACTCTTGTGAGCAATTACGCATTAGTTGCTTATTTTGCAACTCTTTAAATTTTAAAAGTTAGACTATGAATGGTATTTGTCGAAACATAAATTGTTTCAACATAATTTCAATCGATAATGGTTATGATTATGAAAATTTTAAAGAACTCTTACCATGAATATCCGGCGGCTGGATTGCAGCCAAATACTAAACAATACCTACCTTTAATTTATTACGAAAACGCGCAGTCATTCGATATTTACCATATTTTTTGAAACATCTGAATTACTGGATGATAATGTAATAATTGCAGCGGGTGCCAAATGCGGGTTCATAGTTAACCTACCAGTAGGCTTAGCCAAAGTAACATTAAGAAAACGATAGCGAAGTTCGAAAAGAATAAAATCTATGGGATTGACATAAGCCGCGCTAAATCACGTGGTCAATCTTATGTCAATCCCATACATTTTATTCTTTTCGAACTTCGCTATCGTTTTCTTAATGTTACTTTGGCTACCGCCACAGAGCTGCGTTCGAGATGTCCGAGCCTTTGTATGACTAGGATTTTGAGCCCGGAACCCCGAGATCACAGACCAATGTTTAATAGTTCCATAATAAAACATTAAGTTAATTTAGAATTATTTATAAGAACTTAAAACAAAATAATAATTCCGGGAGATATCGATTATCGATATCATCACAAAATTGCTTACACCATACCCCAGCGGCGCACGAGTGTAATTTGATCATCAATGTACGACCTTTAAGTAGTTCTTCGAAGTCGGATCTTTCATCTTTACATATGTGCATCTCTTAGTGTAAGCGAGAAAGAATGCTTGTGTTGTGTGACGGGTGGCCACGCTGCGTGATGTAGTGTAATAATAATGAGTTCCATGTATGCGTAGGGTTGTTTACTCGAAATATCAGGGATGTACATCACCTACACAAAATAATGTTTAAAGTAACAGGGTGCCTAGTGTGAGTTTTGTTATTACTATCCGTATTCATTAGATTGCGTTTACGGAAACGAAAATTAGTATGGCGACTTAAGAGAAGAGTTAACATTTTGCCATACAAATTCTCGTTTTCGTTAACGTAATCGAATGAATACGGATAGTAAACAAAACTCACACTAGGCACTCAGAATGTGGATTTTGAAGTCTTCTTTGTTTGTTAATTTTATAAGTAATCATAAAATCTGTAATACGTTTATTTTTTATAACCCAAATTACTCATAAACAATTTGGGTAGGTGATTGTACCTAACTAAACGAAACCAAAGACAATTTACATAATCTTACGTTTTAAAAAATCAGACACTCACAATGATTTGATCACGAATAGGGTAAAAACTACTAATAAATACGAAACTTGACTTGATGAAGAAAGCCCACCAACAGCTTTTGAGACTCGTCTTAGTTTTGACAACCCTATTATTATGCCGGCGATGACGATGAGTGACAAAAGAACGCACACATGGAACTGAGTCGCTCCGCGCCGACATGAAGCCGGCAGACCTATAGCCAAATACCGTTAGCAAAAAAAGTAAAATTAATAGTAAACGCTTTGGAAATACGGTTGATTTCACAATGACTCAAATAACTAGCCGCCAATGACTACATGTATCTACCTTTATTGACTTACTTGTTTCCTGACCTTCGTCTTGCTTACAAGTATTGGTGCCCGTGATTAGAATTGTTATTAAACCGTTGTGCTGTTAAGTTTTGTTATTAATTTGTTATTGATGAACTATTGGTTTTTATTTTTGTTATTGTTAAAGTGTTGGTTGTTATTTTTATTTGTTGAACTGTAAGTTATTAACTTGGTTAAAATGCCGAGGCGCAACTATCCGCCACAACATCAAGCGGATATTCATTTTGTGTATGGATATTGCAATGGAAATTCCGCGGAAGCTGTGAGAGAATACCGGCGTCGATATCCAAATCGCACCGTTCCTGACAATCATACTTTCGTCAACGTAAGTTTACATTACTTATTTCTTTAGTAATAGGCAGTGAACGAAATGAATCGGGCTAACTTGCCTGAGATGGCCGACGAGACAAGGCTTGTGAGTGGTTGACGCCACCGAAGTTTTGTTAATTGATTTTTATCGAGTACTGGGTCTGGCACTTAAGGCCTAACCTTAAGTGATTTTACTTCTTGTTGGTCATAGTGCACATGAAATTACTCGTTTACACTTTTTTTCTGAATGTTGAGGGTGTCGCAGTTCGCCAATCATTACACCAATCCTATAATTTGACATACCGAAAAAACCGAATAGGCAGTAGTTAAAAAATTCACGAGATAGTAAGAGAACTAGCATATTAGGTGATTTAGGTGTAATGAGTGGTGACTTGTGGAAAAAACTATTGGAGTTGCTTATAAAATACGAGTTAATTTCATGTATGCTTGCTGGGACTGAGGAGCTCGATGGCGCAGTGGTTAACGCGCCCGATCTACGAGTGCTGATGTTAAGCACCTTTCGCAAAGGCCAATCATCGGATGGGTGACCAAAAATTTATCACCTCTAGCTCTTTTGTGATTCGGAAGGCACGTAAAGCTGTTGGTCCCGGCTGCATTAGCAGTCGTTAATAACCACCAATCCGCACTGGGCCCGCGTGGTGGTTTATGGCCCGTTCTCCCTATCCATCCGTAGCAAAGGCTCGTGCCCCAGCAATGGGGACATAAAAATGAGCTGATGATGATGATGATGGCTGGGACTACTCAGGGGTAAAGCTGTTTCTGGGATCCGATATTCGATAGAGATAAATTGTCAACGTTTTGGTGGTCAGAGTGTAAGGCTTATAATAATAACAGTAATAATGCAATAACCAAGCATTTGTTAACGTTGCATTATGTGTACTTTATCACTTAAAGCAGGGTGAGTTCCCGGTAGCGGGGGTAGAATACTACTATGGAGAAAAAACTATTAACTGTATGTCAAATGTAAAGCTTATTTTTATTTGAAATAGAACCACTTTCACGGATCTACTCTCTCTACTGTACACATTGATTTATTATTATTTTTATTTTATCGTGTAAATCCGTATAAGTAGTATTAATTCAATGTGTAGTGTTCGCGTAAGCTTCAGTTAACAATTATTTTTATTTGTTACAGATACATAGACGATTTCGTGAGCAAGGCTTAAGAATAGCTTCTCATGAGCGAGTCATGAACCTCTCATTGGACCAAGAAATGAGGATAATGAATTTAATTATCGAAGATCCTACTTTATCTACACGACGTGTCGGACGCATAGTTGGCGTCTCTCATACTATGGTGTGGAGATTATGGAAGAGATATGGACTTCATCCTTATCATTATCGGAAAGTGCAAGGCCTTTTACCCGGTGATAATTTCTCACGAATCGCGTTTTGTCAGCGGATAAGTGAGTTTCTCATTCAAGATCCACTATTAATTAAAAAAATTCTGTGGATGGACGAGGCACAATTTACACGAGCAGGCGTATTCAATAGTAAAAATCAGCATCAATGGCAAGAAGCAAACCCGAAAGCAGTGTGGGAAACATCGCACCAAAGAGAGTTTTCTGTAAACATGTGGGCGGGTATTTTAAATAATAAACTTGTAGGTCCCATAGAAATACCGCACCGTTTAAATTCTAACAACTACCTTGAATTTCTACAAAACCTTTTAAATTTAGATTTTTTTGAAGATGTGGATCTGGAAAGTATCCGGTCATTATGGATACAGCACGATGGAGCACCTGCGCATTACGGAACACACGTACGAGAGTACCTAAATGAGCAGTATCCACAACGTTGGATCGGCCGCGGAAGCCCGATCTTAGCGTGGCCGGCTCGATCACCCGATCTGACCCCTCTTGATTTTTATGTATGGGGTACCTTAAAAAGTAAGGTGTATTCTAAAAAAATTCTTTCCCGGGATCATTTGTTGCAGCGGATTCAACATGAAGCAAATGAAATGCGTGCCAATGAAGTTAATTTAAATAGGCAAATTCGTACAAGAATAACTGTATGCTTAGAATGTAATGGAGGACATTTTGAAAACCAATTAAATTGATATTTTTTATCAAAAAATGTTTTATTTACCACGCCTTCTAACTTTTGTATCCCAAATGTAAGTTTGGTTCTCTGTCAAGAATTTGAAATCAGTCGTTCATTACTAACTTTTTATTTTTTTTACGTCATCAAATAAAATAGTTGTTGTACATTTTTAAAGACACTCCCATAACCATTATGGTTATTAGTTACGGCGTGCTGTAGTAAGTTCACTGCGAAATCATGGCTACGATTGTAAGTGCATTTTTTACTAGTTAATTAGTAAAATACAGGCATGCAGGTACTCGCATGTAGGTCAATTTCAATGCGAACTAAATGTAACTACGAAAAAAAATCAAAATTAATCTTAGTTTATTTACAAAAACAATGTTTTAGTAAAAGCTTAAGATAAAATAATTTGTAAAATTAAAATTACTGCTTAGCAAATTAAACACGTATGAATAAAAGGTCACTTCATTTTTATTTTTTTGCAAGCCGTACAATAACTGCATTCTGACTCGTAGTGCCTAACTTTCATTCATAAGTAAGTCCTATCATTCATAACTTTAGGTAAGAGTATGCGATGTTGTCATATTTCACATAAAGGGGTTTTAGATAGATAATCATGCTTTATTTGAATTATTTTGTATGAAATAAGAAAATAAAAATAAATATTGAATTCAGAAAATATGAATTTGCTATTTGATTCTTATACGCAGTCTCGTTGAAACCCTAGAGTTATGGGAATTCAAAATGAACACGTTGTATATATATGTATTTTACTTTAGCGTAAAAGAATGATTAAATTTGGTCCGAACATTTTTGATCTTTGAAGTTTATGAGACTCTTGACTACAGTTTTCAACGTAAAACACTACTATTTTTTAGAGGTGAGTTTCTTGTCCGGCCGTAGGTACCTACCTTTCAAAAGTCGTTTCCTTTCTATTGCCCATGACACCTCTCGTTCTACTTTGGACCTTGGTCTGGAAAACTCATGTCCTTTTTATATCGTGTACTTCTGACATTGACGCTATAGATCAGAGTTAAACCATAAACTTTTGTTATATTTATATAATCAGTTGTTTCTAAAATACGCAAGAGCACTAGATAATCCTTGAACAGTTCATATGGTTCTACACGTTTCACGGTTTTTTTAAACTATTTTATCCTGAGTTTGCTGGGCACCGTGGAACAAAAGTGTTTACACTTTAAAAAACTCTACTTACGTCCTGTGTCTTCCTAAATCCGTTTAAAAATTGTTACATATTTTAAATAATCAAGCTTTTCTGACACGAGCTATAATCTAATATTTTTTTATTAACACAAAAAGAAGTTTCATTGTGGCACTACCTATTATGTTTGAGGCAACTCTCCCTACTGGCTTTCAAGGTCATAGCCACCGTGTTTATAAACCATGTCCATGACAATTGAACATAATTATATGGAAAGTGCGTACGCGCATTGTTGCAATTAGGTCGCCTAGACGCGCGCAGGGTCTGTCGGCATTCGTTGCGAAACGTGTTGAATCAATATGTTTACCTACTGCGTTTTCACTATGATTACTATTGTGGCAATCAGGGTGCCAAGAACGAGTCTCATTTACCATTAGAACACGTTTACGAAAACGAAAATTACTATGGCATTGAAAGCGCCTCCTGGCGACAAACGAGAATAGTTAAAATTTTGCCTTACAAATTCTCGTTTTCACGTGATTGAATGGCCAATGAACCTCGCACTAGGCAACCAGATATACGACCTGCCCATGTTTGCAACACTGAAGGTATCTGTCTCGTTACTGACCCTGTAAAAACCTTTTCTGAAAATTAAAGAATTAGGGTTCTTTTAATATAATGTTTCGTGTCGTCGGACCGCTGCCGTGCGGTTTCATATTAAATGCGCACTGCATGACTGTTCTACTAACGCATTCACAGTCAGATAGATATACAATATGTCTCGTTTCCGACCTCGGAGACTTTAAGGGTTGATTCTTGGCATCATTTTATTTATTTAAAAAAAAAGTATGGGTGCAACTCCAACCCCCTAGCAACGGCAGCCATTTCAATATTTAATTAATGCCCACAAGAACGTGTACCTTAAAATAGCTATAGCGTCGGATGTGGATGTCCTATGCTCATAAAAATAGATTCTTTTCATAGCTCTTTAAACTGTCTAAAACTGACATATTCTTACTTAAGACTTTTTCATGCAAACCTTTTTTTAAAGTATAAATAATGTTAACTTAAAAGCCAAAATACTTTTTTTTTAAATCTGTCGTGCCAGGTACTAAAAAAATCAGCCTGTTTACCTACTTTTATTTTTTTAAATAAATAAAATGATGTCAAGGATCAACTCTTAAAGTCTCGAAGGTCGGAAACGGGACATATTGTATATATTCTCATAACATTGTTTACTTGATGTGATTGAGATAAGATTGGAAATCAATGAAATATTCAAAGATGTTCTGTCAGTTAAAGAGTTAATATGAAACGCAGTGCAAACGTGTGGCAGTCGTCTTACAACAAACCTTACTTTTACCTCTTAGCCCGTTCTTACACACATATTTGTACTAACACATGTTTATTATAAATATAACGTCGTGTAAATTAAAAAATAAATATTTTGTATTTTACACGACGTTACTCAAAATTAACTAGTAACAAATTGTACTTGTCATTCATTACCAATGAGAATATAGAATGGTTGCTGGTTGAGGTACTGAGGTGGTGGTTGAGCATTCCAAACGACACAATCAATCACAAACTGGTTTGTTTCTTGTAAGATCGGACTTAAAGGTACATTGTTACTAGACAAAGGTTAATCATCATCATCATCATCATCATCATCATCATCATCATCATCATCATCATCATCGGCCTATCTTAGTCCACTGCTGGACATAAGCCTCCCCTAATGAGCGCCATAGCGCCCTGTCGTCAGCCTAAATAATAATAATAAGTTAATATTAAGTATTATTTAAATATCAGTAACCAATTCGTATAGTACCAAAGGTTGCAATGATAATAAGTATTCCATTGTATTTGTAATAATTTATGTGACCTCAATGTGAGAACGATTAAAATGATTTAATGTGATGATGCAATCTTGTCTTCGTAATGTTTTATTCTTTATGTAGTTTATCTTACTTTATTATTACTTGTGTTATTGTGATTTGTGTGATGTAATGACAAATATTTTTTACTGCTCTGTCATTTTTACACGACTGCCAAAAAAAAGGGTGTTATGTTTTCAGGGTTAATTTATGTATGTATGTGATGTTTCTTTATTCCACCATAACTTCTAAACGCCTGAACCGATTTAGATATATAAGGTATCGTTACAAGCCTTGCATCGTTCCGACTAACATTTAGTAAAAATTTGGAAATTCAACCCCTATGTGGGTAAAATAGGGGATGAGATTTTGTATGGTGAAAATTCGTCATTATTGGAGTTAGAGACTAGAACTTGATGTTTAGCATGATATCTGTAGAGGTTAATTTTTGTTTTTTGTATAAAAATGCTTACAAATTAAATTACCTAGCATGATATATTTTATTAAAATTTTACTTAACAGTGAGTCAGTGAGTGAATGAGTGACATTTCACTTTTATAAATACATGACATCTTGTTTTTTGCCTTTTAGTTCTTTTTTTTGCCTCTTTTGTCATGGTAGTCGTGTTTATTTTTTTCTATTCTTATAAAGGAGGGTCAACATCTAAATAAATTATTATTAATTATTCATATCATCATCATCATCACCATCACCATCATCATCATCATCATCGTCATCATCATCAGCCTACAATAGTCCACTGCTGGACCTATGTCCAGTGGCCGTGCGCACTTGTCCTATGCCTCTCCAAGTGCGCGCCACGGAGCACTATCCGCGGCTACTTTTATCATGCCTTAACTTTTTAATCTGTTTTTTGTTTGTGAACATAACAAAATAATCTTTTACACTATGAAAATATTTGTTTGCAGTATCCAGTTATCGTGTCTTTCGGTATCCTAAAGAAAGCCGCGGCCAAAGTCAACATAGATTATGGCCTGGACAAGAAAATTGGTAATTTAACAACATAAACTATTATTAAAGTTTGAAACATCATAGACTGGGTTAAGGTCTTTAAGCTTTATTTCTCAAAAAAGATTTACTCATTTCACTTTAGTTTACTTGAGAAAAATTACAACTACGTAAAAATATTTAACTAGGAAAACGAGCGTCAAACGCAGACGCTTACAAAACATCACCAAAGATAAAAGAAAAACAACCATACACACTTGATTGCACATAGAACATTATTATGTCAAACTGCTAAACCTTTAAATAAAAACACGCTGATAAATTATATGCATATGTTTTATAACAAAAGAATTGAGAATTAAATAACTGTAACACAGATGATACACAAATATTATCTTTTGGGGACGCCTTCTCCATATATAAGCTTTAACTAAACCTATTTCTTCCTTGAAGGCCGGCAACACATCTGCGACTCCTCTGGTCTTGCTAGTGTCCATGGGCGGCGGTGATTGCTTCCCATCAGGTGACCCGCCTGCTCGTTTGCCTCCTTCTAATATTAAAAAAAAACTATACCAAATCTCACAATCCTCCGTGCGTGCAATGTGCTTATTCAATTGTAATATATAATCTATATTTTAGATTAACTCCAGACTTAAGTTAGAACTCTTCTCTTTTCGAAATCCTGCCTTTTTAATGTCATCGCCATAAACATTCCGTTCCCTTTCAGCCGAGGCCATCATGGAGGCGTGCGACGACGTGATCTCCGGCAAGCTGTACCGCGAGGGCCACTTCCCCCTCGTCATCTGGCAGACGGGCTCCGGGACACAATCCAACATGAACACCAACGAGGTAAATCTCATCTACATCAAAATTTCCTCCCGTTTAGCTGATGCCATCATGAACACCAACGAGGGTAGTCTCATTACCATCAACATCCCTTCCCAAAGGGAAGCTAAAGAGCCGAGATCATCATGAACACCAATTAGGTTAGTCTCATCGCCGTTGACGTCCCCCCCGCCCTTTTAGCCGCGGCCATCATGAACACCAACCACGTAAGTCTCATCTCCATGAAGGCGTGGGAGGACGTTATCTCCGGCAAGCTGTACCGCGAGAGCCACTTCCCCATCGTCATCTGGCAGACCGGCTTCGGCACACAGTCCAACACGAACACCAATGAGGTAAGTTCTTTGAAATATTATTATAAGAGAGAACGCAGCATGATATGGAAGTAGAGAGGGGGGAGGGGGAGAAAGAGAGGAACATTGATTGACCACACAGAATAATTATTCTAATACAGACGCCTACACATCAGACTACCACTACTGTGAAATTTTTTCAATATACTTTAAACTTTAACCCCCTTACAAATAAACAAAGAACAAGCTAAGGAATAATAGTTATTCCGTGTTTTGTTTCTGTCATGTAAACGTCATTTCAAATAAGAGTAAAAGATACAAAACACATTAGAACCTCCCTTTTAACTGTGTTGTAATGTCTTTATATGTGTTGTTTCGTTTTAGGTGCTGTCTACTCAGTAGATTAGAAACTCAATTCACCAAGTTTTAATTCATATCTTCTACCGGCCAATAAATTTTTTACTTCTACCGGCCAATATTCAAAATTATAACGTGTCTCGTTAATCACTCGACATTGGCGAAATTATTTGTGTTGGAAAGACACTCCAGAAGCCATAACACAAGAAAATAATAAATAATACAAAACACGGATAACCATTCGGACCTTATTCTTTGTTTATTTGTAAGTAAGGTACTATGTCTATGGCGGTTGAACATTTATTGAAGAAAGACAGATTTGGATAGGTTGATAGCAGGCGTCTGTACCACGCTAAGAATTATCCTGAACTAGCTCAGGATAAGTGGAGCGAGAGAGGGGAAGCTTTGCCTTACAGTGGGTCAAAGCCAATGATAATATTAATAAGTGACCATGTACTTTTGAAAAGTTATGCTATTCCTTTTTTCACTACAGCCTCTTAAATATCTTAACTGTCTTTTTTTTTCTGTACTATGCCATTGTTTTTATACTTAGCACGGCAAATAACTCCATTTCAACTGATGTTAAGTGAATATGGACTCCAGATGCGACGACAACTGGTGCAGCGTGAAAACAACGCAGCATCAGTTACCCTCACTTTGCCGGCCCACAAAGTGTCTCTTCACGCCTCGTTTGAAGGACCCCATATCATAGGAAGGAGGGAAGACGTGTGCTGGCAGATTATTCCATCTTTTGGAGGTGCGACAAAGAACGAGTCACCAAATTTCTTAGTGCGCGATGTGTCCCAAGTACAATAATGAACAAATGTCTATTTGTGCCAGGTGATATCAAACCGCGCGATCCAGATCTTAGGTGGGAAGCTCGGCAGCAAGACGCCGGTACACCCCAACGATCACGTGAACAAGTCGCAGAGCTCCAACGACACTTACCCTACCGCTATGCACATCGCCGTGGCTATGGAACTGCGCGACCGGCTGATGCCAGGCCTCGTGGCCTTGAGGGACACGCTGGAGTCCAAGGCCAAGAGTTTTGATAAGATCATCAAGATTGGCAGGTAAGGTTTATTTGTGGGTAGCAAGATGGCTATATAGGCTATATGCTATATATAGGTTATAAATATCTTTTATTCTATTCTTTATTCTTAAAAGCCGTGTGAAACGAAGCACCGTATGTGCACTAGTGCGTGTTTTCCCGTTCGCTACTAGATTCACCGATCGGATCATATCGGATATAGGCTATTTACATACAACGTCACGTTCCAAAGGCACTTTTGTTTTTGGACCCTCCTGTATTAGTACCCTGTATCTACATATAATAAAGGATCCCCGTAACCCCCCTCACCCCCTCCACACAACCCAGCTACACACGACTTTAAAGTTTATACTGACCTCCCTACCGTCAGGTTACAAAGTAGGTGTCAGACATCATTGTGCAAGCACAAGGGACCATCTGCGTCAGGTCATGACGCCAGATCAGGACGCGCTGAAGCGCATTCTTCATCCGGTACTTTTAAGACTAGTGTCTCGAGCCAGTTGCCCCATGGACACGTATAGTCCACTACCTATTATCCTGATAGGTTACCGGAGCTGTAAGCTCGCTCACTTCTCGTTGCACTAAGAGCATAACTTGCAGATTCCACTGCTCGGGTCGTCGACTCTAAAGTCGACTACCAAATGTCCTCTTTGGTGGCGGAGTTGTAAGCCCACTCACTTTTCAGTACCCATCCAGGCACCTTGCCAGTTTCACAGTCCTACGCGGCTGGCTCGACCGGAGATATTGCATCTAGCGGGCACCTGTACTAGTTATCCAGACTAATGCCGGAGATGTTGGAGTTCTGCTCAGAGAAAACCACCGAGAATAGCAACCAACCATGGGCAACTCACGTGCCCCGCAAGTCTTTTCGCATCGGGCCCCTCGAAACCGCTATTTGGACCCCCTCCACAGTGGGAACATAAAATGAGCTGGTGATAAACACGTTGGTACTGTCCTCAGGACCCACCTGATGGACGCGGTGCCCCTGACCCTCGGCCAGGAGTTCAGCGCGTACAGCACCCAGCTGACGTACGGCATCGAGCGCGTTTGCGCCACTCTGCCGCGGCTGCACTACCTGGCGCTGGGAGGCACGGCCGTCGGCACCGGCCTCAACACGCGCGTCGGCTTTGCGGAGAAGACTGCGGCGGAGATTGCTACACTTACAGGTTAGTTTGTCCATGCTAAAGTGTAAATAGCATCTTGTGGAAGCACGAGTGTTCCAGGTAGTCATCCGGTGCCCTTGTTTTTTTTTAATGGCTTATAAGAGAGCTCTTGACTTCGATCTCGCCTGATGGTGAGCGTAGATGAGGTCTACGATGGAGCGAGCTGCCCCAGAAGATGCCTATTAACTCTCGCCTTGAAGGCATTCAGGTTATAAGTTTTTGGGAACACAGACGATGGCAGAGAATTCCACTCCTTGCCAGTGCGCAGTAAAAATGATGACATGAAGCGCTTAGTGCGACATAGTGGAATTTCTACTAGATGAGGATGATATCCTGCAGTACGTATGGAGGTTCGGTGGTAAAAGGGCGATGGTGGTATGAGCTCGAAAAGCTCCCCGGCACACTCTCCGTAGTAAAGTCGTTAAAAGACACAGGCAGGCGACGCGACGCCGCCGCCGGTGTGCGAGGCTGGTAAGCTTGGCCTCCACAAGCGCGTCATCACCGATGAGCCTTATAGCTCTACGTTCCGTTGCGTTGTTTTTTTGAGAGAATCGCTACTATTACCTGGAGTTGGGAGGCCTCAACACGCGTCGGGTTTTGCGGAGAAGACTGCTGTGGATATTGCTACGCTTACAGGTCAGTTTATGGACGGCTAAGTAGCAATACCTCCATAGTCCATCTAAGGTGGAAGCTACTGAGGATCTGGCTATCTCTAACTACCTGGCGCTGGGTGGCATGGCCGCCGGCACCAGACTTAACACGCGCGTCGGGTTTGCTGAAAAGACTGCTATGCTTATAGGTCATTTAGCACTTCATAGGGAACTCTTGATCGACTTACTACCATCTAGCTACCTGTTGGAAGGCCTCAACACGCGTCGGGTTAGCGGAGATTGCCACGCTCACAGGTCAGTATATCGGCTACTACGGCTAAAAGGTCTTAGGTAGAGATGTGCATTGGACTTACTATCATCTAACTACCTGTAGTTGGGAAGCGTCGTCTTTGACAAGTGCGTTCGCTTCGTGGAGAACTGCCGGTGATATTGCCGCGCTCACAGATCAGTTCATGGACTGCTAAGTGGTTTTATGTGGAAGCGCTGTCTTCCTACAACTCTCAAGTACTAAAAGACTTACTATTATATAGCTATCAGGAGTTAAGAGGCCTCAACAAGCGTCGCTGACAGGTCAGTTTTTTGTGGCAATATGTGGAATATGTGGACGTGGAATATTTTAGAGCACGTCACACAAGGTAAAATCGTACTTTTCAAGCTTGTCAAAAATCCGTAAATCCGTGCGAAAACTGTAACACTTCACAGAAATAAGAGAGAGTAAAACTAAATTGGATGTATTTTATTTATTAAGAACAAAACGATCACATAGGTAGCAATGTTCTTGAACACATTTATTTATAAGGAGACAAAATGAGTAAGTTGCTGTGAGCAAGAACCGCCTCTGTGGTCTAGTGGTTAAGACCACCGGTTTCTACCCAGAGGTCCCGGGTTCGATTCCCAGCGGGGGTACATCTTTGTGTACTCGGTTTGGTTGGTGGTAGGACTTGTTTGTCCGCCAGGCTAGCTACCACCATCTTATCTAAATATGTCGCCATAACAACAATGTTTGTAGCATTGTTGTGTTCCGGCAGCTAGAGACAGGATAGCCAGTGCCTTACTAGTTGAGGATCCCGGGTGAAGTGCGCTTCCACCAAATGGCCTTATCATCACTTAACATCAGGTGAGATCAAGGCACTGTGCTTACCCGTAAATATAAAAAAAAAATCTAATCTTAAATTATATTAAAAACTAGCTGTGCCCTGCGGTTTCACCCGCGTTAATTAGCGACTGTTCCACACCTATTAGTCATAGCGTGATGTAATATATGCCTATAGCCTTCCTCAATAAATGGACTATTCAACACTAAAAGAATTTTTTAATTCGAACCAGTAGTTCCTGAGATTAGCGCGTTCAAACAAACAAACAAACAAACAAACTCTTCAGCTTTATAATATTAGTATAGATATTAACAGTGTAGATGTCACCCTAATAAAACTTATCTTGTGAACACTTATCTCTCACTAATTAGCGAGTGCCATAAAAATCAGTCTGGCAAGATTTACAACTAAATGATTATCGATTTAACTTCAAACTGACTGATAATACTGAAAAATATCGTTGTTTAGATAATCATAGTAATTATAATAACAACTGTTCCAGGCATCCCTTTCGAGACTGCCCCCAACAAGTTCGAAGCGCTCGCCTGCCACGACGCCATGGTGGAAGTGTCCGGTGCCCTCAACACCATCGCCTGCTCGCTGATGAAGATCGCCAACGACATCAGGTTCCTGGCGTCCGGCCCGCGCTGTGGGCTGGCCGAGCTGATGCTGCCCGAGAATGAACCCGGATCCTCCATCATGCCTGGTAAAATTTTGAAGTAGTTTTTTTATGATTTTTTTGTAGATATACAGGGTGTTTGGTAATTCCTGTATAATTCTGATTATGGCAGATAGGGTACCGTTCATAGAACCCTGAAAAATTATGAACATAATTGAAAAGCACCACTTGGCAGAGATCCTGAGGTTCTTTGTTACTAAGTAAAACTGTAAAGTGACAACCCTGGGTCAATCTAATACGTTTTTCTTGTCAACCTCGTGGTCAAACATAAACAGAAGTCGAAAAATTGCAGGAATGAACTGAAATGAACAAAAAAATTGAAATAAAAGTTTTTTATGGAAAAGTAAAAATCTACGTAAAAATGATTTTGCATGTTATCACAGTAAACTTTTATTTTTATTTTTAAGTGTAAATTGCTACACTTAAGCTGAATTATATATTTATATAAAATACAGTGAAAAAATTAAACGCCCACCCGACCCAGCCAGGAATCGAACCTGGGTCTTCCGCAATCTGGGCGGCTGCACTGACCATTATGCTACCGGGAAGGCTGACGTAAACGCTGAATTTTGTCACTGCTTTTTGATTTTTTTTGAAAAGCTTTAGAGCGACATTAGTGCCATCTATACAGAGGTATTTGCAACCGATGAACATTCATACTATAGCGTTGTGTTATCAATTTGTGGTATTCATCTGCAAAGATGAATCTGCATGTCATCTCTCTGCAAAAAGCAGTAACAAAATTCAGTGTTATCACAGTGTTTTTTATACTTGGTTGCATGACTATGTTTCGGGAATATAAACATCCTGTATAAAGGGTAATGGTGCTTCTGATGATAGTACAAGCGAGCCAGATGTCGTCAAATTTTTTCAACACCATTCGCATCCAGCAAGGTCCATATAAAAATATGGACCAATCACAGCGCAGTGTAATATCGCCATTGTACAATTTTGTACACTGTACCATACTGTGCCATCGAACTCTTCGCAGTAAGTGACCGGATAATATACATACATACGTTTTCAGTACTTCTGAACGTAAACATTTGTTTCATATACATAGCGCTTCCATACTGAAGGGGGAGAGGGATTAATCGCTGTGATAACAAAAAAAAAAAACCAATAAAAAAAATACCAAATAAAAAACCAGTAGACCAGAGACGAAGACTTCTTGGCGGGAAAGTGAAGAGTCATGTCTGCAGTTTTGTTTTATTTTCTAAAATTTGTTATATCGAATATTAATGTGAAATAATTATTAACCGGTAAGTGTTCGTGAGTGTGCATGAGCGTTGGTTAATGAAACAAAACAGTGCAACGTCACTTTTCAAATTCTCTCAAGAAGTCCGCCCGAAGACTCAGTCAGGCCCCACGTCTTCACTGAGATACTCGAGGGTTCGGGGTCGGGGGGTATATCATTTCTCACTTCTCATTTCTATTATCATTCATCATCATCATACAGGAACGAAATATTGTTTATTTATGTATTACTTGTAAGAGAAAAATTACACTTTTTCATTGGCTAAATGCTTGTGCAAAGCCATTAAAAAAAAAACTAAACTAGACCAGAGACGCGTATAGCAATTTTCGCTTATTCTGTCTGAATATTTTTGTAATTGTGTTCCAGGCAAGGTGAACCCGACCCAGTGCGAGGCGCTGACCATGATCGCGGCGCAGGTGATGGGTAACCACGTGGCCTGCACGGTCGGCGGCAGCAACGGGCACTTCGAGCTCAACGTGTTCAAGCCCATGATGGTGGCCAACGTGCTGCGCTCCATCCGGCTCATCGGTACGTCGCACGCCTGTCACATGTGCTTTAACGAACCTAGGTGGTGCTGTCGCGGTATTGATCGATATACAGGTCGACTTTTTAAACACCATCCAAACCTTCTGAGATGACTCCCGTGATACAAACGAACAACTCTTTCTATTGGATCAACTCCCTAACTCGAAAAAAAAATCAGCTGTTCCAAACATTTTGGTCGAATGAATATTGATGTTTTGTATGGAACAGCTGATTTTTTTTTTCGAGTTAGGAAGTTTAAAGTCGTTCGTTTGTATCACGGGAGTCATCTCGGAAGGTTTGGATGGTGGTAAAAAAGTCGACCTGTATAATGCCGCTACACATTTACAGAATACACTAAACGTGCACACTAGCTTTGGCCCGAGACACCGTACTCGTGGAACGAGGGTACGACGATCCGGTGTCTTCCGGTTCCCGTAACAAAAACCGTTACGATATAACAAATTAAAGTTGATAATTATGTCTTTGTAATTATAATTATATATAATTTTACGCAAATTTGTTGCGAACAAATTACAAATTGAAAAGGAGCGCTTCAATGTCGACATTCGACAACCACGTCTTACAGAGTAAGAGTGGATAGTGTTGATGAATTTCGACGAGTTATATAGAGCCACGTTAGCATAGTTGGTAGTGCACCTTACCCGCCATGTCATGGGGTGCGGGTTCGAATCCTGCTCGTAGATCTTTTTCAACCCTTTGTCTTTTTTCAAACTACCTTACATTGTACTCGTTTTTATATTTACCGTTCTGCATGACTAATTTTTAAAAGTATTTAATGTACTCATGTAAGTGACATTATATTTGTGTTAATGAGCAATGAAGTTCTTTGTACCGATGTTTGTGGCAGTAAATGGTTTTTATTAATTTTTATCTTATCTCTTATGTATCTATCTGTCCCAGGCGACGGGTGCCAGGCGTTCAACAAGAACTGCGCGGTGGGCATCAAGCCCAACGCCGAGATGATCAGCAAGATCATGCGCGAGTCGCTCATGCTCGTCACCGCGCTCAACCCGCACATCGGCTACGACAAGGTCACACACACTATTCATTATTGCATTATTGTGTCCTTTTGTAGGAATTTGCAATTGACAGCTTTACCTTTTCATAGACACAGTCGACTATAACCTAACCGCCTCGGTGGCTGAGTGGCACTCGGTTCATTACCCAAAAGTCCTGGGTTTGATTCTCAGGTCGGAATTTTTTTTTAGGAAAATTTAGCTTTTTTCTCAATTTGAAAAAAGAAGACAAAATGTTGAAAAAATTCCACGAGCGGGATTCGAACCCGGACCCTATGACATGCCGGGTCAGGTGCACTGCCAACTATGCTATCGTGGCTCAATCCAACTCGCCGAAATTAGTCGACACTATCTACTTTATAAGCCAAAGGAGCCCTTTTCAATGTCGACAACTACGTCGTCAACATCGGATCTTAATATTTTTACAAATATTGAAAGATCAGTTAAGAATTAGGCAAGCTATATTTATGATTATTTACATATAATTTTACGCAAATATTGTTGCGAACAAATTACAAAATTCTTTTTTCTCAGCTTTTTGTAGGGGATTAGTTTTTTGTGGTATGAAGGTATTGAACACTAGTATAATATTTGTTTAATTCGTTTATCCCTCTGATATCTACTGCAATATATAAATCTATTTTTGATTATAATCTGTTTTGCACTAGTACCTAAGAAGTTTTTTCTCAACGAGAAAGTACATTTTATAGTTGATATACTGAAAGTTACAGTATTATTTGCCTTTTCCTTTCAAATGTTAAATTTTTTTTACGATAATTTAGTTGTATAATATTTTCTTAGCTTTTTCTATGCATAGGCGGAGACTTGTTGCTAGCGTCGCCATATTTATTGTTTATTATGTTTAACTAGACTATTTTGCTCTAAGGCTTCCGAACACAAATAAGTATCATAAAATAAATAAACGCCGTTAAAAATATCAACATAAATTGTTCAACTAACCTGCATATTTAATATTATTTTCTTGCACGCAGGCGGCTCTAATAGCCAAGACCGCTCACAAGGAAGGCGGTACGCTCAAGGACACAGCCATCAAGCTAGGCATCCTCACCGCTGAACAGTTCGACCAGTGGGTCAAGCCCGAAGACATGCTGGGGCCCAAGTAGACCCGTCGCTCAACAACGTTCGTGTCACCACGCGGCGTGCGCGTACGCGACCGTCGAGGTATATAACACGTTCCCTATTGCCACATGGGTTGGAAATGACCCAGCTTTTATAATTTTCATATGGGTCGAATATGACCCGGTAATTTGTTATTTCTGTCACATGGGTCTGAAATGACCGCCCCTATATCATTTTTGTATGGGTCAAATATGACCCGGTAATTTGTTGTTACTGCCACATGGGTTGGAAAAGACCCAGCCTTTATAACTTTAAAAGGGTCAAATGCGACCCAACAACATGATATTATTTGTGTAAATGACCTGTCATATGCACCGGATTGTTGTGTCAAAAAGAATTCCGGTATTATTAGTAGGTATGAAAAGTTAAAACTGTTTATAGTTTATTACTTACAGTACATCGTCTTGAAAGACATTAGAAGATATAAGAAATAATTAAAAGTTTATTTTCAAAGTCGGTATATTATTATCAACACGTCTCGCTATGGGAACGTGTTAGTAAATAATCTATTGTCTCTTGGCTTGTATTAGTCTTGTGGTGGTTTTTCTGCAATATAACCTGTAAAAGTGGCCGCGCACAGTCATGATAGAACGAACTTTAATGGTTTAGAGGGGACTTATAATACGAGTGATGTAATCAGACATTTTGATTTTCGATTTTGATCGCGTCCCGTGTTGTGAAACGTATTTTGACAAAGCACAAATATGGAGATTTTTAAACAGTAATGTCACTAATGTCAACGCACTTATGACCTCATGTTCTGTTTTTAAACAGTAATGTCACTAATGTCAACGCACTTATGACCTCATGTTCTGTTTTGTTATAAACATCTATATCGTTATCAGATATGACTGAGAAAAAAAATGTGCTGTAACAGGGTTGATAAGTTTTCACGAGCGAAATTAGAATTCAATTCAATTCAATTCAATTCTTTATTGAAGTAACAATATACATTGTGTTGAACATTACAATTATAAAAAAATAATAATAAATCAATAGAAAATAAAATTAAAATTAATACAAACAAAATTGGTTAAAATCTAAAATGTCAAAATAAACATTAATAAATTAATAATGGCAAAATAAAACAAATAAACAAGCGAAGTACATATTTGCCACAAAATAAAATAAATAACATGATATCAATCGACATCATTGACATCGAAGGAAAGGTGTTCAAGATCGCGATCGGTCGATAAATTCCTCAACTGAGTAAAAACAATTTACTGAGTAAGAACCCTAGACTTATGATGACCTTACATGAAATTTAATTTGTTTCATTTCAATATATGAATTAAGCTCGCTATTGCGTTAAGGTGAATCGCACAGACGGAATATTTTAAAAAGACATTAACTCATGGTCGGCATTGATTTGTGCTTTGTTAAAAACAAAGTGTGTGTTGAAGTAACATTGTGAAAATATCAAAGATACGCTACAATTATATTAATTAGTAGATGGATAAGGTGTCCGTACTAAAGTGTTGTCTCCTTAACTGTTTAACGTAAACGCTCGTCTGATTATGAACCACTGCGTGACCTATCTATCTCAGTATTTGTTAGTGACAACAATAACAGTTTTATTGTAATTATTTTACAAATATGCATTTACGTTCTTAGTAAATGGAAATATAAATATATATAGTATGGTACAATCTTTATTTTTTATCAAAACAGCAGGAAGGAAAATAAATATAATCTCTAGTGTATTTTATTGTTTGCCGAAGAATTGGCTTCGCAGCATGTAATGTCGAGATGTACCATTGTAAATATCCATTGAACCATGATTTGTATACTTCGATGCGTACTTAGTTTTCGTTATGCCTTGTTGAGTATATTTATAAAGTTTGTTACCTCATTTTATTGTATTCGAATATTATGAAATGTTACCAGATCGCGGCTGGAATTTGTATTATGTTTATTTCGTCGTCTTTGTATCGAAATAAAGGTTTTATTTCAAAATATATTTTTTTTATTGTAATCTTACTGCTCCACCCCCTTAACCCCTCTGTGGCCGAGTGGCAAACCGTGGCCTGATACTCGGAAGATCCCGGGTTCGATTCCCAGGTCGGGCAGTGTGTTTCAGATTTTTCAATGCATAGCCTGAATGTGTGTTCATTAACCCGCATTTGTTAAGCCATAACCCATTCACTGTAGTGATGACTTGATTTCAATGATGATGATGGAGGCCTTTGCCCAGCAGTGGTACAGCCATAGGCTATTTTACTTTTTACTTTATTTTTTATTTTAAACTAATTAAATAATAATATATGTCCCAACTATGGGACACAAGCTGGTTTTGGCAAGGTCTTGAAAAGTTACGTAAGTTACTTAATGATCTATTTTACCTATTAGCGACCCCTTTGTTTGTTTAAAGTCAATGAAAATGCTTAGGATTTTTTAGTAAACTATGGAAGTGACGCCTGAACAAGTATCCATCCAAAACTGTCAAATATGTTCAATAAATGTTCAACCATATGTGTAAGACATGAAGTTCAACGTCTATTGAGGACTGCACTCAGACTTTCACAGATTTGACAGTGTGGTAGTCTGAGTGCAGACGTGTGTACAGTCGGCGGCAGATCAACCTACCCAAATCTGTCAAACTTCTCCAATGAATATTGATCCTTATAACCAAACTTTAAAGTTCAAAATTTATTGTAGAAATTTGACAGTTTTGGGTAGGTTAATTTGCCGCCGATGTACTTTTAAAATTACATGGGGTCACCTTTAGTATGTAATAGTACAACTTTAGTTGCAATTTTCTCCAAAAAACAATCACATTGAAAAGAGATCTTGGAGGTTGAATAGAGTAGTGCCACCACCAGTGTTCGAGTAGCTCAAATGGTCAGCAACTGTTCTTAGTCTTTTTAGCTGACATCCCGTAAAAACTAATAAAAATAAATGTTGATTTTGGCGACGAAAACCGTGTCGAACCCCTCGAAATTTTTATGAGTTAAGTGTCTCAAAAAATCCACTATGCCAAGAATAGGATTTGTCGAACTCTGGTGCCACTATTGGTGTGTGACAATCCAATATGTCGTAGTGAATTAATTGGGCACTTGAGAGACACCGTGTGCCTCAGATGTCCAATTCGCGGTAGCCGCATGGTTGTTGGAAGCAAAGCTATTTTTGTAATTTATTGTATTTGGTATAAGTAGCGCCAAACTTCTAGTCCCCTCTGAAGTTGCTTCGTTGCGCAGCTGTACAGTCAGGCCCTACCGCTCGTCCCCGCCTTCGCCCTACTAACGCCTATTTTTTACTACTGCGACGCGAATCGCACCAACTTCAGATGGGACTAGAAGTTTCGCGCGACCTATATCTACCTATTACTTACATACTACCTTCTCTTTAGATGTTTTTTTTGTCGTATTTATTTTACCCAACACTTGCAATTACAAAGAAATAACTTCAGTAAATTAAAGAAACGTTATCTGTTGCTATTCCAGTTTTAACCTCGTACCGAAAGTTGGTTGGTTGTCTGGGGTAGATAAGGAGGTGCGGGATTGTTATTTATCTTTTTTGCATTTTAAATCAGGATGTAGGTAGTTACAGTAAAACGACACAATGTTACTTGCTTCAACTACAGTATATTTAGCAATTAACTTTACACATGTAAGTTAGTAGATGCTGTTTTATACATTGGTAAATCTTTGGTTCTTTACAATTGAACTGATGATACATGTACATCACATTTCAAAAAGGAATGAATGTCTTTGGAATGTTTGATGCAATATTGACTAGACTCTTTCAGATTCTTGATATAATTTCATATCCTTATTTAATCAAACCAATAAAAACTTTAAAATAAACATGTAACACATTTTGACTAGTCTAACGCTATATCTAATGGACTAGAAGTAATATTAAATAAGCTACAATAATAACAATTGCATTAGCAAATAGTGTGTGGGGGGGAAGCATCTTGCAATAATTGATTATGTATAAAAGTGTACCCTTAAAAAATAATTTACATAAATACATCTTTGATATTCTGAAACTGTTTCACGGCCAGGTCAATTGGCAAATCAAAATTGTGAGGGGTCAAACGGTCTAAACTTTGTAAGGCATCTTGGAAACCAGTATTCACAATGTAACTAGTAGAAGAGTAATAAGTATCTATTAAAGATCTGCTTTTTAACATAATATTCAACCAAATAACAAGTTTATGTACATTTAGAGCTGCACATACGAAGGCCTTAAAATGTGCATCATAACTTCTTTTGTACGGCTTATGAGATGCTATAATACTGCCAATAGCACTTAACAAACTTTGTTTATTTGTTATGGCTGTACCTCCAACAATGTCTAAATTAAAACTCTGACTTAATTTTCTAGCGGGGGTGGAGTTAAATCTATCACCATCATTCAGGTCGTAGTAACGTAAGATCAGTTCCCAAATATGGGTAGGGTGGGATGAAGATCTACGAACCGGGAAGCACCCCATGATAGGAACAAGAGAAGTTGATTCTGGTCCGACTAAGCCATGTTGTAGTAGGTCACGTAAGTTGACAGCTAGATGTTTGCGCACAGCCGTAGTGAGTGGTGCATCATTGATCACAACACCACCCTCTTCTGATTCACTGTCATAGCTATCAATCGTGGCATGTGATGATCGGTCCCGAGACACTAAATTGACCACAGCTTCAACAGACATTTCTAGCTTTGCTCTAAGGTTGCCCCAATGCGTGACAATGGTAGACGACCTCTGGTCATATCTTTTATTAGTGTTTGGTGAACAGCCAAACTGCGACACTGTAAATATCTGTATAAGTGTAGAAGCTTTTCTCATTAAATTAATAGTTTCTGTTCTCAAATCATCATTAGATTTATTTCTGTTAAAGTTTTTCTCGAAATTTTCAGATTTCACTTTTTTGTCAGTCTTAGTGTTGACATTCGATTGGAGATCCTCATTTCTCATGACTTTTATAAACTTTTGCATGTCCTCTATGTGAATTTGGAGCTTACTAATAATTTCTTCTTTAGATAGTTGTTTGTCTGCATACTGTCGGACAGCGCAATTGATTTGATGTCTCAGTTCATCAGCGCTCAACGGTTTATGGCACCCTTCTTCCAAACTCTGGTCAATTTCGCTTCTTAAATGTTCTATTAATGTTCTGTGTTTGCTGTCGCCTGTTACATTGGGGTCAGCGGCAAACCTTTCCAGCTCTACTAATTGTGTTTTCAATCTTTCTATAAAGTGGCCTTGCCTCGTTCGCTGTCTTCGCATTTTCCTCTCCAACTCTGTACACTCATTGCAAGTGGACTCACCAGAGCTACCCTGAGGCGCGGCGCGAGAATCGGGAACTCCTCCTGACGTAAATTCTTCAAGGGCTTTGAGCATACCATCTTTTTCTTCTGGTGGGGCTTTCAGGATTTGTCGCAAACGAAACTCAACTTGCGCTAGATGAGACGTCAAAGAGAACACGGATGATGATAGAAGTTCCTGCTCCTCCTCTAAAGCGTGCAGCCGATCACCGTGCACCGCTTCTTGTAAGTTTTCGTCACATAGAATTTCTTTCGGAGCGCCCAAGGGCTCCCGTCGTGGTTCCTGCCATATAGGAATATCACTTTCCTCGTAATCATCACTCATATTATCCATAATTAATTAAATATTAGTAGGTAACTGACTTAGGAAACATTGTTCTGGTAGGAAGTTTTTATTGATTTCCCGAAACAAAAGGTAATAAAAAGACGAAAACCTCGTGTACCTAATAGGTACGTTAGTCTCGTAGCCTGCCTATATATATATTATATTACTCTATGCTGCCTGCCTACAAATACGAAACGAAACGAAAGCCGCTCGCGTCCGTAGCGTAGGCAGACATACGTCACAGCGCGAAGTCGCGGACGTCACTCGTATCTTTCTTAAATTTTCTACAATATAGGTAAGGCAAAATTACCAATTCAGTACAGCCTAATATTCAGATTTTTATGACAGCTGATTATGATAAATAAATGATTAAATTGCCTCGATTCCTCTAATCAAGGATTTTATCTTTCTGATGTGTAGTTGTACCCAATATTATACATAGTCTACGGTGTGTGCTAATATATTTATGCCATCTATGTTTTACTTTACGAACCTTTGATTCAAGCGCTCGCAATAGCACAACTCGGTTAGTTTTTAAAATTTCCAAAAGATGGCATTGGCATATTCAAAAATGAGGCGACACGGTCATCCACTATGAATAATATTGAACATTTAGAAGAATGTAAGATTGCTTTTTAAAATTGTAAACTTGACTTTATGTATACCGGCGTCAGTGTATAATTTTTAGATGTTTTGTTAATAAACTGTTAATTTGTTAACCTTTTAAAGAAAAATTTTATTAACCTTAAAAATTCTCATACAATTAACGTTGGATGAGTAAAATAACTTTACTATCCTTTGTGATAGAAGCAAAAGAACTTCTAAGAACCTACTCGCGTTTATTTTATTTTTGATTTTATCTTGATGTTACGAATGTGTAAAATAGCTAAACGCTACGGTACGTCGCGTAAACTTTAGAAAACAATATCCTTTGTGATACTAAATTATTTTACTTAGATTGCATTCAAGCATTGTGAAAACCGAATCCCATATAGGGTTCATTACTCCTCACCGAGGGTTCGTTGGCAGTTCACTGCTCATATAAACATATTTGTGCACAAACATCTTCTCCAATATGTTTACCAAGTCAGCTTTTAAAATATTGCTAACTGAACTAGTCAAGTAAATGATTTAGTAGTACTTAAATGTAATGAAAACATCACCGAATGGCAAATAAAATTCGCACTATGTAGGCACTAGGCATGCATCCTGAACCTAGGACCTCCGGATTTTGGGCCAAGCGCTTGACCACTCGGTCACTGATCACCGAGGTGTTTGTAACTTAAATGTTTTTTGGAAAAAAAAATGTTTACCTTACCGAAGTACATTTGCGCGGAAAGCACGTAGCCAGCACTTATATGTCGACTTAAATTTTGTATTTAATCATCAAAATAATTAATTGCCAGTTCACGTTGGAGGTTCGGAAACCAACTACGCTGCATGTACTCTCACTCACCATTCAACCATCATAATTTTACCATTATTACTCGTACCAAATATAGCAATGTGAATTTAACTTCGTGATATACCATTTTACCATAGTAATTTGTTGGAATTACACCCTAGTCCAAACAAAGTAGCTATTCGGTTATAACAAAGGAAGCTTTATCAAGTATTTAAACAAATTGAATCGTTCAAATTACCGTGTTTCATGTGAAAGCTGCAATTTTTCAAAAGCCGCTGTATTACAGCTGGCTCACAACAACAAATCGATTTACAGAAGTTATAATTGGTAAAGTTCCCTACATGAAGCCAATATGACGGGCCAGAGATGTAAAATACGCTGAAAGCGACATGAATTTCATATTAAGTAGGTCTCTCTTCTATAGTGTAAGGTTTTTATGAGAAACGTTATTTATGAGCATTAGTGTTTTTGGATCCGGCTCGAAGGACCAATAAAACATACTTGAATATTATCTTTGTCTGTCCACACAAACTTATTTTAAAGAGAGTTTGCTAATAAGCTCAAATAGCCTTAACAACTTTTTTGGGGGCGGCGGTAATTTAAAGGGTTCCAACTCCAAGCCGATCGAAACACCGTTAGAGGACTTCTAGAGAGAACGGCATCACGCATGTCCCCGTTCCCTACTAGATTATTCGAGGGGTTCGGATAGGGTCGGGAGCGAAATAACCCGAAGACGCCTCTAAGGCTAGGGCCGGCTCGTGTCAACCGGGTCGCGGGGGTGGGGAGAAGCTCCTTGGTACAAGTCTGTCCTGGTACATAGCGCATGTGAATCGAGTCTTCGTACTTTTTGTTTTACGAATACGTGTTGTAGGCCTATGCGAATGTGTGTATGATTAATGTGTCTTGTGAATTCAGGCACAGGACCGGGCGGGGACATAAACCGATTTACATTACAACAGGACGAATGAACAACAAAGAAGATTATTTGAGAAGTTTAGACAAAACTCTTTAATGCAAAGGTACCGATCGTTAAATACTTAAATGAAGCACCCGAAAAGTTCGTCGGAGAAACAATGTCGTCGTAGCCCAGCTGGAAGAGCTTTTGCCCGGATTTTAAAAGTTCGTGGGCTCGCGTCCTACTTAAGGCTATAGTCGTCTTTTTTCAACTGCTATTTATAACTAGAAAGATGAGATTCTTTTTCGTTTTAAAGATTTATTATTCATGTGCTATTAACATTATTAATACCAGTCGTATTAACCCACCTAGAAAGCTATATGCTTGGCATGGGTTCAAGGCCAAGGGCCAAGCTGCTTCCCAAATAGATCGGATCCGCGGGTAGTTGGACATGGAGAGTCCTCAGCCCGTAGCGTAGGTCCCCATGGGTTTCCAAGGGTGGTCTCATTGTTCCAGACCTTTCAGCTCGATTAAGCAAGGTGGTGTCAATGAAGCCCGCCGAGGGGGGGGGGGGGGGGGAGGGCAGCGGTAGAATCGCTAGTTCGAAGGGCTTGCCCCCCGATGGCGGAAGGTGGTACTCCACATACTCTGCGGCTCGCTCGAGTCTATTGAGCTTTCGGCTACCGATGCTTTAAAATACTTTCAGACGCTTCTCGCTCTTCTCTAGCTCTTTTTAAATTTATAATGAACGCTTACGAAATAGTTGAACGTTTATGAAACAGTGTCTTCATTCTTCATCATCTTGACACCGTGCCGCAGTGGTGTCGCCATGTTATTATAGTTTATTTATTTATTTATTTATTTATTTATTGATCATAACTCTTACAACTATCATTACAGGTGGGTACCTAATGCGATAGCAAAGTTACTTTTACAAATAGAAATACAAAAACACTTACAAAAATAAGAATCTAAAAATATTCAATAAAAAATCACATTCATAACCTAATATAACAAATAATAATAATAATAACATTATAAATTGATTAAAAATGGTAACAATATAAAATTTGCATTAAAATAAAATATAAATTAAATTAAATTTACAAATAACATAGGACAAACAATGTTGCCCTTGTAAATTCGGACAAAGTGCCAAGTCAAAGTTTATGTTCTCTTCCAGATAAGGAGGCTACTTATCGTATCGCAAGCGTATTAAGGTTATAAAGCCTAGTTTAGTTTGTAAAGCCAGTAGCTGACTACTGGCTTTACAAACTGAAGAAGCTGAATCACTTGCTGAATACTGAATAACAATAGTTATTTGTTATACAAGAGTGCAAAATTGCTTTTTAACCGCGTGCTCAATTTTGATGACCGAGCAAGCGAAGGATTCTAAAATTTAAAGGATTAAAAAATTAGAATCCTGAGCGTTAGCGAGGGAATCAAAAGAGCACTAGGTAAAAAATCTTTGCACTCGAGTGCAACACGTAACTTTTCATCCCACCTCAGCGAGGAAATGACTAAATGCAAAAAAAATCATTTACAATCACAAGACACTTTTATTTCAGTTTAGGTATTAACTACTACATTATGATAGGTAGATAAGTATTACAGAATAATCTTTAAATTATAACAAATAATACTTAGGTATACTTAGTTAAAAAAAATGAAAGTAACGTTGCTACAGTTACTTAAGTTGAGTGTAATATTTTTGTTGTAGGTACTGTAATGTTGGTGTTAGGGACTTGTGTACTGATAAATTCGGCACCATGGAGGTAGAAGTAAATAGGTTTAAAGATGTTTTAAATTCATAAACTTAGTGCACACGATGTTCTAAATTCAATTTACTTTATCCTCTAGCGGATAAAAACGGCTTTTGCACTCAGATATCGAAGAGCAAAAATACTCTTTCCGAGATGGGGGGATGAAAAATATATTTTTATTTTATTACAAAAACTTAGCTAACAGAACAAGCTATTTGGTAGTATCTGTATAATCCCGAATATGGCAGATAGGGTACCGTGCTTAGAATCCTAGAAAATTATGAACATACCTGAAGAGCATTATGTGGCGGAGGTATTGAGTGCTTTGTTACTAAGTAAAATTGCAAAGTGACCTTAGGTCCAGCTGATACGCTGTACTTGTCGTCAACCTCATGGTCCAACAAAAACCTCAAAAACAGAAGTCAAAACATGACGTCATGGGTTGAACACAAATAATGTAAAAAATAAGTTTGAGTTTTCGTATGGAAAAGTAAATCTACGTAGCAAAGCATTTTACCTAACAAAAAAAGGTGGTAAATTCTTCATAATACGTCTCCCCATGAAATACTTAATATGATATAAAAAATACCTAATATGTATAATTAAATGCGAGTAGATTCGTATGTGTGTTTCATTTCAATAATTAACAAAAACTGTTATCCTTAGCAGGTTTTAAAAGAAATAAAAACCTTTTAATAACGTACCTAGTTTAGGTTCTCATTTCGTTTCTGGAGCGTATAAGCTACCTTTGAACTAAACAAAAAGCTTTGCGACCAAGCGCTAAATAAGGAAACCTCCAGAAGATAACCTTCATACAAACGCCCTCGACCAACGCACTTAAAGACTCTCACAGGCACGGAATCTCGCAACAATCCTGTTGTGAGATTCCGTGTTGTGAGTAGGGTTGTCACCTTTTGTTTGTGCAAATAAAGTACATTGGTTATTAAAAGGTAAGTTTTACTTTTTATTTTTAAGTGCTAATTGCTGCACTGAAGCTGAATTAAATATTTATAAAATACAGTGAAAAAATTTAACGCCTACCTGACCCAGCCAGGAATCGCACCTGGGTCTTCTGCGATTCGGGCGGCTGCACTGACCGCTATGCTATTTAATTCAACTTCAGTGCAGCAATTAGCACTTAAAAATAAAAAGTAAAATTTAATATAGCGTTGTGTTATCAAACTTGTGGTATTTCATCTGCAAAGATGAATCTGCATAGCCATCGGTTGCAATAACTTTTGGATAAATGGCACCGTGCCGCTATAAGCACTCAAAAAAATAAAAAGCAGTGACAAAATTCAGCACTTAAGTCAGCCTTCCCGGTAGCATAGTGGTCAGTGCAGCCGACCGGATTGCGAAGACCCAGGTTCGATTCCTGGCTGGGTCGGGTAGGCGTTTAATTTTTTCACTATATTTTATAAATATTTATTAAAAGGTAGAAAAAAAAGTAAATTGTGACAAAATAAAGTTCTCCTCGCTCTTAGCAACTTTTAACAAATAATTATCACTGCTATATATATTAATATTATATTTTATAGACAATTTACATTTTTTCTCATGTGTATTTGGTGGATAGTTTTACTGGCTTTTCTTTTTAAGTAGGCACATGAAAAATAATTATATTTTAGTGTTTAAATAAATATTTAGTAGTTTAGTAGTAGTAGTAATTACTGACTTCTTTGCCATAATTTGCATGAGGTGTTTACCTGTAATTGGCTGTGCATTTAGTTTGTAACTACATTGCAACGTACCTAACGAAAAGTTCCAATGTAATAGCTGTTGGTAAATCAAGTAAATAAAAAATCATCATCATCATCAGCTCATTTATGTACCCACTGCTGGGGCACGAGCCGGGAAGGCTATGGATGGATAGGGAGAACGGGCCATAAACCACCACGCGGGCCCAGTACGGATTGGTGGTTGTTAACGACTGCTAATGCAGCCGGGACCAACGGCTTAACATGCCTTCCGAAGCACAGAGGAGCTCGAGATGATACATTTTTGGTCACCCATCCGATGACCGGCCTTTGCGAAAGTTGCTTAACCTCAGTCCTCGCAGACCGGGCGCGTTAACCACTGCGCCATCGAGCTCCTCGAAATAAAAAATAAAATAAAATATAGCTGTACAGCAATTTTTATGTGTGTTATTTGTAAAGAGAACCCCCAGAGAACTAAAATATGTGAAATAAAGTATTTCCGCGTACTTTATTTTTCTCATAAATTATAGAGTACAGTTACTCGAAATAACGTACAATACTTTATAATAAAGTAAGGGTGGCAACCCTAGTTGTAAGGGGTGTAATCTAGGTATGTGTGCGTTGCTTGAACGCTTTTATATGAAGCCTACTTTCTATGGGTCTTCTTATTTTGTAATTTAAGTTAGAAAGTAGCAAGTGCAGTGAATGCGAAAAGCAAAGAACAATGTACTCTTTTATCTCCCTTTGTACAGTAATCATCTACGCTCTCTCGCCACGGGGCGAGTGCAGACAAGTACGTAGGTAATGTAGGTACATATGGCTTGTAAAAAATGTATCTAACGCTGTAGGAGTTTCCAACATACGCTAAATACAATAATGTATGTTTTAGGAATGAGGATATAGGTTATAACCAGTGATCGGAGTAGGTAGATTGATTTGGGGTCAAAGAACTAGCACGTATATATTAGTATGGATATGCTTCCGGGATTCCGGGATTTTGAAATTATTTAGATTTTTTTAAAGGTATTTCAAATGTTGTAATGTGTAGAATAAATAATACATTAATATGAATAAGAAATGTAACCCTTTTAACCCTTTAACACTTTACTGTCTTTTTAATAGTATATAGGTGATCGGCCTTCTCTATAGTAAAAAAACTAAGGCATGACTAAACTTGAGTAAAAAGTAGCAAACGTAAAGCGGGATTCTATTAATAATAGTTACTGTGGTGCGTGCGATGAAAGATGGGACTTACCTCTCCGCTATCCCACTGACGCACGGTTCTATTGATGTTCGTCTCACTCACAAAATTCCGTGATGGAAGTAAATATTGACAATTTTCCTTTATAAATTAAACCTTGTTTGTGTAACGTACACTTTAAATGTACTTTCCTGGGCAATATAAATATTTATTGTTCGATTCAGTTATTTTTTTATACAAATCCCGGAAAAAAGGCTTATCCATGTTATGATTGCTATGACAATGACAATGACAATGTAAAATCAATCTACCTACTCCGATCACTGGTTATAAAACTATCATCACATCATATCACCAGCACTCTATGTCCCCACTGCACTGCACCCCACTGCTGGGGCACAAGCTTCCTATATGGAAACGCCAGAGGGAGAACGGGCCATAAATCACTACGCGGGTTCGTCGTTGTTAACGACTGCTAATGTAGGCGAGACCAAGGCTTTACGTGCTTTCCGAAGAACGGAGAAACTTGAAGTGATAATTTTTCTCAGCTCTTTTTATGTCCCCACTGGCACTGATGGACGAGCCTTCAATATGAATTAATAGGGAGACCCACAAAGTATTTGCTTCGTGTGGAGTACTGACACAACTATAGTGAATAATATTTCATCTGCTCACTGCTTTCCGTGAAGCAGAAGGTACCTATCTCTTTTGCATTCAAATTAAACATTTGTAATTTTATGCGTATCGTATTCCGTGTTGCAATCCGACACTGAAGTCGGAAAAAAGGAAAAATCGCAAACATAAACCCTTAAACGGGGCGTGCTTGACTTGAAAATGAGATAATTTCAGAATAAACGAACTCATTTTAATTGGGACTAGAGCTTCCGGCCCCGAATAAAATATTCTCAGTATTCAGACGTTGAAAATGCCATTTTTTTTTTTGATGAAGAAATTAATTAAGTAAATTAAAAATGTCTGTATTTTTTGATGTTGTTTTCCTTTTCGGACTTCCATTGTGCTTTGTAATCATGTATGTATTTTATTTAACAAATTAATTTGCTAATAGTACTGTAACTTTGCCAAAACAAATGACTTTATGGAATGAATATAATTTTACCAGATCGATGGGTATTATGTTGTAGCAGTGTTGTTTCGGTTGTGAAAACGAGACGCGTGTAGCGTGTATTGTGGTTATACTCGCGTGTCGTTTTCACAACTGCAATAACATTGTTATAATACTGCTCTAACTGCCGCACTCAGAGACGTCAATTAAGTTTTAATGACAATTAAGTCTCTTGCTGTCACTTTCTTATGTATAGTGCTAAATAGAAAAGAAAAACAATAAATTGTCATTAAAACTTAATTGACGTCTCTGAGTACGGCAGTAAGACCTCCTTATGATAAGACCGTAGGCCTCAAGTCTGTAATTAAGAAACTTACCAATAGTGTGTCGTGTCGGTAGCATGATTATAACTTTGGAAAACGGGATACTTGTCGTAATTATGCCACCGACACAAGTTTGTTGATGTTTTGAAAAAAGGTTTGACAAAAACCAGTAATCGAAAAATTTCATTCAAATCGGTCCAGCCGTTTAGTAGGAGTTCAATAACATAAATATTAAGATAGTAAAAAAATTAAATGCCTACCCGACCCAGCCAGGAATCGAACCTGCGTCTTCCGCAATCCGGGCGGCTGCACTGACCATTATGCGGCCGAAAAGGCTGACGTAAGCACTGAATTTTTTCACTGCTTTGATTTTGACTGCTTTTTAGCGGCAGTAGTGACATCTATCCAACGGTTTGTAGTATAGTGCACAAGGTCATACAATCTATACTAATCTTCTATACTATAATATTATAAAGCTGAAAAGTTTGTTTGTTTGTTTGTTTGTTTGTTTGTTTGTTTGAACGCGCTAATCTCAGGAACTACTGGTTCGAATTGAAAAATTATTTTTGTGTTAAATAGTCCATTTATTGACGAAGGCTATAGGCTATATTACATCACGCTATGACTAATAGTAATATTATAAAGATGAAACCTTTGTATTATAGACTCAAAAACTACAGGACCGATTTAAATAATTCTTTCACCATTAGAATGCTACATTAGCGCTGAGTAACATAGGCTATATAAAAAAAAAGAAATGCGGTACGAAGTCCGCGGGGTCAGCTATAAGTGCCCTATAAAGATAATATTGTTTTTATTATAAACTAGCTGTTTGTCCGCGACTTCGTCCACGTGGATTTCGTATTATTTCGTACAAAAATAAGTACTACATTTCCCAAATCAAAAAATAGAATCATTATAGAAACTGTATCTTTGCAACTCTTCCCAAAATTACCCATACATATACATATGAAAGACATATATGAAAACCAAAGCTTGGCAAAGTCCTCCATCATTGAAATCAAGGCATCGCTACAACTGATAGGTATTGGCTTAATCATAAAGCTTCCGAAATGCGAGTTAGTGACCGATCACCAACGGAACTATGCTTCCGAAAATCAGCAACACACATTGTCGGCCTGGGAACTGATCTGGATGATACTTGGCCTCCGACGATATAGGTAATGGAATATATTGCGTCTATAATATGTTCCATACCTACTATGTACTTTGCGAGCCAATCTATTGTCAAGTCGATTTTAGGTACGCTGCTGTTATGTTTACTACTTCAGTGAGAATAGGGACTTTTCATGGTCCTTCGAGCCGGATACAGTTTTCCGGCTTAAAGTGTCGAAAACTGGTTGGTGCCATTACGATAATTGAATCAAGGTGTTTGTAACGAATATCTTTTAAGATCTTTTAATAAACTCTTGCGTGGTCTTGCCTTAGAATGGCATCGTAAAATGATATTTTCCAATGTTATAGATATAGAATTTACTGAGACATGGTAGAATAATTATGTGCTACAATTATTAGGCAACCCAACCTAAACCCATTGTCGGAAATAATAATCAATTTTGGTGTTCTGAAGTACCTACAGATAATTAATAATTGGCTTATATTACAAGACTCGCAGAGGTAAGATCTGATCATAAGCATAATAACATTTCGTGAGGTGTATCTACTTAAATATAGGTTAATATTATCTATATGTTGTTATTATATAGTTATACCTCTAATAAGGTTAATATACAACGTTAGTCGGAACGGGGGCACTAAACCGAAAGGAGGGTAAAGTATACATAATGAATAACTTTTTTCTTTTACTTCTTTTTTTTAAATTTACATTTGATTGGTCTACAAAAATCGAATGAATACGGATAGTAAAAAAAGTCGGTTTTCTGACGATAGTTGAACGTGACAACGTCTTAAGAAGGTGTCGGGAGGTGTTGGGGGTGTCGGGGGGTGTTGGGGGTACGTACCGCGGTGGCGATGCCGGCCACGGGCTTGCACAGCAGCCTGCAGCAGCCCGTCGAACAGGTAGGCGGGAGGAGTTGGGGGTGTCGGGAGGTTTTGGGGGTACGTACCGCGGTGGCGATGCCGGCCACGGGCTTGCACAGCAGCAGCAGCCCGTCGAACAGGTAGGCGGGAGGAGTTGGTGGTGTCGGGAGGTGTTGGGGGTGTCGGGGGGTGTTGGGGGTAAGTACCGCGGTGGCGATGCCGGACACGGGCTTGCACAGCAGCACGGCTAAATTTCTACTCAGCCGATTGTGCTTCTTTGTCGCTCGTTCCGCGCTCTCGCTTGCACTTCAAGCCTTACATGGAACGCCTCAGAGCGAGGTAACGCCGAACTTTTTCGTGCGTGCAGCCGGCTCTATCGAATTATAAGACGTTGTCACGTCAAAAAACTTACACTAGGCACTCTGTTCCTTAGAAGTTCATGAATATGGTTGAACTACGCTTTAACAAAAAAAAATTTGGTTATCATTTGACCTTTAACTTTCAACATTTGGATCAAACTGATTAGGGTAATTAATGGCACCAGTGTTCGACACATTAAGCCCAATATTCGGCACAATTTTCATCGGCAAAAAATATCATAGACCAGCTGACCCGGCGGACTTTCTTATCACTTTGACAGCTTCCATGACAACAAAACAAACAAATCATTTTGTATTGAAAAATTAAATTGTCGTTTTTAGTATTTTCCGTAAGATTTTCCATTACTTATCACTTATATTTTGTTTTAATAAAAAGTATCCTATATCCTTCCCAATGCCTTTGAGAACATGTGTACAAAGTTTCATGATGATCGGTTGAGTTGTTTCTGCGTGAAAGCGTAAAAAACAAACTCACATTCACATTTATAATATTAGTAAGGATTATTATTTATTATAATCTTTATTTCTCTTTTTTCTTAGCCTAGTTTTGTTATAATATTAATATAAAAGTAAAATACAAAATATACTACATTCTACTACACTACAATTTGGATATTATAGTTTTGACGTCAATAATAACCTGAGATGTGTGGCGTCGGGAGATGAAATAACACAACGGAAGTCGATTCTTAACTGATGTTTTAATTGAGAGAAAAACAGGGTTTATAAAGTAATTTAAAGTAGGTCAATACGTGACATTTAGATTGTTTAGAAAAGCATCAAATTACAGATAATACTTAGAATTCGAAGAGTTTATAAAAGTATCAAGTTACATCATCATCATGATCTTAGCCAAAAGACGTCCACTGCTGGACAAGTTACGTGCTACAATAGAATATTAATTATAATAAAAATAATATTATCTGATAGGTCATTGAACCGTTGTTGAATAGATGTCACTACTGCCGCTAAAAAGCACTCAAAATCAAAGCAGTGAAAAAATTCAGTGCTTACGTCATCCTTCCCGGTAGCATAATGGTCAGTGCAGCCGCCCGGATTGCGGAAGACGCAAGTTCGATTCCTGGCTGGGTCGGGTAGGCATTCAATTTTTTACTTTATCTTTATATATTCTTTATATATAGGTATAAATCTTCTGTGCGTGTGTATGTTGTTGAACTCCCGTAAAACGGCTGGACCGATTTGGATGCAATTTTCTGTGTTTGTTCAAGTGGATTCAATTCAATTAAAAATTAAGTTAAAATATAAGCTTTTAGTTATTTGTTTAAGTACATTTTTGCTCGCCGAGATATAAAATTTTACTAGATTAAGTGCATGTTTTAGCTCAGTAAGTGAAATGTAAATTTCTTATGAGTTAAATAAAAAAAAATCTTTAACCTCAAGTGCAGCAAATTAGCATATAAAGATAAAAAAAATAAAAGTCAATCATGTACCTGTGAAGGCTAGTGTTGAAGAAATGTTTTGACTTTGAATTTGACTTTGAATTTGAATTTGACTTTGACTTTGACTTTGACTTTGTTTATTGACCTGCGTTTAAATTGCCGCATAATAATATTCTCATTAACACGTTAATTTGCGTCGCTGAACCGTGACTCTCGTAGGATGTAATTAACTGAGATTACCAACAATCCCTGGTCTTTATTAAAACGCATAACTTAAGCAAATCCTGTGGGGGCTACTTGAGTTTATATCTTCATTATTCCACTCATAATTATGATATTATAGAAGGTGACATTATTCTTTGGTAGTATCTGATGTTTGTTTTGGCGGAGAATTAATGGAATACTTACGGTATGTATTTGAGTCTGACGGAAGATTGATGGAGGGAGACGCTTGCGAGGAAGTTTTGTACTGACGGAAGACTGATAGGGAACTTTGGAACGAACATTTGGGACGGTTCTACTCGCATTCATTTTACATTATTATTTTATTCTGATGTTTAGAACCCTTCGAAACGTCCATGTTCACAGTAAAACCTCAGGGTCATAAATAGGATTAACGCGTATTCTATTATATAGTACTTTAGAAAATAATTTGATTCAGTACTTAAGTAATTTATTAAGTACCTACCCATCAATTGTTCGCGTATTCTTATTCTTTAAAAAACTTACGATGAAGAACTTGCGAAACATTTTTTGTATTGACGGAAAAGTTATAAAAGCTTAGCGGAAAGTATTTTTTATCGAAAAAATAAAACCGATGAGTAAAACGTATTTTTAGAATAACCTAAACAAACGAGCAAATCAATCAGGGTCTTACGCAACTAAAAAGCCTTCTTGGAATATTAAAAATACATTTACTGTTTAAAAATCTTTTAAAAACGTTTATTTCAGAGTTGATAAGTCTCCAACTTATCAATTAATCGGAGGAGCTCGATGGCGCCGTGGATAATGCGCCCGATCTGCGAGTGCTGAGGTTAAGCAACTTTCGTAAAGGCCTGGAATCGGATGGGTGACCAAAAGTTTATTATCTCGAGTTCTTCTGTGCTTCGGAAGGCACGTAAAGCTTTCGGTCCCGGTTGCATTAGCAGTCGTTAACAACCACCGCACCGCACTAGGCCCGTGTGGTGGTTTATGGCCCGTTCTCCCTATCCATCCATAGGGAAGGCTCGTGCCCCAGCGGGGGGACATGAAATGAGCTGATGATGATGATGATGATGATGAAGTATCCAACTTGCGAATCTTGAATCCAATTTAAAAGTTTAAAATTGTATTGTTCCATACGACGGCGAAATAATGAGTCATCAAAACGATTAATTATTCAGTGGTAAGCCCCGCATAATACATGGTGTTTGAATGTAATACAGTATAGGTACCTACAGCGGCGAATAGCAATTATAATGCAAATATATACTGGAGCTGAAAAAAATTTACAGGTAGTGTATCTCATTGTTTGACAATGAATAATTTCGCTCATTCATTCGCGCTCTCTTGGGGAAGATTTGACAATTAATTATTTTCGGTTTCGGTACTTAGGGATTTCAACGATGAGAGAACAATTTGGAAAACGGCTAATGTACCCAAGGGAGTTGCTTCAAGCTCCCTTTTGTTTCAAATCGTGGAGTTAAATGCTTAGGTAGGGAAAAAGCTTTTTTCTTAAAGTGGGTTTATAGATAAGCAAATAATTTGCAAAGTATAAATAAATAAATACTTAGTTAAGTATCATCTTTTACCCGTTTGTTGGGGCTGACAGAATGCTGAATTGGCTGCCTGTTTGGCTGCAGCCGCGAGGCTTTAATGTAATAGGACACTAAGTATGTTAATGTTAAATACTTTTTGTCTAAATTTCTCTTTGTTTAAGTTTTAATTTTGTTATTGTTTTGTATTTTGTTTTGAAAATCCGCAGGTTAAGGGCCCAGCGGTCGCCTTTAACAAGTGCATTGCATACCCATAAGAAGATCGGGCGCAAACCCACAACGCTACAACCAAGGTGCTTTCCAAAGCACGGAGGAGTTCGAGCTATTCCCATTTGGTTACCTATCCGATGACCAGCATTGCGAAAGTGGCTTAACTTGCAAGATTGCAAAACAAATGCGCTAGAAGCTCGTGTATCTCCTAACGGGCCGCTGTTGGATGATTCAGGTTCAGGATCGTTATGGCGGCACGAAGTGGAAATGCAGGAGTTTTTTGTGGGTATACTCTCCTTTCCCCTCGACGGGAGGACGGGATTTGCATCTCCCCGGGCGCACTGGTATTGATAACGCATTTTCTCCTGTATACACTGCAACCTTTAACCTTCTTAGACCTGCGATTGGGTTGATCAGACCATGAAACTGAACTACTTTCCCCAAGAAACATCTATAGGTCAAAAACCAGATATTTTTTTATTATACCACCTGCAGGTCTAAGATGGTTAAAAAAGCACGGTGTATAAAAAGATACTCATAAAAGTCACGTGGAAACATTAGGTAACAATGATAGCAACCCAAGGAAACAGTCAGCTTCATCATCATCATCATCAGCTCATTTTGTGTCCCCACTGCTGGGGCACGAGCCATCCCTAAGGATGGATAGAGAGAACGGGCCATAAACCACCACGCGGGCCCAATGCAGCCGGGACCAACGACTTTACGTGCCTTCTGAAGCACGGAGGAGCTCGAGATGATAAATTTTTGGTCACCCATCCGATGACCGGCCTTTGCGTCAGCTTAGTTTCCACCAAATGAAATTTAGCGAAACGCAAAAAGGCGATAAAAATTGTTTAGATTTTTTTGCCTTTACGAATTCCACTTGATTTGCACATGAAACCGTTGACGTTGTATTACAACTTCGACAAGTTCAAGGCAAAATACTCTCTATATGCATTGAATAGAGGTCATATATGCTTAAGCGTTTATGCCGTTTGTGGTCAACATCAAAGAGCTTACCTAAAAGGAAATCATTATACATTTCACTTCGCCTCAGGGCTCTGCTGAGCCATTCTCAGCCCTATTTATTTTCTTTTAGCTTTTTACTAATAGTTATGCATTTGTAAGAGCGAGCGTTTACTTTCAACTAAGCAAATAGTTACTAAAAACAAACCTTATTTTTTGAGGTTTTCCTAATACAAGCATTTTTAGTTGAATGAAATCAATCAGGTAAAAAAATTTGAGAACAAAATAGACATTTTAAATGTTAAACGCAACAATTTTCACAATTTTTACACGGAGCACGGAGGAGCTCGTGATTCTAAATGTAGTTGTTCTAAATGTGTATGTGTATTTGTGTCTGTATATGGTTTTTCCTAATTGTAAAACTGGGAAAAACTATATATAAACATAAAATTCATAAATTTGTTAAAATCCTTGTATGTAAGTAAATTCAACACTATTTATTTTTTACTTTGAAAGCTAAAGGCGCCCATTCAATGTCAACAACTACCGTCATTAACATCTGATCATAATATAAAATACTAAAGATCAGTTAAGAAGTAGGCAAGCTATTATAAAATGTTTAAATAATTTTTAACGCAAATTTTGTTGCGAACAAATTACAAAAACACAAATGTTGAAAAAATAATTTCGGCGGGCTGGTTAGAACCACGATAGCTCAATTGGAAGAGCACCTGACCCGGAATGTCAGAAGGGTGCAGGTTCAAATCCTGCTCGTGGAAATTTTTTCAACATTTGTGTTTTGTAATTTGTTCGCAACAAAAATTGCGTTAAAAATTATTTACGGAATACCAGCGTTGTTGCGATACGCTTCGTTCGCAACGACACAAGCTGAGGCGGGGTCCTGATTGACCTGTTGTTTGTTTTATGTTTTTTATTTTTATTTTATTTTTTATGTACTTGTGTGGTCAATAAATGTTTCTCTCTCTCTCTCTCTCTCTCTAAATCTTTAGTCATCCATCCGATGACCGGCCTTTGCGAAAGTTGCTTAGCTTCAGCAATCGCAGTTCTGTTCACTCTAATTTATTGTTCTTACATTTGCTGGTAGTAATAAATAAATATCTGTGTATCGTACATAATAAGTATTTAGTATATTATCCCTCTTCGACGCACCTGTGTGCTAAACCAACAACATTTGATTCCATCTAATTATTTGGAGGCACAAAAGAGGTTGCGGTACACCAACGTAAGCTGGTTCATTAAACCTAATTACAATTTTGCTCTAATTAAATGGTTCGCTAAGCGTCTAATTACTTACAAATGAATTTCTCAAAGCATTTGTTGGTTTGTAGATACGGGGGCGGAAGGAGGTTTTGTTTGTTGCGTTACACAGAAATTACACTTGAATACAATGCCAAGTCAGTGACTGAGGAGGATGTAACCACAAATAATAAAGACTGCAGAAGGTAAGCTTTCATACATGACGCACTCGAGCAACGCACGCATAGACAACCTCTCTGGGATAAGGAATCTCGCAACAGTTGCGCTCGGATTGTTGCTTGCTGTTCCGAGATTCCGTGTCCGTGAGAGATAAGATAAGATAAGATAAGATAATATAAGATAAGATAATATAAGATAAGATAAGATATTTTTTATTTCCATAAATTTGTGTAAAATACATAACAGGTGTTAAACTTATAATGGTAACAAACAATTTACCCTAGTCGGGCATGCAATTTTTAGTAGGTAGGTACATGTTACATAGAAACAGTCACTATGCTGTTTTTGTACCGAAATATTCAGTCAAACTGTAGAACGCCTTTTCTATAAGCCATCTTTTTAATTTAATTTTAAAATAGCTTAAATTTACTGAGGCTTTTTGATCTGTGGGCAGATGATTGAATACTTGGAGAAGCTTACCTTACCCATTACCCATCGATAGTAGCGATGACTAATTGATTTTAATGATGGAGGCGTTTGCCCAGCAGTGGGACAATTATAGGCTGTTTACTAGTACCTACTACTTACCTTCTTTAATCTCCGTATTTTGTGCTGAAACAGTGGCGTAAAGAGAATAGACCCGATCCGATCAGAGAACCTAGTAGGGCACGGGGACACGCACTAGTAAAAGTATAAATTAACAAAAAAGTATTTACTCTATAACAGAGATTCATTTTGTTGATGGCTTTGTGCGATTAGCACATTCAGCCAGTGTCAAAGTAACTTTTCTAATAAGTAATACATAAACAAACAATATTTCTTTTCTGTATGATGATGATGAATGATAATAGAAATGAGAAATGATATACCACCGAAACCTCGAGTATCTCAGTAAAGATGTGGGGCTTTACTAAGTCCTCGGGCGGACTTCTTGAGAGAATTTGAAAGGTGACGTTGCACTGTTTTGTTTCATTTGCCAACACTCATGCATACTTACGAACACTTAACGGTTAATAATCCACCATTATTTCACATTAATATTCGAATATATGTCGTATATCGTATATGTCGACATAACAAAAATTTTAGAAAATAAAACAAAACCGCAGACATGACTCTTCACTTTCCCGCCAAGAAGTCATAACAGAGATTGACAAGTTGGTGAATGTCTGTGTCTGAGTGGTAGAGCCACGCTGCGTTGCAGCACCTCGCCCGGCGTAATACCACCCTCTCAGAATATCGGCGTGAAACAATGGCACTCGTTGCTGCTGTGTTTCGTCCGGTGAGTGAAAGTACCGGAGGCCCATCTCTCACCGCTCCCCCCTCCCAATTCCTACTTCCTCCTCAAGATTCAACTCCTTCCTTAAGGCCGGCAACGCATCTGCGATTACTTTGGTTTTGCGGGTGTCCATGGGCGGCGGCGATTACTTCCCATCAGGTGACCTGCCTGCTCGTTTGCCTCCTTTTAATATTTAAAAAAAATCCTTATTAGGTAGTCATCGATGATTTAGCCGATAAGGTCTAGTCCCTTCCGTAAGTCCGTTAAGTAGCTAAGTACTTGAACAGGTTCTACAATTGAATTTCCACAATTTTTTTATAACATTCTTTGGCAGAAAAGAAATTACCAAGATGGTTTGCTCTTCTAGCATTTCTCTAATTCTCGAAAAAGGGGAATCCAATCTAAACAGGTTGTTAATATTTAAACAGCTGTTGTCGATAAAATACGATCATTTCGTTATTGAGGAAACATTTAATAATTCCAGGTTATTTTATGAGTTCGATGGCGGAGTGGTTAACCGGTCTGCGATTGCTAAGGTTAAGCAACATTTGCAAAAGCCGGTCATTTGATGGGTGACCAAAAAATATTAACTCCCGCGTGGTCGATCATGGCCGTTCTCTCTATCCTTCCGTAGGTAAGGCTCGTGCCCCAGCAGTGGGGACATAATAATGAGTTAGTGATGAATGGTGAATGACTGAGTCGACGAAAAGAAAATAACAGAAAACAAATACTTATCGTACCCATTTATTTGGCTATAACAATAAAAAACCCGATTTAATTTCCGACCTGTTAATGCGGCGTGCGTGATGTCTATGTATTGTCAAATTATACTATATTAAATATATTAATATATATTTTCTACACATATTAAATAAAACAAAGTACCTAAGTATGTGATTTTTTTTGTGAGTCACGATTCACAATTTTTTTACTATTTATATGCTATACATCACTATTTATAGTGATAAATATATAAATAGTGATACTATGGTTCAAAAGATATTTGAGTATCTTGGTTAGGCTGCTAACTTGACATCAAGCTAGCAGGCTTAAGAAATACAATTCGTATCAATGTGATTTATATGTTAAAAAACAGTGCATAAATAGTGAATCGTATACGCAAAATTTCAATAATAGTCCTTCAATACAAGCCGAGATATTACGGTCTCTAAGTAGCGACTCGTTCGTCAACCACTATCCGAGACTTTTAATTCGAGTCATTAAAATGACAATTGCTTAACATAAGTTTCTATAGAAATAATGTCAAACTGACATTACAACGATAGATAATTAGACTTTATGTCAGTACGTCAATAAATAAAATTGTGCACGATTCGTTGATCGAAGGCACGATTGTACCTAAAATCTAATGTATGGTAGAAGTTTACATTAGATTTTTGGAAAATAGCAAAGAAGAATTCTTTTTTTATTTATATCGTAGGATTCACAATTTCACGCAAAAATTTTTCATGTTGTTGTTTATTTTGTTTAAAACTTGTACCCGTTTGTCTGAAATCGCCATCGCAAGAAACGTCAACTTAGCAGCCCACTTAGAGACCGTAATATCTCGGCTTGTATTGAAGTACTATTATTGAAATTTTGCGTAAGTATACGATTCACTATTTATGCACTGTTTTTTAACATATAAATCACATTGATACGAATTGTATTTCTTAAGCCTGCTAGCTTGATGTCAAGTTAGCAGCCTCACCAAGATACTCAAATATCTTTTGAACCATAGTACTTATCACTATTTATATTATCTCTATTTATACACAATTTTTTGACGTAGTCAAAACCATCTAATTCCGTGGTGAGGCTGCTAAATTGACGCTCACATTTTAGTCTTTTTCATCAATTGAATACAGATCACCTGCTTCTTAGCTGCCACCCGCTACAAATTAACAGCGTAATATAATACATAGAAGAGTTTGCTACCGATTTTTTTTAGGAATTAAACTATCAAGGTTTGTATGTTCCTTAGTAATGCAAAAGTATCATGACTAGTACACAGGCCTGCACGTCAACGTACCACAAACTGTCCAATTTCCTCAATAGACTTTGAACTTTGTTACTCAGTAATAAGGTTGAACATTTATTGAAGAAATTTGACAGCGTTGGATAGGTTGATGCAGGCGTCTATACAATACAATAGTGCTATAGGTACTTTATTATTATGGGTAATACATACATTTTAGTTATTTACAAAATACTATAAAAATACTATTTTTTTGTGTATTTTTAGTTTTAATAAGGTAAACATTGAATAAAATATAATTCATAGTAAAAAGTTTTACATCTGTTAAAGATACGCGTTTACGAAATTGATTATAAGTAAAACTACGTAAGATTATTTTAAGAATAATCCACACACACAATATTTTATACACTTACGTTACGACACATGTAAAAATATGACATATTATCGTTTTGAAACATATTATGATCAATATTGCTCTATTCCTTAGGAGGTTGTCCGTCGTTGCCAATTCGTGTTGGCTGTCAAGTTTGTCCGGTACCGTTGTCCGGTGCCGACTCCTCATATCCTATGACCAAGTTCTCTAAAATGAATCGTATTGTCAGTTTGTATATGTTCTCTATGTTTGGCGTGTATCTGTCACCCAATGTCGTCTTGGCTGCTTGGAGGAACGGCTGCTCGATTTTCTGAAACAAGAATTATGTTAATTAGATCAAGAATTTTCCTCAAAAAAAGCAAATAGTCTCAGAGTAATACCATAAACTTTAGTGCTATGCAAAAGTAACACATAACAACCTGCTATATAGAAATCAGTATATTAGAATTTAAAACAAGAATGAACAACACCATCCTTGTGACGCGTAGGTGAAACTAAGCTTTAATTCAAAATTAGACTGCTTTTGTTTCCCAAACATATTATTGGGTCTTACAAATAAACAAAGAATATGGTCTAAATAGTTATTCCGTAATTTTTACTTTTTATTTTTAAGTGCTAATTGCTGCACTGAAGCTGAATTAAATATTTATAAAATACAGTAAAAAAAATTGGTGGATTTTGATGATTGGTGGGTCGGATGGGCGTTTGATTTTTTCACTAAATTTTAAAAATATTTAGTTATTCCGTGTCTTGTCTCTTTTACTCTAATTTGAAATGACGTTTACATGACGGGAACAAAACACTGAATAACTATTCGGACCTTATTCTTTGTTTATTCGTAAGGGGGATTAAGTTTGTTAAGCGCGCTGCTTTCAAATAAAACGTATATATTTAGATACCTATTAATATTCAAAAGGAAATCATAGACACTTAATCAGCATAATTTTGTTCTGACAAATATTGTGTTTTGTTTCCAATATCATGTGTTTTTCTATAGTTACAATTTTTTAAGTACTCAAACATCATTAACAGTTAGAATAGCGTTTTGAACCATCAACTAGTTTCTTTTGAAAACCAGCGCCATAGGTCAGGCTATGGCCACACAACTCAGAAGAGATATATCGTAGAGCGTACCAGTGTTGAACACAGTTTTCGACAAAAAAATGTATAGAAATTTTTCGCGACGACAGCTAGGAAGCAAGTGGTCTGTTTATAATGGTTGTTAAAGACTAAAATCAATTGCTGACCACTATTTTAATTCATCATCAGCCTATAAACGTCCCACTGCTGGGCACAGGCCTCCCACATGATCAGTAGCACGTGGGGGTATTGGGTCATAACCCACCACGCTGGCCCAATGCGGGTTGGTGGGTTTTAACGACTGCCATCTTACGACAACAACCGGGACCAACGGCTTAACGTGCCTTCCGAAGCACGGAGGAGCTCGAGATGTTTTTAATTGGCCACCCATCAGGCGACCCGGCATTGCGAAAGTTGCTTAGCGGGCAAGATCGCAAGCCGAACGCGCTAGCCGCTGCGCCATCGAGCTCCTAATATTTTTCCGCATATTTTTAATTGTTAAAGGAAAAAAATGTCGATCACTGGGTCTTGTCAAGCACTGGTACAATCCTACTGTGGCACTAAGCTGACAAAAGCCGTTATAAGTTCTTTTCTATACTAATATTATAAAGAATAAATCTTTGTATTTTTGTATGTTTGCAACAAGTAAACTCAAAAACTACTGGACCAATTTAAAACATTCTTTCACTATTAGAATGCTACATTAGTGCTGAGTAACATAGGATATATTAAAAAATTCACAGATTTCGCAGTCCCCGCAAGAATCGGAGCATTGAAAATGAATACAACAATTTACGAAAAAAACATTTTATTTTAAATAACACTATTTTAACTTGAATGCACTTCTCGCATGCATCCGCAACCATTACCATGACGATCGGTCAATAATCAAAGAAGCTACATCACTTTTTATATACGGAAATACCCGTTTTTCTACAATACCAAATGTAAAGGGACCTACAGGTCACAATTATTAACCAATTTTCAAAAATTTTTAGCTATTTTGTAGCAAAACTTATACCCTAGGACCCTTTTTTTTCATTTTTTCTTAAGTCTGTTTTGAAAGATTTACAATTTAGTATACAAACAACACCAAAAAACCATTTTTTTTTACATTTCTCATAATTATGAGAAACTACTATGAGATACTTTTTATGGAATTCCAAAAAAAGTTTCCAGCCGATTTTCAAAACTCAAACGCTCACACGCGTCTCGATAAATTCCTCAACTCTTGGTACTATTTCCATCTCGATTCTACCAAAATCCTTGGAGCTATGGCCAAAAATACGTCTCAGGCGATTTGCATCTGATAACCATTTTCAATGGTAAAAAAAGAAAAAAGAAGTGCGGTACGAAGTCCGCCGAGTCAGCTAGTTTAAAATATTTTGAGGAAAAAAATAAACATTCTATTTTATTTTTACTATGCTGTATATAGCCACAAGGCTTCGGTAGATTCCCACTCGAGCTTTATGAGACTGGTTGGTTTTTTCTAGTAAAAATTTTGTACTATTTTTCTGTTTCTATTTCTTCACACACTGGAATTTCTGCTAAATATTTAATCGATTAATTTGCTACTCTTAAATTGGTTCTGTTCAGCATCAATCAAGAGCAAAAATAGATTAGGACTTTTACAATTTTAAATATTCGCTGGCTGACAGTCTGACACAGGTATTTCCCCCAATTAAATATTGCTTCAGGAATGTAGGGGAGAATCATCGGCGTCATCATAAAGTAAATTGCTTCGCCGGTTGACGGATACCAGCTATATAAATATATTTTAAGAAATTCCTTGTCTCTTGAAACGTATTCGTGAGATATTTGAAGTCGTGAACCTCGGCAGTAATTTCTGTTTCTAATAAAAGTGTTTCAAAATGTTAACTTTCTAAATTACGATTTAAAATTTAAACATTTTTCGATTTTAAAAAACTGCTTTTGTTTTGTTGGTTTTCAAATTGTTTTTACGCGTCAATTTACATTAAATACTTTTTATAAAATAATCTTTAATATTGACGTAGAAAGCACTAAATAAAAAAATCATTTTTGTCATTGCGGAGTAGAATACTAAAATGCCTAATGCCATGACAATTCCTTCACACATAGGAAACGAATACGGCCTAATATGGCCATATAAGGGAGGAGGAGCTCGATGGCGCAGTGGTTAACGCGCCCGGTCTGCGAGTGCTGAGGTTAAGCAACTTTCGCAAAGGCCGGTCATCGGATGGGTGACCAAAAATGTATCACTCGAGCTCCTTCAGTGCTTCGGAAGGCACGTTAAGCCGTTGATCCCGGCTGCATTAGCAGTCGTTAACAACCAGCAATCCGCACTGGGCCCGCGTGGTGGTTCATGGCCCGTTCTCCCTATCCATTCATAAGAAAGGCTCGTGCCCCAGCAGTGGGGACAATAAATGAGCTGATGATGATGATGGCCATATAATACATAAATAAATAATATGTTTTCTTATTTGTTACTTAAAGGCATTGTCCTTTTTAAAACGTTTCCCCGTACACAGTTGCGAATATATTTACCTTTTCTTTACATTAGAGAGGTTAACGGCCATATCGTCGGCTATATCTTTAGTAATATTCCGATAAATCAGCGTTACTTGGTACAGGGAACCGCCGCAGGTCAACTCGGTAATGGGATGAAAGTTGCCAAGCGTGCGCGGAATTAGGTTATGGGTTTTCCGTGTACCTCGTACTATTTTTTACAATGTAAAGATAAGTAGAAGCTCCCTTTACTCGGCATCCTCAATGACTATGGGACTGATTATCTTAAATCTAACCGAATACAACAAACCTACTAGAAATATGGTTATGTCGACAGATTCAGATAAGATGGTGGTAGCTAGCCAGACAGACAGACTAAGAACAAGCCAACAAAACCACCCACAAATGTATTCTCGGACAGAGATCCGGAAATTAATCCTCATTAATCCTTAATACAGTCGAACCTAGAGAGCTTTTAGTGGATTGAGTTATAGTCAAGGAGAAAAACAAAATCTATTTTAAAAGTTTAGATATAGCATGATGGAACGAGCATTCTTAACATTTGCAACACAATTTCATATACTATAAAACCTTTATAGTTCAAACCAGTAAATAGATTTCAGTATCTAGAAAGCCCTAAACCTACCTAAAGCTAGAAAGTTTTAAAAATTGGCTTACTAGTTGAATCTTTAGAATTGACTCTGCATATCTACTACTTAATATATTTCCGATCATCGAAATATTAACGCTAAAAGAGGTATGTAAAATTTCGACCCTCTGATTGATACATTCAGCAATAGTCAGCACCCGACAGGGGTAACCGCGAGCTCTTATAGCAGTAGTATTGCAGTTGTGAAAACGAGACGCGTGTAGCGGTGAATATACATGCGTCTCTTTTCCACAACTGCAATAATGCTGCTATAAGAGCTCATAGTCAGGGGGCAGGTTTTGTGTCCTAACCTGAACTATTATACTTCTCTGTGATAAGACAATAAAACCTTTTTAGGTATGTATTTGTGTTTGTTATACTCGTGTTTGATTACCAAGAGCACCCAATACAATAGTTTCCATAAGTAAAGTACGGAATCCCAAAAACTTAGGGCGATCCCCCCCGGAATTCTTATTACATTCTGAACGAGATGAAAATAACGAGGCGAAAAAATGTAGCGGCCTTGTAATAGTCGCTTTTTGATGCTAGAATTTTTGTTGGTAACATTAAATTGCTGAGTTGGAAACGATTTTTGACGTTTAGGAGAATGTAACAGTACCTTCTACTGAGGTCTTAGACTTTTCCTTGGTCATTGCTATTACCTATTTTGTATAACAATATTTATTTTATATATGTGCATTTATTTAATTACTCACAAAATAATTAACTTAATTATAAATAGTTAACAAAATTTTGTATATTTTGTTGGAAAGAAATTGTTTAACCTATGGCCTTTACTTAACTTAGTTTATGTTTATAGGAGAGAAGAACATTTGCATCGATATTTTTTTAATAACTGGTTGTCCAAAAGAATATTAAAAAAAGTATTTTTTATTTATTTAAATAAGCCTACTCTCAAATAGTCGTGAGACCATTTCGGTTTGGAACGCAGTAATCGATAGTCGCTTCTTTCGAGAGATCTTTACAAAATAATAAGACATCATTACCAGGACAACGTTATTTTTAGAAGTTGCAAAAATAAAAGTAATATCTGTCTTTCTATTGCCTTAAATTCAAAAATAAAAATAATTAATTTTTATACCTTTTATTTTTGCATCCGGGGTAGCGCTCGACAGGCGTGGGAAATGTTTGCCTTTTTATAATACATTATTCCTACTTTTAATATTTTCTTCCCATTCGTGTCGCTGCGTTATTCTTCGGCTTCGACTAGTGTCACTGTGTCAGACACGAGTGCAATCAGTAATACATTTGCTTTTTTTTTATCTAAGCACTTCACTTGCTTATTGCAATATTACGTGGCATAAATGGCGTCACGTGGCGCCACGTAGCAATAATTATTTTTTTTTTTTTTTAATCTTAATTAATGGCTTCGCGTTTAGCATTTAGCCAATTTCAAGTATTTTTTATTATTAGTAATACATAAATAAACAATATTTCTTTTCTGTATGATGATGATGAATGATAATAGAAATGAGAAGTGAGAAATGATATACCCCCAACCCCTCGAGTATCTCAGTAAAGATGTGGGGCTTTACTAAGTCCTCGGGCGGACGTCTTGAGAGAATTTGAAAAGTGACGTTGCACTGTTTTGTTTTATTTGCCAACACTCGTGCACACTCACGAACACTTAACGGTTAATAATCCACCATTATTTCACATTAATATTCGATATAACACAAATTTTCGAAAATAAAACAAAACCGCAGACATGACTCTTCACTTTCCCGCCAAGAAGTCCGTAGCAATAATAGATGTAAAATTTTTCCACCATCTGACAGTTGTTATTTTTATTTTTATTTATTTATTCATACCCAATGGAAAGGGCTAAGGAGTTTTGTTCTTTCTGCCAACGTTTGTGTTTTAAATGTTTTCTGTCTCTTTTGTTTCGATTGTATTTGTATTGTATGTATTTCGAAAATCCTTGTATGTAAGTAGTAATTGTAAGTAATAATAACCAATAATTGTTCTGCACCGCGCACCGGTGGGCGCTGGTGGTGGCAGGCTCCGCCAGAATACCAGCGTTGTTGCGATACGTTCCGTTCGCAACGACACAAGCTGAGGCGGGGTCCTGATTGACCTGTTGTTTGTTTTATGTTTTTTATTTTTATTTTATTTTGTATGTGTCATGTGGTCAATAAATGTTTCTCTCTCTCTCTCTCTCTCTCTCTCTTTCTCTCTCTCTCTATCTATAAAGCTTTATTCAGAACTATTGACTCGAGTATCGAGGAATATGTTATATCATTCTGTTCAATCTGTATAGGAATACAGATTGACTTTTTTATCACGGTCCAAACCTTCTGAGATGACTCCCGTGATACAACTGAACAACTCTTACTATTGAACCAACTCCCTAACTCGAAAATAAAATTCAGCTGTTCCATACATTTTGGTCGAATGAATATTAATGTTTTGTTAGGTTAGGGTTAGAGTTAGGGAGTTGGTTCAATAGTAAGAGTTTTGTGTTTGTCTCACGGGAGTAATTTCAGAAGTTTTGGACGGTGATAAAAAAGTTAACCTGTATATTTGTAAATATAGAAAATGTATAATTAATATGATCAGTGATCGACTGACTGAAAACTGACATTAAATTTTAAGGTGATAAAGCAATTTTTATGGTCGATATGGTCATATATTCAACGCAAATCTACTTTTGTAATGATATTGGTACTTACGGTCTGTGTTGTTGACATTGAATAAAAAAGACTTTGGGCTTATAAAGTAAATAGGTAATATTGATTTTTGCACGGGTCCGTCACAGCCATTTTAGCTTAATTGGCACCTGACCCAGATTGCCAGAAGGTGTAGGTTCTAGCGATGGGCATTATTCAACTTAGATAGATAAACAACTATCTATTTGGCTGAACAACGATCACTAGTTATGCAACGACAAAAAAACGATATACTTCCCACAACGCTCTAAAGTTCTATAGCCGAGCGAATATACTTTAAGTAAACGACAAAACGATAGATAATTTGTTCACGCGTGAACGAATGAACGAAACTATATGACGTTTGCATAAGTGTGATTATTCATATTTCACTGGCAATATAGCAATATAGATAGTCGTAAGCCTGGTAAAGTACGAAGGAAAGTTAATTGAAAACGTTAACAGTAGGTAACAACTCAAACCTAACAACATAACATGTTAATATTCATACAGTTCGACGACGTTGTGGAAATAGATAGTTGTCAAAAACGTTATCCGTTTGTAAATAACGTTATTTACAAACGGAAAACGTTTTCGTTTCGTGATTTCAAAAAACGATAACGACACATCGCTAGAAGATTACAATTACTTCAACAAATATCACTGTTGGATTTTATTTTACTTTAACATGCTTTCACTCAATTTCTCTAAATCCCCTTACAACGGTCGGCGTACCAAATCGATGACAAGCAAAATTCTAAAGCCACATATCTCTAGATTTTACTATACGCATTCGCCGTATAAGTTTCATACCAATTTATATTGGAGTAACAGCAGTTTCCTTTGATAATAATGTTCATCTCAATGCTCTCCCCGATGTTCCACGCAGACAATATAATAAAAATAAAAGGTACAAGCGTAGGGAAAATTGGATTGCGAAAGTCATTTTTATCGAACTCTCACATCAAGTACAAAGAGGGGGCGATGGCTCTTTTAACGGCCCCCTTTTAACGGCAGCAAAGATTTTAAATTAATAAGAGGAAGCCTTTTCTCGCTAATTGGTGTTTCGATAAAGACACTTCAGATCTTCAAATTTTTGCTTCCACCTTTTGTCCTTTGACACCGTTTGGTTTTGCAGTGCAAAAATTTTTTACTGACGCTTGCGATTGTTTCCTGAATAATAATAACGTAATAATGATTTGTTTGGAATAAGATACATTGATACACTTACCCTCTTATTCCTAAAAACTATTTAATCATTATTTAGTTAAATATTGTTTTGTCACACAAACGTCATTTTGAATTTGAGAAAAAGAGATAAAACAATGATTAACTAAATAATGCTTAAATAGTTTTTATGAATAAGGGGGGTTATGAATAAGGGGGGTAATTACGTTGACAATTAATTGTCGCAGCAACAACGCGGCCAATGCGAATGTGACGATTAGTGAATACAGTTTTTGATGCCAATTAAAAAATGTACCAATTTAGAAAAATATATACCAAAAAGATCATACTAACCCAAAAATTGTCCGCACTAAATCCTGGAACCTGATGGTGCGTGGCGCCTATGTGTCTGATGTACGCGTAGAAGGTGTCGATGTCCTTCAATCCCTTGATGCCCTCGTCCAGGGTGTGCATGACCTTCGTGGCGTGCTCCGCCAGCTCGGTGGAAGTGGCCTGAGCTTCTAGGGTGTGCAGCTCACCGAACTTCTCGAACAGGTGTAGCAGGTCTTCGTTCTCTTCGAATAATCTGGAAAATGTGGAAAAGCAATTGTACTTGCTACCATAATAACCTTGATGGTTAAAGGAGTCAATAATTTACTAGGAATATTTCATTTGTAGATAAACAACTTTAAAACAAAAATTTACCATTTTTGCGTTGACTTAAGGCATGAAAAATTCTATTCTAGATGTAACACAAAAATTTTTTGCCTGTTTAATTGCCGGTGGAAGCAAAGCTACCTTTAAAAAATATATTTGAAGTTATTCTTAGTTTTATACTCATTTTTGTCCTGACGTTTAGAAAGGTCGGCAAAGCATCAGTAATTTCTTTTGTGTCCTGCTTACCATCAGGTGAGGCGCTCACTCGTTTGCGAAGTATGCCATAAAAAAATACCAAAACGACTGCAGTCTCTTTGTGACTTCTTGAAACCTTGTTTCCCCTTATTATGCTAATAACTTCATGTCATTGAACCTATTACGGGAAACGTATGAAGCTCATTTCCATTTAACTCTTATTAAAATATTAATTAGTTTGTGTTCTCAGTTGCATAAGTACTCTCAAGTGTTTCGTTTATTCTACTTTCAACACGTTTTATACATTGGTTTAATCTTTTAAAGTTATCTTATTATACTCGAATATATAAAACGTAGTCCTGACTCACTCACTGACTGACTTATCAACGCCAAGCCCAAACTGCTGGACCTAGAACGCTGACATTATGTATACATGTCCCTTTCATGACGTAGACAAAAGGTAACACGAGATTTGTCGAAATTCACTAGGGACCACGGGATACGGTTGTTTATATATTAAACTAGTAGCCCGCTCGCGATTTCGTCCGCTTCTGGGAAAACCCGTAAGTATTTCATTATAGTATTTTTCAGCTCGAAAACTATTTATTTTCCATTCCGTTCTCAAGTGATGCTCTGACATATACACGAGACAGTCGATTTTTATTAATATAGATAAAGTATTTCGATAATGTAATACAAATTTAAAACTTTTGTAAACTAAATAACAATAAAATAAAATAAGTGAAGTACCTACATATCTCTTTAGAGAAAGAAACAAATAAAGACGTATAAAAAATACGTTTGGAATTGAAAAATTAAATTTAAATATAAATAACGTATACGCCAAGAAACCAGGAAAGTTGAAGCATTTAAAAATTAATATCCGCTCAGTAAAGCTGAAATTACGAGAAAGTCACCGGAAATTACCTAGAACTTATCAACTCCCACGGATGGTCCAGACCAGACGCTGCCATCTGCTTGACATATAATTATAGCGGCTATGTGCCTATTTAATTGGTTTTTCTTATTGATGGGAGATTAATTATCTCTGGTTATTTTCTTAAATTTTAGAAGCAATAATTAAGTATATAAATTATAACTTTTAAAATGCTATAAAAGTAAATAGCCTATTATAAAGTATCTCTGTTGAACAAAGGCTTCCCATCATTGAAAACACCATCACCAATCTACATCTCGCTATTTATATCTCGGAGGAAATACTGAATTCCTGACATTACTGTGTTACGAGAGGGGTTGATTCCAGACCTCCAATTTTATTTCCAACCACCTCCACGGCTACTCTGTTGTAGAAAATATTAAATTGAATTTTTAAAGTGTCGTAGAGGTAGTGGGAACGAATATAAAAGATTAAATTTATCGAGAACAATTGGCTCAGGAGGTCTAGGAATAACTCAACGAGGGATGATCTAAAGAGGTTTCGTGTGCACCACGTAGACAAAGGAAGATGGAAGCCCACGGAAGCTTTGCGTTCTCAAAAGCTTTGTTGTCTTTTCATTGTTCACTTATTATTTATCACATGGGATGTTGGCTGAGGTAGTAAATAAAAGTTTCCAGCATACAAACATTATTTTGATAATAATTGTGATAATTACTTTTTCTATTTTCTCCTTCATGATGGCTTGTTAATATGAGTCCGTTTTTCCCCATATCTTTTATAAATATGACTTGTTCATTTATTTTTGTTTTTTTATTAATTACACTGGCTTAGGTTATTAATAATTAAAGTCAACAAGATATCACAAGCTTTTCGATAACCTATTTTAAATACTTTTTCTAAATACTTAGGCATTTAGTTAAATTATGAGGAAGCGCCTCTTGATGTTTTATTAAATAGGCTTATGTTACATATTTTACAATGTTTTACTGGTTTATTTAATTTTGCAATGCGGCAATTATATAGGTACCAGAAAAGGAATACCAAGAATATGACTATGTTTTCTCTAGTTTTCCTGTTCCTTTTTCGCAAAAGGGGGTGCAGCGCGGACGCAAAACTGCGAGTTCCAAGTTTCTTTATGATAGCGAGCGAGCGGCGCGTGGCAGTGGTGTGACAACGCCGCACGACTACGAATACACACTAATATCTGTACAGAGTAGGCTGGTGATTTAATTCTACCATAGATATAATGACCTCTGTTATCTAAAGTTATTATGTAAGGATCTGCTGGTATAGTGTACCGAACCCTCCTCAGTCTTGGAGGTGGGCGTTGGCAACTGCGACACAGTCATCCGACGAATGCGGTTGTTATCGTTCACATTTAACTTTATAAATTGAAATGATGCCACATAAAGAAATAAAGAACAATTTTTTTTTTATTAGAGCAATGTTTACTTTCGTAAAATCATAGGCGTTTGGGTAAAAAATAATAAAAGTCTTACAGCCAGTTGCACAAAAACTTTCATTTTACGAATTCGTAAAAAGTAACGTAAAAAGTAAACGTATAATGTAAAACGTTGTTGTACCACGCTTTGCGATACGTTTCACGGTTACATTATACGGTTACTTTTTACGTAGCTCAAACCTTGCTCATAACGTAAAAGTGTAAGATTTTGACATTTCGTTCGTGTTTGCAATTCGTTTTGAAGGTTAGAAAACGCTCTATTTATTTAAAGAAACGTGCTCTGAGATAATAAATCACGATAATGTAGGTATTCTACAAGTTCTGACAGTGATAGTGAAATTATTCAATATATCATTCGCCGTCGTCGGAGAACAAATATTAGAGTAGTCCAAATGCTCATTGAAGGTAGTGACTTTTGTGCCGCTATCGATCCAGCAAGACCACGGCACATTACATTTGCAGATGTATTGAACATGAAGTTCCATCTAATACTCCAATATCAGTTTCAAATCTACAACTTAACTTTAATACCTACGGGGAGCTAGGTACTTCACAACGATACGAAACACCATCATTACACCATCGCTAATGTATATGAAAACCCGAAATATACAAATAAACAATAACGACCTATCCCCAAAAAGCCCAATAAAGTACCTAACGTTAATTGTAAGTAGGTAGATATTTACTTTTCTTGCAAAATGTCATCTTCCAAAATAATCATCATCATCATCATCAGCTCACTTTATGTCCCCACTGCTGGGGCACGAGCCTTTCCTATGGATAGATAGGGAGAACGGGCCATAAACCACCACGCGGGCCCAGTGCGGATTGGTGGAAAAAATAATATTATGCACTTTCATTACTATTTCAAAACTACAAACAAAAATAAACAAACCATCAACATCATGCTACTGACACTTATGACGCTAATTATCATGGCTTACTACATGTAAAATAAAAACTACCATGGTAGTAAAAAACTACTGAGGTAAAATGGTAAAATTAACGCCTCATTTGTGTAGCAAGTAATTTTACTGATACTTTTACTCGTATTTTGTTGGTGCAACGTACATTTACGAATTCGTGAAAGTAACGGAATAGTTTATGTAAAACGTAAAAATGAATTTGTAAATGTATATCAATTTTGCTGCAACCGGCGGTTAATGTTTTCATATTCATATTCATTTCATATTCATATGTATATGACCTATTCAGCGCCTAGCACCAGTGACTTAAAAACACTTAAATATTCGACGCGGCACCCCCTTAATTTCTCTTGAAAAAACTGAATACTGTGACTGGTTGAGTACCGAAATTAGTGCACGAATGGTTATTCATTTATTTTATTGAACTTATCAAGTGACGACTTGACTTTCGATGTCCTCAGCAAGAACTTTTCATGTAATATAAATGAAATAAATATAAATAACGCTTTATAACTACTGCTGGTGGGAAAATATTAATAACAGACTTCACTTCACGCAAACATAATATAGACTTCGATAGACAAGAACAAGAGACACAAAAAAGGAGAATGCAGAAGGCACATATAGAGAACCTCTCACGGAGAAGAAATCTTGCAACAGCTGCGCTCGGACTGGTTCGAGATGGTCCTAGATTCTGTGTCCGTGAGAGGTTGTCTATGTCTGCCGTCTCCTTATTTTATGCCATAGCAAAGCTGCTGCAGGACGCGTTGGCAGCAATGGTCGGGCGTGTGTTAGTTTATCTTATTGTAAAAAACTTAGCCTACCCACGTGCCGACCGAGAATGGAGAACGAGACAGGAGCCCTAGCCAGGGCTTGAAAGCCGAGATCTGGACAGGATCTGGTGAATCCTTGGTAGTACTTTAATCTCGGCAGGTTGTTTGATGATCTTTGTGAACTAGTGCACCTTCTTCGTGTTCTGTGTTTTCCCATTGCATATACATGTCTCAAAGTCTTTTGCTCCTCAGAGGGTATATATTTACACGTTTCTTTTATTGAAAAATGAAATTGGCTCAAAACTTCATGATTATACGATGTTACTCAAATATCATCATCATCATCATCATCATCAACATCACTCAAAAGTGGGGAGTATAATTATATACTACTCAAAAGAAAATAAGGGCCACTTACATATTTCTGTTTTTGAGTAAATTTTTAGATGTAAACTAATTAATAAGTGACTAATTAATGATGTCCGGCCTCCTTCAGTATCCAACCTCTTTAATGCTGGTGTTTAAGTCTTACAGCTGGCCAGAAATTGAAGCAAATAAAAAAAACGAGTTTCAGGTCAAATTCCTCTCAGATGGAATCACAATTTTATTCTGTTAAAAAACTATTTCTGTCCATCTTTTGCTTCTTTTAACATCTTTTGTTAATAATGCCACGTCAACGAAGGCATATGGATACCATTACTGCCACCAGAGCCGTTACATTGATTGCTGAAGGTCAATCACAGCGGTCTGTAGCTTTTTCGTTGGGTTTCTCTCGCCGAGCCATCCAAAATGTGTGGGATCGGTTCCAAGAGACTGGCAGTGTTGCAAGAAGGCCTGGATCGGGCAGGGTGCGAGTGACTACGGCACAAGAGGATCGCTACATCCGATTGAGTGCCCGTCGAGAGCGCTCTGTGACGGCACGTAAGTTACAAAATCGCCTACAGTTGACAACGGGGACTCGTGTTAGTGACCAAACGATATGTAATCGACTGCATGAAGACCAGCAAAGGTCCAGACGCCGAGTAGTACGAATTCCTTTAACTAGGGTTCAACGTGGAAATCGTTTAAGTTTTTGCCGCGAACATTCAGATTGGAGCATGAATCAATGGGGCATGGTGCTCTTCACAGATGAGTGTAAAGTGAAGCTTTGTAGTGATGATCGGCGGATTAGAGTATGGAGACGACAGGGTGAGAGATTTTCCGATGTCTGCATCAAGGAAATTGACCGCTTTGGAGGTCCTAGTGTGATGGTTTGGGCTGGGATTAGCTTACAAGGCAAAACTGAGCTGGTTTTCTTAAATCAAGGCACAGTAACTGCACAACGGTACATCGATGAAGTCATCAGGCCTCATGTGATTCCATTCTCACATAGAGTGGGGCCAGGGTTCTGGTTAATGCATGACAATGCCCGCCCACACACAGCTCGGGCCACTCAGACTGTACTGGATGACTCCCATATTCGTGTCCTACCATGGCCAGCGTATAGTCCGGATTTAAATCCAATAGAGCATATGTGGGACCAATTAAAACGAAGGGTTAGGGAGCATGAGCAAGAGGTTCACAACCAGCAACAGCTTATGGATGCTCTGACACGTGCGTGGGAAGAGATACCTGATGAAAACATCAGAAACTTAATCGAGAGTATGCATTCAAGGCTCCAGGAGTGTGAAAACAGGAGAGGAGGACACACCCGTTACTAAACCATTAAAAAAAACAGCTTGTGTCAGTTTTTGTTTTGTTTTGCAAAGAGTTTCTGTTTAGTTTTTGCTGTTGACAATGGACTAATTTCATGTTAATTGAAATAAGTGAAACAATTGACTACCTACACAATTAAATGGTTATTAGCATAAGTTAAAACAAAAGCTTTGTTACATGTTATTTTAATAAATATACATTACTGTTTACTATATTTTTCACGTAGCAATCAAAATACTTAGTGGCCCCTATTTTCTTTTGAGTAGTATATAATACTTAAATATTTTTACTCCACGTTTGACTCACAAGATATATTTAAAAATATTGCTCTAAAGATTTCTAAATTAAGTTGTTAGATTTAGTTTTTCGTTTGCTAATGCTGCTGAATTTATCAGACGACTAGAAAAATTCTCTCCCGTCAAAATATGCTCACTCACTTAACTCTAAATTTGCGAGCGCAAGATAATCATGATTTTGTTTATATTTCGAGACGCTTATTAACTCCAAAAGCTGTACAATGAGGCAATTTATTTTCTTATATTCACAACGTACTCTTTGTAAATTGCGTTCCTTTCCATTGTTCTTATTACGGGTAAGATGTTTCATTCAGTAACGCTGCGGGCTTTTGTTAGTGGTTTACATTTGAATAGCATTGAACGCCTTGGTGGCAAAGTTACAGAACATTCGGCCCAATATTCGGTGGTCCTTGGTTCAATTCCGAATTCGGGTAAAGTGTGTTTCGATTTTTTAAGATGTATATGTTTTTTTTTATATTAAAATGAGGCAAACGAGTAGACGGGTCACCAGATGGGAAGTAATCGCCGCCGCCCATGGACACCCACCCGCAAAACCAAAGTAATCACAGATGCGTTGCCGGCCTTGAGGAAGGAGTTGGATCTTGAGTTGGGAGATGGGAGGGGTGCGAGATGGGCCTCCGGTACTTTCATTCATCAGACGAAACACAACAGCAACGAGTGCCATTGTTTTACGCCGATATTCTGTGAGAGGGTGGTATTACGCCGGGCGAGCCGACCCATATCATGCTGCAACGCAGCGTGGTTCTACCACTCATTATCACATATCCTGGGTTTGCGATCTGCAACCCGCATTTTGCAAACGTGAGGTGATTAAGCCAGTACCCATCTCAAGGATGGAGGCCTTTGTCCGACAGTGGAATAGCATTTAGGCTTATTGAATTATATAGGCTCCAGTTGATTGATGAACTTAATTTATTTTAGTTTCGAGGCACATATAGGAAGGGTATAGTTGGTTTAATTATTTACTTTTGAAAATTATGTGCTTGGGTATTTTGTATGATAGATTTGTTAATAGACGATTACAGAGGCGGATAATAGTAGTTTATGCAACTGTCATATAATGAAGGGTATTAAAACACGAGTGTGAGTTTATGAAACGAGCGCAGCGAGTTTCATAATAGTAACGAGTGTTTTAATACCCGTGTTATATGCAGTTGCATACACTACTTTATCTTCACTAATGCAATTAGTCAAACAACAAGAGTAAAAGCTGACAATAGTTTATTTATAATAATTGTTCAAATTTTGGATGGTACAATTTTGAAAGTTAATGTTAATTACCAACCAAACCAATCCATCCACCATCCAATAACCAATGAGAGCGCAGCTGCGCGCGCAGGGCCAATCAGGAGCGAGCGCGCGCTGTTCTTTTTTTATTCAATTGGCACAAGATCTTACCAAAGAGTTTTGTGTATGTAAGTTTAGTAGTTTCGACGAAGTTTTCATGTATAACCCAACTGTTTTCAAAAGCCAGCCTAATATCAAAATTTTATACAACTTGTATGAGGATTTTGACATAAGGCTCGCCAGGTTAATTGGTCGCGTTTTATTGATGTTATAATGAGATTTTACGATATCGATGTGGATATTATACCATCATGTGAAATTGCTTAAATTGAGTGTTTTGTTGTCTGTGCTATAACAGTAGTAATTATAAGTCAAGTATTGGAAACATAAGAAGAATGTTACAACATTAGTGTAGATAAAATGTTTTTTACACTCATTACACCCTTTGCAACAAAAGCATAGTACAGCCCGTAGCAAAATCAAACCAACAAAAAATCTAAAATGATGCAAAAATATGACTATGGCAACGGGCACCTGTCAACTACTAGTAAAGCTATTATGACTAGTGATCGGATAATCGGATGCATATTTACCTAAAGTGGAGGTGTTAGCTGATATGGAATGCACTTTTGTATTTAAAAATCCCGAGATTTCGAAATTGACAAATTTAGTGTTTTGATTATAAAATCAAAGCGGGGTGTAGGTATATTTACTTATGTTCAGGGGTTGGCTAATATGGAATGCACTTTTTTAACGAAAAAATATTTAGAAATAATAATTTCCTTGTAATTTAAAAAACATCCTTTAAGAAGCCGCTTCCATAATGACCTAGCCAAAAATTTACTTTAGGTAAATACGCATCCGATTATCCGATCACTAATTATGACATGGTACTAAAGTGGTCTGCGACTTTCAATCCTGAATGTAATGTGTGAGTTATGTTTACTATCCATATCCATCATTCGATTACGTTAACGAAAACGAAAATTAGTATGGCATTGAAGCAGCGCCTCCTGGCGACATACGAAAACAGTTACAATTTTGCCATACATATTCTCGTTTTCGTTAACGTGATCGAATTGCGTATGAAACTCGCACTAGGCAGGCTGAGTAAACTACGATTTCATATTAACTCAGTGGCCAGACAACAACACTAACAAATCTTATACAACGTGTAACAGAAAGGTGTGGTCAAAATGAAAGGTATAAAGTATATCCGATCTAGATCTTGTATGCAGAGTTCATCATCATCAGCCCATTTTATGACCCCACTGCTGGGGCACGAGCATTCCCTATGGATGGATAGGGAGAACAGGTCATAAACCACCACGCGGGCCCAGTGCAGGTTGGTGGTTGTTAACGACTGCTAATGCAGCCGGGACCAACGGCTTTACTTGCCTTCCGAAGCACGAAGGAGCTCGAGATAAAACATTTTTGGTCACCCATCCGATAACCGGCCTTTGCGATAGTTGCTTAACCTCAGCACTCGCAGACCGGGCGCGTTAACCACTGCGCCATCGAGCTCCTCCATGCAGAGTTACTATGTCAGGATTATTAACTTTAATGTGTTATGCAATTTTAATTAAATGTTTCTATTGTGACGTCAACATTTATGACGCCTGACGCGCATCACTTCACTAATATAAATATTTCATAAACCATTGCATAACAAATAATGTTTTTTTTTTTTTTTAAATTTTACTTTGGCACGTAACAGTCATTACAAAGAAATACTAATACTAAAAATTTACAACATTAATAGACAATGAGCGCCCAAACATAACACAAAATACATTTAATCATGTACGTACGTACACACACACACACACACACATACCCTCCCTCACACACACACACACACACACACACACACACCCTCACACACACACACACAGACACGTAGAAAATTTTGACAGAGCTTATTATATTATTGTGTAAAGAGTTTTGACTTAAGGGCTATTCAGAGAATTACAAAATAAGTCTATGTTTGAAAATTCGGTATTATACAAAATATGGCAACGGTTGAGTTGAGTTGGTTAAAGTTAATAAATAAGTCTTAATAACAACACATACAAGTTCTGGATGGGATTCACTTTGGATCTTTTTATTTTGACCACACCTTTTGTTACACGTTGTATAGGACATACATATTAAATCATAACATAGCTTAATAATAACATAACCAGTCCGTGTCCTAAGGACATTGCCATAACAATATCAATTGGACCGACGCTATTGTGGACCCCAAACGCTAACAATGTGACCACACGCAACCTACCTTAACACAACGACGTAAGGTTCAATATGCTACTTGTTCTTGCGAGACGATGAATCAGCTTGCATTTGTAGCCTAATACAAAATTTGGTACGTAGTTCATAAATTTTGAAGCGTGAGTTGAATTTAATTAGAGTTTTGACGGAATTCGATTAGGGAAACGTCATCGATTCCCTTCTAATTCGACGAAGTCATTGATTGGTCGAAATGGGAAGAAACTCTTTTATTGCCTGCTTCTACCTAATGGAAGGGAGGAGCTCAATGGCGCAGTGGTTAACGCGCCCGGTCTGTGAGTGCTGAGGTTAAGCAACTTTCGCAAATATCATAATCACAAACACAGTAAGTTGTACTTAACCCTAGAAGCCCAATCATATTTTTATAGCTTTAAAGCCCAATTATACGTCAAACTGACGTCCAATTTTATAAATAAATTTATTTAATTATTCTTTATGACTAGTATTATTGTTTCATATAATTTATGTATAAAGGGATATAATAAAATAAAAAAACGAAAAAAAATGAAAATATGTTTTAATTAAACTTTGAAAACTTAGTTATAGATTATTAAAAACAAAAATTGAGATCCTTTTAGTTTTTCTTTAATATTAAAATAAACAAACAAAAATCAACTGTTTAGAAATAATTTTACGATGAACTAATCAACTCTTATCATTAATAAATAGGTTGTATATTGAATTTCAGTCTTTATAGGCAGTTTTGACACACATCAACATTATGCTCTCCGCATATGGCTTTCTTGCATTTATAACAGTGTGTTTTAGTAATTCGCTTCTTTTTATATGGATACCCACAGTAGCGACATTTATTTGGTACTGGTTCATCACTGGTGGTCTCTGCAGACGACGGCAGCGGAATTTGCAATATGTTTGTTATATTGTTACGTAAGGACCGCTTCAAAGTTGGGGTTTCCAAACGTTTACATCCATGGAGAACTCAAGTCAACATTCAATTTTTTCATAAAGTCTTTACGATTTGTTGGCTTTTCTTGATTAGCCAACTTGTTATGACAGTCAATAATATATGAATTTACGAACTCCATATTGAACATCCCATAAAACACCGGTATTGGCCACCTATTTGTTTTCTTATTAGAGCACATGGAGGAATACATTTGGTCAAAAGAATCGACTTCACCTTTGGTTTGATTACAAAATAATGTCATGTCTGGCTTTCCATAACTTTGATTGATCGCAGCATTTTCATCACATGATGATAATAAGAATACCAACTTGGACGCTTTGGGTTTATAGGATACCAACGTCAATGGGTCATCGAAACAAAACAAAGAGGAGGCTAATAACTCATCAACATTTTCTAAAATTGCTATAATTTCTTGCAAATTCAGTTGTCTAGAGATGAATATCTTAGGTCTGTACCTAAAAATAAATAATAGTCTTAAAAGTAAATAAAACAAAACGATAAATCCTGTAAAAACGTCTTACAAGAAAAACGATTAAAAACGGCAAAAGTTACACAAAGCCCAATCATACGTAATAACGACGTGCAACATTGCGATTACAACAAAATGGTGGCGCTTACCGAAGCGACACAGGTGTCTCCTGTTAGCTCTCGGCGACCACTGAATTGGTTCGAAAAGTCGCGGCGATCTAGATAGGCGTGTGAAAGAAACAGCGAATATGCGCCAGAGTGTACGTCAAAATGACGTAGATTGGGCTTCTAGGGTTAATGCGTTCATAAATTGTGCGGCAGTGTCACACTGATACGACCACATTTCTACGAAATCACTCCCACAAACAAATATTACTACCTACAACGGACATTGGGCTTAAAGTGTCGATCACTGGTGGCTGTTACGGACTTCCTGCTACGTACTTCCGTCCCTTTTCTACGATATCACTTCCACAAATTATATATATAGAAGGCGAGCGGAAAGATGTTACACATCAAAAAAATGAACGAGCCTTACATCGCATATGATGTGTAACATTTGACATCTCACCTTAGTAATAAGCAATTTTAAATATTATATTCTGAAAAAAATGGGTCAAGTATTACATCATTTTATAACTATAAAATAAATGCAGTAAATACTCATTTGAAGACATTTGACATATCAAAATGACCTTCGATAGTCAAATGACACAATAACTAATTATAATAGTATGTCATGTTCATATTTAAATCTACATATTAGCGCGCGCATGCTTCCCCTACTTCCTGTTACACATTTCACGAAATCACTCCCACAAGCTTCCCCGACTTCCAGTTACACACTTGTTACACTGTTACACATACTTCCGTCCCATTTCACGAAAGCACTCTCACAAATTGCTTATTATAAAAAGCGAGCAGAAAGATGTTACACATCAAAAGGGGCCAACATCTGATTTCGGTCTGTAGCAACAATTAAATATAGACCACCTGCTTCCTAGCTGCTTCATCGCGTAAATTTTAATGAAAATCTGTTATTTTTTGGCGACGAAAACTTTGTTGTTCACTGGGCTTAAAGTGTCAAACACTAGAAGGACATGTTCACGTGCTAATTTGTGCAAGCCAGTTCAATTTAAATAAATCTTTAAAAGTTACCTCCTTGGTTGCCATGTTTCGGAATAAATAGTTGCGGTGCCTAGAACGCCAAATCTTTTTACACTCCTTCCAAAAACAATCCAAGTTGCCTGTCTTACATTCCCTTCGTGAACAGTGAATACAAGAGATTTAAAGAGGTTATTTATGACACACTGAAAAGATACACCGATGTGTATCTTTTCAGTGTGTCATAAATACAATTTCCAGTTTTATATGCCTAGAATATTTTGCGAGGTATAAAAGCGAATTGGCTCTCACGTGTGTGGGCGATGGCTGTTATAAACAGCCAGGGCTTGAATAGGAACGCGGACTTTAACAACAATACAACAATATGCAAAATGTTTTGTTGGCGTAGTTTTTTTGTTGACGGACAAGGAATGCCATTGATTGGTGTGCTGTTTTAAGTACAAAGGATTGTAGGAATGATTATTATAGCACTGAGTTTTCGTCTGTTTGCGTCGACTGAATGAATGTTGGTAGACTTTTTTATTGTACCTATAATATGCCTTTTAAAATGGAATGAGGTATGAGAAAGACGTGTGGAAAAACCTGGAAAGGCCTTTGCCCAGCAGTGTGACACAATACCTACTGCCCCGTTAATCGTAAATGGAGCATTTGAAAAATAGCAGTTTAAAAATAAAAGCGGGAAACATATTTAGATATCTCAAAAACAAGTTCATGTTACGCATGAAAGATTAACAGCGTTTAACCATTTCTGCAAAAAAGTGAAAACCTAAAATTTACGATGTAAATACAATAGCAGGGAAGAAAATAGGCTGTTAAAAATGTTTTAAAATGTGTGCACGTTTTGGTGCAAATAAGTATTTTTTCTTCTTTCGAGATAACGTTCAAATTATGAAGATACATAAGACTCCTATCCGTTAGTAAAAGGTTCCAGTAGTATTAAATTAAGAAGAAGAAAGAAATTTAAAATAAAAATACATTTAACTACTGAGCAATTGTATGCCACTGTGTTCGGGTTCTTTCACCGTGCTTTGTTCGGTTGGGTGACTGAATTTAATTAAATTATTAAGCTTCAAATAGTCTGTACTCGAAAGACACGCTAAGCTATTTTATTGCGCGTCATAACTACGAAATTGCATGAGAAGTGCATTTTTTCGCAACCATTTTGCTACGTTTAATTGCCATTTGCTTTGGTTTGGTTGGTTTAAGTTCGGTTGAGCTCCTATTTTGTTAAAGTATTATAGTAATAATAAAAGTTTTATCTGTCTGTCTTTGTCTACCTATATTTTGTGTAAAATCATCATCATCATCATCATCATCTCAACCCAAAGACGTCCACTGCTGGACTAGTCTCTCCCAAGGATCTCTCAAGATCAAGGCTACCCGCGACCTTCACCAGGTCATCGGTCCACCTTGTTGGAGGCCTGCCCTGCCTGACACACTGCGTTTTCGGATGCGCGGTCGCCACTCGAGACATGTTCCGCAACAGCGGCCTATGTCCTGCGAGCGATGATGTGCCCTGCCCTGCCACTTGACATTATCAACTCTCTTCTTCGCTTGTGCAATAATAATAATAATAATAATAATAAAATTTTATTTGCTAAAAACATGGTAATATGGTCTTAGTACACTTTAAAGGGCTCATGTTTTGCTTTTAGTATACAGCATGCAAATACAATATCATTCAATATTTAGAATTATTTATCCATATCAAGATTAGAATACTAGGTTCAGTTTTTTTTTAATTTCACAATACAATTAATTAATTTAGTAAATGTCAAAATCATTAATAATATATCATTCAATTTAATTAAGTATGTCATTATGTTCTTTCGTCAAAAAACTCTTTTATGTCATAAAAGGTTTTTTCAATTAACCATTGCATTAATTTCTTTCTAAATAAATGTGTGTTCAGTTCTTTAATATATTTAGGTATTTTATTATATATTCGTATACACATCGTTAGAACACTCTTCCGATACTTTTCTGAATGCGGTATTTCCTTCAGCACAAGTTTATGAGGGTCTCTGTGAAGTCTAGAATTTTGTTGCGATGCATTTTTAAATAGCTCCTTGTGTTTTTTAACAAAAATGCACACCTCAAAAATATAAAGGGACGGCAGCGGCAACAAACCCATACATTTAAAATGGGGTTTACAAGATACATCGGGCGGTATCCCACAGATGGCTCGTATGCACTTCTTTTGGGCAACAAACGCTTGATTTTTTAATGTACTATTTCCCCAAAATATCAGTCCATAGCGCAAGACCGATGCTATGTAAGCATGGTAGGCTACAATCGCAGTCGATTTATTTGTCACATTTTTAACTTGACCAAGAGCATAAGCAAAGGAGTTGACTTTTTGCAAACATTGTCAACATGTATTTTCCAATTTATATCTTGATCGATAGTAAGACCCAAAAACTTGGTGTCAGAAACTCCTTCTATTTTTGGTATATTTAAATTAAAGTTCAAGCTTTTGTGTTTAGACTGATTGAAATTTATATATTTAGACTTATTTAAGTTTATTTGTAAATTATTCATATTTAGCCATATTAATATTTTGTCAATTGTACTATTAACTTCAGATTCATGATCAATTATTGAATTATTTTTCCTATCAGATGTCACAATTATCGATATGTCATCAGCGAATAATATTATTTTATGGTCTATTACTGTTGCTAAGTCATTAATATATATTAAAAACAAAAGAGTGCCCAGAACACTACCTTGTGGGACACCATATTTATTATCTTTGTAGTGCGATTTATGTGGCAATGATTCATTATTAAGTACCCTATTTATAACTACATATTGCTTTCTATTACTTAGGTAAGACGATAACCATTTTAGTGCAGGTCCTCGAATACCAACCGATTCTAATTTTAGCAATAAAACATTATGTGAAACGTAGTCAAAGGCTTTAGTTAAATCAAAAAATAGTCTCGTAGTCAAATTATTATTATTTAATTTTGTCAAAATTGAACTTATTAAATCAAAAATAGCTAGAGCAGTACCTTTATTTTTCTGAAAGCCGTATTGTTGGCGTTCAATAATGTTATACTTGCTGAAAAATTCCATCAAAATCTTATGCATGCATTTTTCAAACACTTTGGAAAATATCGACACAAGACTGATTGGGCGATAGTTTTTAATGTTACATCTATCACCTATTTTAAATATTGGCTTTACAATCGATAGTTTCAGAGCCTCTGGGAACGTCCCTTCCGAAAAAGACATATTGATTAATTGTGTTAAAATTGGTGATATTTCTTTTACACAAGATTTAATAATTTTAGTATTTATAGCATCAAAGCCTTCTGCATTAGTTTGATTTAATGATAATATTTCTTTCTCTAATTCAACCTCAGATATCGGTCTGAGAAATATTGAATTCGATTTTTTTGATAATTTGTATTGACACGGTTCAGTTCCACTAATAGAGTTATTTATTGAATCTATAAAATAATCATTAAAAGCATTTGTTATGTCAGCTGGTTCCGTCAATTTGATATTATTTATTTCGACTGCATTTAAATCATCATAGTGTTGTTTTTTGTCACCAATTTGATTGTTTATAACAGTCCAGGTAGCTTTACATTTATTTGTACTTTTACAGATCATTTTAATGTTTGAATTCTTTTTAGATGTCAATATGCATTTTTTTAAGATTTTAGAGTAAGTATGATATTTCTTTCTGTTAATCATTGTTTTATTTTTGTAAAAGCAATAACGTAAGTTGCGTTTCTTTTTACAGCTATTTTTTAATCCTTTGCTTATCCAAGACTGGTTGAGTTTATTTAGATTCAATTTAATTTTAATTTGTGGGAAACAAAGTTTATAGAATAAATAAAGTATTCTATTCTATTATATTCAGGCAGCAATATTGAGGTTGACGCTCTTTTTCTTTAATTTGTTAATTTCTCAACCTCAGATTTTATTGACTTTCACCTAAGATCCAACTGACCCTGACCTCAGATTCAACTGACCTCAACCTATTCTATTCAAGCAGCAATATTTAAATCGACGCTCTTTTTCTTTAATTTGTCAATTTCTCAACCTCATATTTTATTGTCTTCAACCTTAGATCCAACTGACCTCGACCACAGATCCAACTGACCTCGACCTCAGATCAAAGTGGTCTACTATCTTATAAAGGGTTTTATATATATTTTTTCTGTAAATATTTGTAAGTGGTTTTGTTTTTATGTGTGTCGAGTGTGTGCGTGTGTGTTTTTATTTTCATTTTGGTACCAGGAGGTGTAGGGAGAGGCCCCTATCTTGTTATTTTGATTTTTATCGCCCGGGCACTCTTATTCCAGAAGTTGTGGGAAGTCAAAGTTGGGCTTTTATATTTTTTCTGTAAATATTTGTAAGTGGTTTTGTTTTTATGTGTGTCGAGTGTGTGCGTGTGTGTTTTTATTTTCATTTTGGTACCAGGAGGTGTAGGGAGAGGCCCCTATCTTGTTATTTTAATTTTTATCGCCCGGGCACTCTTATTCCAGAAGTTGTGGGAAGTCAAAGTTGGGCTAACCTAACGTTAACCTAACCCTGACCTAACCTTGCTTTTTGGTTTTTGTGGTGCAGAGTTTTTGTTTGTGAAGTTATCTGGTGCGCGTTGGTGGGGGCTTTTAGGGGAAGAGTTTCACTATCAGCTTACATTAATTTTGCTCCAGGAACACATCCTGTCTTAAAGTTCTAGCTAGTCTAAGTTGGGCGAACATAGCCTTGCCTAACTGGCTAACCAAACTTAAATAGGAATTGATACGGCGAACTGCCGTTTTAATATTTTGTGTGTTGTGGGATATGTGGCATGCACATGGGGAGACATATTTCAGAACTCGAAAGGCGTTTGGCGCCAGTCCAGGTCTTCGTAATGGGGGACTTGAATGCAAAGTCTGTGACGTGGGGATGCCCACGCACTGGCCGTTGAAAACTGGGCGGCCATATCAGGCCTGGTATTGATCAACCGGGGAACTGCCAGCACTTGACAGGGGCGTCCATAATCCAGTATGGAACCCCCCGTAAGATCCATTTTAATTCGCTACCGGCCCTAGCTGCACGAATCAGGGACTGGCAGGTCCTGGAGAAGGAAGAGACCTTGAGTGACCATCTCTATATGACACTCAGGGGACTAATGCGTCATCTAGGCGTCAAGGCCGTGGCATCATTCCCACGCTGGGCCTCAACGTGGGAATGGTAGAGGAGGCTGCTATGGTGCAAGACTGGTGTCCTGCTCCTAGACGTCAACACCCAGGCCGTCAACTTACAGAAGTCGATGGCAGTTGCGTGTGACGCTGCAATGACCCGGTTTCACCTTTTTCCCAGGCGTAATCAGGTGTACTGGTGGTCGAGAGAAATTGCCGCCCTCCGTACTACCTGTGCCCACCGCGCTTACATGCGGTGCCGTTGCCGCAGGCATGCAGCCGAAGAGGAGAGGGCTTTTTTCGCGGCCTTCAAATAGGCTCGCAAGGTCTTTAGAAAGGCCATATATGTGGCTAAGGAGGACGCCAGAAAAGAGTTTCTGGCCGACCTCGACAGGAGGATGGAGGTGGGACCCCTGGAGGAGGCCATTCCGCATGGTTCGCAATAAAATGCGGAGCCAGGCCCCCCCATGGATACGATGACCTCAGAGCTGCTGAACAGGGTGGTGGAAGGACTGTTTCCAGAACAAGCGCGCTTTACAGTCATGTGCCCGTCGTCGGCTGAGCCCAACATTACTCCTGATGCTGTCCCAGAAGTCTCCGAGTAGGAGATGGAGACTGCTCTAGACTGCCTTCGAGCTAAAAAGAAGGCGTCAGGTCCAGATGGCGTTCCAGGACGTGTCCTCGGGTTGGCGTGCAAGCAACTGGAAGAAAGGTTGCGGCGAATTTTCTCTGCATGCCTAAAGTCCGGAGAGTTCCCCAGGATTTGGAGGCAAGGGCGTTTGTGCCTCCTTATAAAAGAGGGCCGCCCACTCGACACGCCGTCTGTCTATCGCCCAATCGTTTTGCTGGACGAGGCAGGCAAGCTACTTGTAAGAGTCATTGCCACCCGCATCTTTCATTTACTTACCTCGGAGAAGTTGTCGAAGAAGTGCTCCGTCAGAGTGAGTTTTTTTAATCTGCCAACTGATCTCGACCTCAGATTCAACCTATCTCAACTTCAGACTTAATTGACTTCGACCTCAGAATAAACTGACCTTGGCCTCAGATCTAACTGACCTCGACCTTGTTATTAACTGACTCGACCTTAAAAAAACTGGTAATTGACTCTTTATGTGTGATTTTTCAGACGTCGTCTTACTCACTTTACTTTTTAGTTTCATATTTACTTTTTTTATTATATGTACGTACTCGAGTGTCTGTGCAGTTTTTTATTTTTGCCCTTTGTTGATTAAGGCGAAGGGTAAGGCACACTAGCGCTATTAAAGAGGTAATACATTGTACATTCTGAAGTCTTAAAATATACTTAAAATATTTGCTGGGAGTTTTGTATGGGAAAAATGATACGGACGTTTTCGACATAAAAGTCGGGTCATTGACCGCTATTGACATGCTATTTGACACAAACTATACAAAGTTATAACATACACAGCTTATAAAAACACAAATGTTGAAAAAATTTCCACGAGCAGGATTTGAACCTGCACCCTTCTGACATACCGGGTCAGGTGCTCTCCCAATTGAGCTACCGTGGTTCTAACCAGCCCGCCGAAATTATTCATCACTATTTAATACTTTTTTACTTTGAAAGCCAAAGGCGCCCATTCAATGTCAACAACTACCGTCGTTAACATCCGATCATAATATTTTTACAAATACTAAAGATCAGTTAAGAAGTAGGTAAACTATTTATAAAATGTCTTTGTTTTGTTTATATAATTTTAACGCAAATTTTGTTGCGGAACAAATTACAAAAACACAAATGTTGAAAAAATGTTGAAAAAATTTCAACGAGCAGGATTTGAACCTGCACCCTTCACACAGCTTCATAATAATGACATTTAGAATTTCAATGTTTCAATGAACCTGCCTGTTCTGCTATATCCATCTCCAAAAAATATAGTTAGATGAGAGACTTCGGTTGTGCCGACAATTTGTATTAGTCAAAATTCTCTTTGATATTAATGTTCTGGTTCTGTACGATGCCTCAGCAAATGGCGCGGTATAGTTGAAGCCTTTGTCTTTTCTAATGTAAATGTTGTATTTTGTGAAGTACCACTGTCTCAGACAACTTTCGTGTACGGGCTTCGAATGTTTTTTTCTCCACGAACATAAAAGTTTAAATCAATATTTTGGTTCATGTCATCCTTTTCTATTGTGATTTCGGTCGCGCCTTCAGTATTGTGTTTAGATGTTTTCTTTAACAGAATAAGACTTGAATTGTAAGGATATTTCTTAGAATTTGTACTTATACGATTGGTATTTTCTAGCCAAAATTGAATTGAATTTCGATATCTATCTCATATATCTATAAACTAAAATAAATGAAAAAAATCAATTGACAAAATAAAGGCGCCCGAAGCTACATAGAAATTTTCCTTACAAGTAAAATATTCAAAACATGCTTTTAAAAGAAATCAATTAGGGAAGCGAAATGAATAATTTACGTGACTTTTGAGCGATTCTGTTTTCTATTGCGAAGTATATAAAGGCGAAGGTGGGAAATTAGGTAACTACTGCTGGTATGTTTCTATGTATACTGTACATACTCGTTAACAAAGGCGTTTTGTCTACAAGCAAGCTAGACAAGGGCTGGCTTAATGATGGCAAGCTTTGTTTTTATTGAGCCCTTACCCTGAAAATGAGAATAGTTTGTTTTCTGAAAAAACAAAATTTTCTTTACCTTCGTTTCGTGCGTATTATGGTAACATGTTATGGTATATGACTACAAGTAGGTATCGTAACACGAATTAACATTGACTACTGTCAACTACTTTAGAATCTGGAGTTACTACTCCAGATTCTAAAGTAGTTGCTATTAACGTTGTACCTTGCGTTCTAGAAAAAAAAGGTGTCCTTAAAGCGGCTGGCCAAAGGCCTCCATCATTGAAACTAAGTCATCGCTACAATTGATGGGTACTTACTTACCACGCTTGCTAAATGCGGGTCCGAAATCCGAAATCCGAAACACAGTCTGCCCGACCTGGGAACTGAACGCGGGACTTTCGAGTATCAGGTGTCCTTAGTCTCTTAAAATATCAGGAGCTATTGAGAATGTTAGAATAGATTCAAAACTAGGGTTAGTTTTTCTTACTTGTTAGCACAGAGGCCCATAAAATATAAGTAGCTATTTTACTTTGTGCTGATTGCTGCACTGAATTTACTATAGCGTTGTGTTATCTTTGTGGTATTTCATTTGTAAAGATGAATCTACATAGCCTTCGGTTGCAATAACCGTTGGATAGATGGCACTGTGCCGCTAAAAGCACTCAAAAATTAAAAAAGCGGTGTAAAAGTTCAATGTTTACGTCAGCCTTCCACATTTTTCATACACAGGGTATAACGTTGATCGTTTATATCTCTTTGCCCACATTCTCTATACCTACATCACTCTGAAAAATATATGTTGGACGACTTTCCCAATATACATAAAATTTTATGATAGGTAGATTCTAGGGACGTATATAAATAAATATAGATATTTTCCAAATGTAATCTTTTGATAAATTAAAAGCTTGTATATCGCACCTTCAGAATTAAAGAGGCCTATCTCAAAAAGACAAGTTTTTAGAAAACGTCGATTAAAGATTCACAAATCTATACATTTTGTAGATAATGGGAGGATATTTAGCTGTACTTTTCAAATATCCAATTTATTTTAATAACATTGAATGCTCGACTTATTTATCTAGATTATCTAAATCAATAAATAGTAAAATAAGAAATTATAATATTATATTTTTATTTATTTAAATTTACTGCCAATTTGGGTCTCTTTTTGATTAAAATCATTGTTTTTTAAAAAGACTTTTTGGTATTTAGGTCTCTCTAATTCTGCATATTTTCATTAAATTTTAATTACTTTCAGTATAGCAGTAACTCAATAACGAATAAGTCACAGCTGCATAGAATTTTTTTGCTATACAACAGACTCAATCAGTAGTAGGTCTATACTTTATTAAAAATAGTTACGTGTGCATACCTTACTTTTCAGTCGTGTACCGGCCTAATTACAAATGGGTCTTTACAAATACGAACACGCAGCGACTTGCTCGTTGTACTCGCGACTCACTACTGCTTGCGTCTCTTTAAAACGAAATAGACGCAGGGGAAGAGAGTGGCGTGAAACAGACCTAAGTGTTAGTGTCTCTTTCTCTGCGCTGCAGAAAGTCTTTCTTTTAATATGAGTCGATGAACATAGTTGTTTAAAGTCGTTTCGTGACTCAAAGTAAAAATCTCCGAATTTCGGAATGAGTCTCTTTAATTCTGAAGGTGCGATATGAAAAATGTCACTAAATTTTTTTCTTTTTAGTTTGCGTTATTTTTTTCTTTTTCATGTTTAAATAATTTTTGGGTTACGTTTTTATTCAAATAAAAGCTTGTTATTATTTTATTTTTTGCTTTTTAGTCTTTAATATTTATTATTAACATTTGTATGAGCCTTTTTTACAGAATTAAAAGTGTTTAAAAAAAAATAACCAATCATCTCGGAGCGGCGGTCATATTGAATTTAGTGGAATATTAAAAACTTTATTGTTTTTTTACTTCTTCATTTGATACACATATTGAGGGGATTGAAAAACCAAGGTATTTAATCCGCCATCTTCGAGTGGCGGCCATATTGAAGTTAGTGTAATCTTATTAACTTTATTGTTTTCTACTCTTCAAGCCCTTTCATTTGATACCCATATAGTTTGCAAATTTTGACGGACAACTTACACAGTTACTTACATACGAACAGTGCAAGTTAAGGCGAATGGTAGGGCACACTAGCGCCACCAATTGATAATTTGACATTTACTAACGGACCTGATCTTTTTTAAACATTGCATACCGTCCGATATCAGGAAAGCATCCATAGTATTTATTTAATAATTACTTACACTACTTTTTGTTGCGTGGTTTATTTACAAAACGGGCTATCGCATTTATTCACAAACAATGGTCACTTTTGGTGTTAGCGAATGAATACAAAAACGAACCTAAAAGTAGTGCGCAATTATTAAATAATAGATGTTTGCCTAGTGTCGAAAGGTCCGCAATGTTTGAAAAAAAATCCAGTTTAGCAGTTATCAAATTAAATCCATTAGCGGCGCTAGTGTGCCTTACCCTTCGCCTTAAATAAAAGCTTGTAAAAAAAATAGAGCAAGAAGCCAGTCTGAAAAATTCTATGCGCCATCTATGGTCTCGAGCAGTAAACAGCCGAACAGACAGGTGAACATTTAATAATCAGGGTGACGACACCTTAAAGGTTGAATTTCTCACACCCCTAAGATTATTCCCCTGGGTATCTATTCTAAATTCCAGCCATGTGTCCATAGGAAAATTATATGCGAGCAGTAAGATACCTTAATAGACTTTTCAGTTTTGTTTGCTGTCAGTGATTAATTATTTTTAGGTCTTTGTTATGTTTTTAGGAAACTGTTGATTAATTAGGCAAAATTATTCAGCTATATATTGAATGGCGGTCTTTAGAGGAAGCTTACGTTTACGTTCAGCAGTAGACGGCAATAGGCTGAAGAGGGATTCAAGGAAGACAAAGTGTGAATTATGATTTAAATCTTCATCGTCTTCAGCTTATAAACGTCCCACGTCTGGCCTTTCAAAACTTGATAGACAAAAACACATTAGGCACATATGACCACAACCCATGACGTTGTTCAATGCTTTTTGATGGGATTTTCTCGACAATTATCAAGACCAACGGCTTCCGAAGCACGGTAGAACTAGAGCTGTTTTTAAAATGGTCACCCGTACAGTGACCCATCATTGCCAAAGGTGCTTAGCTTGCAAAATTCCAACCCGTTTGCGGTAGCCACTGACCCCTAGCTCCTAACTGCTCACATACTGCTATTATATTACTGTGGTACAGTTGACTATGCTAAACTGCCTTTTACCTTTTGAAATTCAAATTTGAAATTCGCTGACATAAAAGCTTTTCTTATTGTTAGATACACTCGGCTGTATCTATTTTCAGGGTCGACTGCTCGCCAGGGTAATTTATTCACGTTCACAAGGCCAGGGGAATTTTTTTAAAGGATTTTACTGTCACCCTGGGGTTTGGCCAATGTGTACGTGGATTTGGATATAAATTATTTTAGATGATGATTGTTTTTGGGGAAGGTACCTGTAAAGTTCATATTAATAAAAAAATTAACAGTTTGACCGCCGTCGGACCTAGACACAATAGAAATTCTATTGTTTGTCGGTCAAATGGCGTGTAAGGTGTAGATTTCTTAAGAGTAAGCACCATCGCACCGGATGTTAAGTGATGTAAGGCCGACGTGGAAGGTGGAAGGTGGAAGGTGGTAGCGCACTTTACCCGGAATCCTCAACTACTGACGCACTGGATATCTTATCTCTAGCTGCCCGAACACAACAAAGCTATCAACATTGATGTTATGGCGACATATTTAGATACGATGGTGGTAGCTAGACAGGCGAACCAACAAGCCCTACCATCAACCAAATCGAGTTCACAAACATGCTGAGAATCGAACCCGGAACCTCTGGCTTTGAAACCGGTGGTCACACAGAGGCGGTAAATTATAATATTAATAATACGTGAAGCAAAAACTTTGTATCCGTTTTTACGAAAATTGCGCGGACGGAAGAGTGTGAAATTTCGCACACATAAAGTTTATATAGAGAAGGTTATCCGAATGTTAATATTTTTTTTAAATTATGCATAAAAAATTCATTAAATCAACAAAAAACAACATTACACACACTACCATGTATTTGACACACACGTATTGTTTGTCTTTAATGCGGCCGACATATGTCAATGCCAATCCAAACTCACATTCTATCTTTTTTAATTTTTCATTGCTTAGGATACAATCCGTGCAGCCTTAATAAAATTACGGTCGAATTTCGACCATTGGGTGACCACTAGTAATTACAAATAGTTGTTTATGTATCGTTACTATGAGACAAAAGTAAGGTGAACCAAGGTATAGTAACGACCCGGGACATTGTATCCCAATAACAATTAACTACTAACGTTTTAGCGAAGACGAAACTCAATCTGGGTCACGTCACAAAATAAAGAGGACTCAGAAAGGTAAGCACCCAGTTGTTACTGAAACTATTTTTGATCTCACATCTTTTGGACATTTCAGTCGTCCGGAAAACTACTAATATATATATATATTTTTATATTTACGGGTAAGCACAGTGCCTTGATCTCACCGGATGTTAAGTGATGATAAGGCCATTTGGCGGAAGCGTACTTCACCCGGGATCCTCAACTAGTGAGACACTGGCTATGTTATCTCTAGCTGCCGGAACACAACAATGCTACAAACATTGATGTAATGGCGACATATTTAGATAAGATGGTAATAGCTAGCCAGGCGGACAAACAAGTCCTACCACCAACCAACCGAGTACACAAAGATGTACCCCCCGCTGGGAATCGAACCCGGGACCTCTGGGTCTAAACCGGTGGTCTTAACCACTAGACCACAGAGGCGGTTAATAATTCAAATTCAAGTTAATAATTTCTTTAAAAAAATGGAAACTCACATTACATGTTTTGATTGTTATAACGATCGGTTATAACAACTGGGTTTACAAACCGCGCTCGAGCAACTCACACATATACCCCTTCTAACACAGATCTTGGAACAGTTCAGAGCAGTCCGAGCGCAGCTGTTGCGAGGTTCTGTGTTCGTGAGAGGTTGTATACGTTCGATCCGAACCCCTCGGAGAATCTGGTAGGGCACGGGGACACGCGCGCTGCGTGATGCCGTTCCCTCTAGAAAACCTCTGACGGTGATTCGTTTCACACGGCTTAAGGAACCCTTTAAGTTTCTCGCCGCCTCCAAAGAAGCCCGGTGAAGCTGAAAATGCCCAGAGCAATCAGCAAGCTGAAAAATAAGCGTTAGTATGAAGCTTCCATTCTGCATTCTCCTTATTTTGTGGTGACGTCTTCATCTCAAATCTCAAGGGCAAGAGTTAATTGTAAGGCGAGAGGACGCTCCTACTCTACGCCTATCTCTTACGGATCGTTGAATCAAAAACAGTCTTGATGTTCTTGTTTCTATACCAAGTACAACAAAATGGACGAATATTTTCTTTGTGATTTTTGTAATTGGTTGGTTGGTTAATTTTTGTAATAGAGGGTGTTAAGTAATAGTCCTGAAACATAGTCGTGCAACCAAGTATAAATAACACCGTGGTTAAAATACAAAATCATTTTTATGAAGATTTGCTTTTCCATACAAAAACTTAAATTTATTTTATTACATTATTTTTGTTCAACCTTTACACGTTTTGACTGAGGTTGTCGACCAAGAACAATGTTAGCTAAACCTAGGGTTGTCACTTTACAATTTTATAAAGTAACAAACAACCTTTATATCTCTGCCATCTGGGGCTTTTCAGGTATGTTTATAATTTTCCTGGGTTCATATTCCGGGTCTACTTGCCATATTTGGGATTATATAGGTATTATCAAACATTCTGTATAATTGTAACTTGTAATTGGAAGAGTAAAACGTCACATAGACGAGAAAAAAATAGATTTCGTACAACCATTAAAAAGATTACAAAGCCTTTTTAGTGGTTGTACGTAATCTTTTTAGTGGCCAGCCCCGGCTTCGCAAGGCTGTACTTTTATTTTTATTTTTTTTTTGAAATATTGCCTATGTTACTCAGCGCTAATGTAGCATTCTAATAGTGAAAGAATTTTTTTAATCGGTTTATTAGTTTTTGAGTTTATTCGTTGCAAACATACATACAAAAATACAAAGCTTTCCTCTTTATAATATTAGTATAGATTAAATAGTCAGCAGGTAGAGACGCCTGCAAATCCACTTATCCAAAACTGTCAAAAAATTAAATTAAATTAATTTTAAAATTTATTAAAGAAATTTGACAGACATATTCCATATACATAAAGTTCAAAGTCTTTTGTGGAAATTTGACAGTTGGTGGTAATCTGATGTGCAGTGCGCAGGCGTGTACAATACTATTGTCAGTCAGTCAGTAGGTTAGTAGAGATATTCGAAGATGCTTACGCAAAACTACCTAGACTAAAGTAACCATTCGGCCAAGACAAACCATTATCATAATAGTCATCAAAATAGAACTGTTTTAATCTCACTATAAACTATTGGAGTGGATTGAGTAGGCCGCCTTGCCAAAATAGCTTTTAAGTGTTGCGCAATAATTCATACCTAATCGATATCGATTCAATGTCGAATAAAGCATTTACTCATACTCATTATTACCGCCTCTAGTGATACGACACCATCCGACGGTCTCAAGCCCAGAGGTCCGAAGTTCGATTCTCAATTACAATTGTTATCCGAAAACTATAGCCGTATTTATTAATTAATCTATTTAATGTTAAGGCTCTATAGGTTTATATAATTGAATTGATGTTGTTTGCTCAACTCCTGTACATTTCTACGAATTTTGTCTTTATAAATAAAATGAACACTTCTTGAAGCTATGTTAACCCCCAATTACTGGAGTATGCAAAAGAGCACTATCTTCCTAAACATTTATTTCGCCAAGAAACTGGTAGGTACATCATAAAGTCAAAGTCAAATATGTTTATTCAAATAGGGTATAAGTGTTTTTGAATCGTTAAAACATTTTTTACCTACTTTCATTCAGGGCGTCTACTTTTTAGCAGAGAAGAATGGGCGCAAGATGTAGATAGGTAGATAAATGTAGATAAAATACATAAAATATTATATAATTAACTACACAGACAAATTGGGAACCTCTTGAAGTCGGCTAAAAATAGTATTCCTCTGCCACAAGTAAAGTTCGACTGTTAGCAACCGCAAAGCATTAAATGAATAGGAAAATATCTCACCCAGATAATAAAAATCTAATTTACTTGCGGAGCGAAACAGACGACCGGGACGGGGGAAAGAAAAAACTTTTATAAATTACTGAGATGAAATATAGGGGAGTGGTTAAGTTATAATTTATTTCGGTGTATAATTTATTTATTTTAAATTAATCGATGCAGACTGTGCACAACAATTAATACTAGTGGCAGCCCAGTGGTCGAAAGTTCCTGGGCCGAGCTCCCGGGTTCGATTCCCAGCGGGGGCTTTATGTTTGTGTACTCGGTTTGGTTGGTGGTAGGGCTTGTTTGTCCGCCTGGCTAGCTACCACCATCTTATCTTAATATGTCGCCATAACATCAATGTTTGTAGCATTGTTGTGTTCCGGCAGCTAGAGATAAGATAGCCAGTGCCTCACTAGTTGAGGATCCCGGGTGAAGTGCGCTTCCATCATTGACTTTATCATCACATAACATCAGGTGAGATCAAGGCACTGATTAAAATATATTAAAAAAATCGGCCGTAAACGCCTCGCCCATTAGATCGTATTATACAAAGTCAAAGTTAAAGTCAAAGTCAAATATTTTTTATTCAAATAAACTATAGAAAAGTGCTTTTGAATCGTCCAAACATATTTTTTTACCTACTACCCATTCAGGACGTCTATTTTTTAGCTGTGGTGAAGAATGGGCGCAAGAAACTCCGTGCTAGGAACGTATCAGGCAAAAAGTAACACGACACGAACTACTATGCCCACAACAACGTATCAACAGCGTATCATACCCGTGCATCAACGGGTTTAATGACAACCGTCAACAATGCAGAATATAAGAAGAATAAGAATATTTTGCCGATGCCGCTAAGTATACGCTCTGTGCATGGCACGCGACGGTGTTGGTCGGTGACGGAACGGTCTAGTGGGCATAGTCTCGTAGTTCTTAATACAAAGAATATTTTTTTGCCTTAGACATTCTTAACACGGTTGTGGTATGATACGGTCTAATGGGCAGAGACTTAAATTCACAAAATTTACAATGTCTATATAAAAATGTGATGTAACAAATATCTACGAATTTTATAAATTACAGTTGATGACATTACATTTTTTGTCTAGGACATTTATACTTAAATATGTAAGTATTAAGATAGCAAAATAATCTTTCCGAGTTTAGTTGGAGCAAAGAAAATTTGCTTGAAATCAACTTCTGGAATAAGAATAAAAAAACTATCTAATTTGTTTAAAATAACTAGTATTTGTTTCTGTTTAAAATAAAAACCAATTTCAATCACAATATAAGGTGGTACTGGTTGTCTGGAAGAAATCGCTAAAAAGTGATAAGGCCGCCAAATTGTAACTTTGTAAATGATTTATTTTTTGTTCATGTTTAGGTTTTATAGTGTTGCAATAAAAGTATTATCTATCTATCTATCAATAAGGATCGATACACTTTTAACGATGAAATAAACATCACTATGACACTCCGGCTAAATATATCCAGCGAATCTCATTTTATTAAACGGAATGAACGATTTATTTTGACGAGTGATGACTTATTCGATATACCTATTGACGAAAGAAAAACTCTGACTGGTATGTGGTAACATATTATTATGAGATAAGCCAATAAAAACACACATATTTTTAAATTTATGCGAGTTAGTTATATCTATTTCTAACGTTAAGGTTTGTGTTTGAATAATAACGATCAAAATAGAGTGTGAGAAATTATTTAGATCACATAAAATGTCTGTCTCTTATCTACATATTAATACGCGATTTGTACATGCATTTAGCATTAAAGTTCATATGGAGAAAGAAGTACCTAAACATATGTTTATGTACGTATATGTACGCATAATACCTATATGTTACAAATACATTAGATTAATGATTACGGCAGAACTAACCGCCTTTGTGGTTTCCCAGCGGGGGTACATGTTTGTGTACTCAGTTTGGTTGGTGGTAGGGCTTGTTTGTCCGTCTGGCTAGCTACCACCATCTTATCTAAATATGTGGCCATAGCATCATTGTTTGTAGCTTCGTTGTGTTCCGGCAGAGATAAGATAGCCAGTGCCTCAGTAGTTGAGGATTCCAGGTGAAGTACGCTTCAGCCTTGGGCCTAATCATCACTTAACACCAGGTGAGAAGGCCGAGTGCCTACCCATAGGACATAAAGAAAGAACTTTGATCACTGGGCGACCACTAGTTTTACTTTTTACACTACAGTCAGTATACTATACGGAATAATCAAAGTACCTATTCCATTCTTTTATAAAAAAAATACTCCTAAAACCTTATCATTTTTATTACATCAGACAAGTACAAAGCCCAATTGCCCTTTTTGAAGAATCTGCTCTTTTATAGTCCATAGCCGAATTTGTCAGATTAAATAAATGTGTAAGTATTTCAGAGAAAGGTATTTACTTCGTATCCAATTGATAAGAGAGATAAACAATCGCGAAGAGTCGGTAACATAATACTCATAATGATATCTCGTTATAGTTCTCCATTAAGTATCTTGGATAGTTTTGTAATATTCCTATGAACAAAAAATAGGTAACTAAAAACTACAAATTCTTAAAAAAATATTTTTATATCTTGTCTAGTAAGACAGATGTAAGGCGTCTAGTAAGGCGGTTAGCTGATGATGATGATGATGATGATGAGTACATCATCATCATCATCATCATCATCAGCTCATTTTATGTCTCCACTGCTGGGGCACGAGCCTTCCCTATGGATGGATAGGGAGAACGTGCCATAAACCACCACGCGGGCCCACTGCGGATTGGTGGTTGTGAACGACTGCTAATGCAGCCGGGACCAACGGCTTTACGTGTCTTCCGGAGCACGGAGAAGCTCGAGATGATAAATTTGTTGGTCACCCATCCGATGACCGGCCTTTGCGAAAGTTGCTTAACCTCAGCACTCGCAGACCGGGCGCGTTAGCGCTGCGCCATCGAGCTCCTCTGTCTTACTAATTGTACCAAATGTTGATAAAGTTTAAACAAAAAGAAACGTGAAGGGACGAGTTGAAGTATGAACATATTATTTATTTTGATTTTCCGCAACTAGTCCTAAATGGGCCGTAGGCATGCGGGACGAGTTGACTTACGGAAAAAAGATGACTATATAACTATGCGAATATAGAAATTATCCGCAATAGACTTCGAAACTTTCTTTAATATCCATTTGCAAGTATTTTTTAAAATAATATTGTATTTTTCACTTTTACCTGCTCGTTCTCAAAAAATAACAAATTCTTTTCCCAGATTAATTTTGTCCCTGTTGTTATCACAAGATGCCAAAGTTGTTCAAACTTACCAGCCTACTTACTATATACTATGCCTGTCTACCCGTGTGTGAAGGTGTCAGCCCTTGTGTACTTACTTGACAAATAGTATGATGCCGGTCTTCTCAATCTGCCGGAAGATGCCTTTCCACGATGCCAGCATGCAGTACTGCTGTTTAGCTGTCAGCGGAGAGCGAGGGTCTGACGGAGGAGGTGGCCTGTCAATCGGATCCTGGTTCAGCTCCGACGCAGCCAACTTTGATAGTTCACAGCCCATTTTAATAAAACTTACGTCTCTTCACCACTTATACTTTTAAAACCACAAATGTATCTCCGCACTCGTTGAACACTATCGTGAATATTTCATTACTGTTCAATCTTATGCAATATATTTACTCAAATAATAGTTATTTTTATTCAACTATTCATAAACATATTTTTGTAAATTATTATGGACACAGTATTGTTCCCTGTGTGACCCTGTTTGAAAATAACGCTAACATCGATCAAACGATTAATTGCAATCCAATTAACACGTCTCGTTTAATTGTTGGTCTTACAAATGGATTTGATAATGAATAATCGATTATATCACTTTATTTTTGATAATAATGACGTTTGGTTTTTTTCCGATGTAAAGTATTCTTGGACTCGAATTGGACTAGTATATTGAGCGGGGTTCTTTTCGTGACTGATGGCTCTTGCGAAACGAAAGAAACAGTTCTAGTGATGCGAAGACTTCGTTAGCGTTTATTTGTAAATAACAATGTGAAAAGGTTGGCATATATAGCACCTTTAAATTTGACAGCAATTTCTGGTGTACTGTAAGCTGGTTTTATTAACAACTAAGTATTTAGTAATAATCTGTTAAGTTTAGTAGTTCAAAATATTAACCCAACTATGTGTTTATGTAATTGAGTGTTGAGTAATTTAATTAAAACATTGACGAAAAATCCCTATTGTGTTTACGCAATTAGGTGTTTAGAATATTAAGATTACTTAATATTCATTAGAATAACTTGTCATCCTATGTAATAGTTTATTTAGTAGACGACAGATATGTTTAAAGATTATGTTTTACACCTCGTTCACTGTTCGCATTGAAAATATAATTTCGTTACGAATGCTTTTAAATGTAATTATTTGATGAAATACCAATATAATTTTAATTTGCGAAGATGAATGTTTTTGCAATAATGTTTAAGGCCGGTCATCGTGACCATCGTAATAGGTAACCAAAAAATTATCATCTCGAGCTCTTACGTGCTTTGGAAGGCACTTAAATCCGTTGGTCCCGCCTGCATTAGCAGTCGTTAATAACCACCAATCCGCACTGGGTTTATGGCCCGTTCTCCCTATCCATCCATAGGGAAGGTTTGTGCCCCAGCAGTGGGGACTGGGTGAGCTGATGATAATGATGAATCTATTTAAAAAAAATTAAGTATATTTTATCAAAAACGTCGTACAAATTACGGCTACAGTGTTTTCACTTCAATAATTTGAATTCACATCACTATAGGCTAATTTCGTAGCATACGACTTTATGACGCGCACCGCAATTGTATGATAATAGTGCATCCTTTTTTGAAAACTATGGGCATCGTACGTCATCATAGCTTTTATAGCTCAGCTTGAATTTTTAAGCTTCACTAGTCCATTATAAGGTCTATTTTTGGCTGACATGCTTCGATGAATAGTTTAGTACGGCAGACGCCAGCATCGATAAAATGTGGAAGTAGATTTTTTAATGTAGATTTCATAGTTCTCTGTACAGTCAAGTTTGATAATATCTTAACTGTTTTGGTTTAATATATCTCTTGACTGTCTTCGCTGTATGTTTATTGTATTTGTCATGTTTGGACGCATAATATGACATTTGTTTAATGTCAATACTGTGAAAAATAAAGTAATGATAGATAAACTAGAAGTTATTTATAATTTTGCATTCCAAGTCTCCCTGAACAATAAATTAAAAAAATCTTCTACCGATATACTTTTGAATGAATGAATGAATGAATTATATTTATTAGAACACACAGTATAAAATTATGTAGTTAGAACAAAACAAAAAAGATATTATTGTTATCTTCTGAAGATTTTTTGAAATTATACTTTGTTCAGTTACGAGAAATAAAATAGTCATGCAATAATTTTAAATAATATTTATTTAAAATCAAATTAACATTTTTATTACACCGATCTTATACAACATCATAATACAACATATTCACCGCTTACTCAGATCTATAGATACATCTTAATTAATAATTTACAGGCTTATTATTCTCGTAAAATAGAAGGTAGTTCGAAAACATAATATACATAATTATACAATATTAATTTGTGGTGATGAGTGGTCGTTGTGAAAACTAAACATTTGTACAATATAGCAAAAGATTTATAGATTTATTTATACTATATAGTAGACATATTTGCTTTCAATACTAAAATTTGTCTTGAATATGAACACACTATAATAACTAAAATATTTTTAATTTAAATAAAATATTTTTACTAATATAAGGCAAAGAAAAATGTTTAAATCTTTATAAAACTTTTGAGTCATTTTGTTTCAGTTTTTGTATAAGACATATTTTTACACCATTATTGGAACATCTGTTTAAGGTGTTTTTAAAACGTCAACAATCGTGTGTCCGTAGCATTATTTTGATAATTATCATAGGATGATTGATGATTTTGGCATTAGGTCTATAGAGACCTAATGCCAAAATCAGGCTGACGACACACTATTGAGACGTTATTGAATTAGCAGACTTGAGGCCATGCATTTATCGTCGGTTGTTCGCTCGTCGCCTTTGTCTGCAATTTGTCTAACGCAAACGCTTTCGAAGACACACATAAGTCATTATACTATTAAAATGTGAACTGATACCAACATTAATTAGTTTTAAATGAGACGTTTCACATAAAACCTGCTTGTAATTAAAAACTTCTTAGAGGAATATCATCGAAAAACGGTAACTTTACCATTTACCTTAAAATGCGGAAGCGTTTTCATTAGACCTTGTTTATTGGAAAATAAAGAATACAGACAACGTTAGGCTGGCAGCACACTGGCTAATAGCGCTCGAGCGGTATTGAAAGCTCAACTTGTTTTTATTTAGTTCGCGAATTGCAACAACTAACAGTGTCGTCCAACTTATAAGTTTTCTTGAGGTTTCTTTTATTCATCTATAAGTGCTTGACTTTCATCTCATTTAATATACAAGATAAAGCGAGGGCTGAAGCGCAAGGTGTGCTTCAGTCTTCGTTTTATTAAAATCATCAATCACCGATATTATCCCATTTCTAAATATCGGAACACGACAATGTTGTTATAGCCATGCCTAGTTAATATGTTGGTAGCTAAACTAGTCAGTCGATTCAGAACAAGCCCTACCACTAATCAAAACGAGTTCAGTAGCACGACCCACCTAGAAATTAAAACTAAAATCCGTTTTATAGCTAGTTTTATAGTTTCGAGAGTAATCTTTTTTTTTAATAATTGGTGATGTAATAGTCAAATATTAGACTCAATTCTGAGTCACCCCAAAAACTTTACTGGCACTGAATTAACTCCGGTTAAGATAGTACTTTTTAAATCCGTATATAATCACAGTACTCGCTAAATACGTAGATATACCGACAGTGATTATAGAACATAGCCAAGCCAATGTGCGGTCAACCTTAGCTAAATATTCTTTGATGTCACTTTACAATTTGTACGGCAAGTAACGTTAAAATGTAACTCAGTTATTATAAGACAAACTCAGTTATGCTTTCCGCTGAGTTGCTCGAGGTCGCTCGACACGGAACGCGGTTGCTGTTATTCAATCTGTGGCGGAGTGTGGAGCCAGCCCTTGGAAACAAGATTCATTTAGGCTAGTTGCTTTGACATCGACCGGGATTCGTCCGTTTGATAAATCTATTTAGGATACACTTCTTGGTTTTCCTTTAACATTTGTTTTTAATGTAAACAGATTTAAATATGACTAGTGGTTGTTATGCATAGGTGTTGTTGCTAAATAAAAATACCTTTGATATTGGTTATATCAACGAAATATTATTTGATGTGACGACATTTGTGACAAGAAAAATGTTTTCCGACATATTGAACGAGTTTTGTCTCTGTACAACCTTCAATCCAGCTTTTAAAGTAAGTATATAATTCAATAAATTAAAAATCGCTAAATTAAATTAAAAAGTAATATGTTTTTTAAATGCTTGACGATTTTCGACCACTATTTTTTATTTAAATTAGTATAACTATGAAAAGTAAAGAAAACTAAAAGAAGAAACAGTTTCTGAGTAGAAAAAGCACAAAACTATTTAAAAGTCAATATAAATAGGTGATGAAAACAGTATTTAAATAGTATTATCAATTGATTTGACCACTACATTTGCATACATTAAAAATGTAATACTAAAATACACAGTATGTACCTACTATCTAAACCAGCTATACAAGTTACTGTGGAAACCACAGCAATTGTTGTTGAAGTAGAAATTGTATATACTTAGTACGAAATCGGTATTAACAATGAATAACAGCCATTGGCTGTATATTGGCCCTCCAAGTGATATTGTAGAAAAGAGTGCTATTATACAGGGTGATTTTGAAAATACTAACAACCTCTTAAGAATGGCATACATACATTTCGGTATTTCAAACATAGTTCAATATACTTCAAACCAATATTCAAATTAATTAATATTTACTGTGTCACACACATTATGACATAAGCGTCTCGTTGAAAGTTAAAAATATCAATTAGTATTTTTTTTATTCATGTAGATAATAAGGACCATTAGAAGGGGACATAATCATGTCTTGTCTATACGTACAATTAAAAATTGTACATGTACATTTACATCGTAAAGTTCGCGCACATAATACCGGACCCCTAGAAAACCTTGGATTTATTAGGTCAGTAGGGGTCGGGTGTAGGTTACCATCAAGTTTCTCGTGGGCCTTTTACGCTGTAAAAACCGCATCAAAATTATAAATAAGAAACTTAATTTAAAAATACATAAGATTTGTCTAAGTTTATTAAAATCGATATATTATGTTTTTATTAACATATTCCAAAGATCGAGCTGAGAAATTTTAAACTAAAAATAACATAACATACCTGTCTAAAAATAATTCTAATGGAGGAGGAGCTCGATGGCGCAGTAGTTAACGCGACCGGTCTGCGAGTGCTGAGGTTTAGCAAATTTCGCAAAGGCCGGTCATCGGATGGGAGACCAAAAATGTATCAACCCGAGCTCCTCCGTGCTTCGGAAGGCACGTAAAGCCGTTGGTCCCGGCTGCATTAGCAGTCGTTAACAACCACCAATCCGCACTGGGCCCGCGTGGTGGCTTAGGGCCCGTTCTCCCTATCCATCCCTAAGGAAGTATTGTCCCCCAGCACTGCAGTGGGGACATAAAATGAGCTAATGATGATGATGAGTTCTAATGGACACGTCTGTCCTCTCTTCGCGGTCCTAGCACCCTGTATAGCACGAGATGTCGCACTACTTAGTAGAGCACAAATTCATAGTATGAACTAATAAATACTACCTACTGTTGGTATTACACTCAATCGGTTACATTATACATGGTGTAGAAAGGATGATAATTTTGTTATTTTGATAACTTTTCCAAAAATATAATTTACAAAATATATATTTAAGAGTAGTCTTAGTAAATGGATACAAAATTCAGTATTTATTTTGTGCTAGAAAAATTGCGTAAGTATATTTGATTTTGTCTTGAGGATTTTACATTTTCAAAGTCTGAATACCTATTTTTTTAGTTTCATAGGTACTTGAAAATATGATTTTTATAACGATAAACAATGATGTTTCGGATATTTTGAAACACGATAAATAACAATTAATTTTTATATTATTTATAAATGTTTCCCACACTCACACCAATTATCTAGCCCCAAGAATTTGTAAAAAAGAAATTAGATTTTCATAGTTTAGAACAAAATTGATGATGCACAATATGATTGCACAAAATGATTGCACAAAATATTAACACCCTTATACATAAAAACTATTTAAGCATTATTTAGTTAATCATTGTTTTGTCTCTTTTTCTCAAATTCAAAATGACGTTTGTGTGACGTTGACAAAACAATATTTTACTAAATAATGCTTAAATATTTTTTATGAATAAGGGGTAAATGTTTATATCGTATATTTTACAATATAAACATACGTGTATTTAAAATAAAGTAAACGATAGCTTAAAACATTTTTTTATTAGCACAGTTGTAAAAACGATAAACACAAATTTTAAATTTAGCAAGTAGATTTAAAATAGTAATACAGGAAGACGTAATTTAATTATAATAATCAAAATATATTAGCCAATTATAAAGCACGTACATTTTAAAAACATTATTAGAATTTACTGGACCAGCCATTGTGACGTAATTTAAGTGCGACATTATACAATAACAATAAATAGGTAACGAATAAAAATAAAAATATCTTTTAAATACGCAACAAGCTTTCTTAACATATTTTATATAATAAAATTTAAATGATTTGGTTTAAATTCCCTTACATTAAACACACACGCACATCTTTTGCTCTATTTATCTACATTTTAAACGACATTTTTTCATGTTTTTTTTATAACCTATGAAAAGAAAATTTCTAATTATATATAACAACAAATCATGCTTCATTGCAAGCGAACCTGTCCAATAATAATTATAATATTAATTCCTCAGTAAGCTTTCAATTATACAACTGATAAACATGAACACCGTTTATTACACCAACAGTTAATTACAACATACGCGACACACTCCCTTCCGTATCCGTACAGTTATGTTCCTCGGATGTACTCACTTTAAAATTGACATTTAATAAATTCCTTTTATTAATACAAGTTCACACTTCGAAATCGCAGAGGCCGGCCTACCAACTCCGAAGTTTCCCATCTCTCTCAAGTCATTCAGCCGCCTCACGTTCTATATTTAAATCTGACACGGCAATCCCCCCAAGTTTCGCTATTAAATTTTTAATATTCGCACTGAGCTCACGTGGAATTGGCCGCGCCGGCTTTCTCGAATCCTTCCACGAGTGTTTCTAGTATGAATTTTATTGTGATTTTGTAGATGTTCTCGACGTTTGGTGTGTAGCGGTCGCCCAGCGTCGCCTCGACCGCTGCTAGGAATGGCGTCTCGATTTTCTGAAAGCAAAAAAAAAACAATCGAAAATGTAGCTTATATTTTTGGTGAGCAAATTGCAGATCACTCAATGTGATGGACAACTATAGTGGCCATTAAAGTTACAAAATGTAAATTTAAAAAAAATACAACTGATTTCTAAATTGCAGTGATTTATCTTTATACCATTTTCTACAAAATCTATACTAATATTATAAAGCTGAAGAGTTTGTTTGTTTGTTTGTTTGTTTGAACGCGCTAATCTCAGGAACTACTGGTTCGAATTGAAAAATTCTTTTTGTGTTGAATAGTACATTTGTTGAGGAAGGCTATAGGCTATATTACATCACGCTATGACTAATAAGAGTGGAACAGTCGCTAATAAACGCGGGTGAAACCGCAGGGCACAGCTAGTGTAATTATATACGTCAGAGACATGTAAGCCCATATCGTCCTTTGACGGAAGGTAGGTAGGCATATTAAATATTTCACAAGGAAGGATCCAACGGTCACTACACACATGAATAATATATTGTCAACGGTTGCAATTCAATTACGTTTTTCGGTAGGCCCGGGATCTGATTTAGTTTCTCAACGCACACGAGTACAGACTGTCGGAATTTTAATATACACTTATTATGACAAATCTGCTTTGCAAAATGATTCAGTTCAATTGGTTTGTGTTGTTTATAACAAATTATCGGAGGCAAAGGCTCACTTGCGGTCGCTGCGCATAGCATAATTAAGAAAAAACACATGTTTAATATAACTAAGCACTAAGCGCTTCATGTCATAATTTTTACTGCGCACTGGCAGGGAGTGAAATTCTCTGCCATCGTCTGTGTTCCCACAAACTTATAAGTAACCTGAATGCCTTTAAGGCGAGAGTTAATAGGCGTCTTCTGGGGCAGCTCACTCCATCGCAGACCTCATCTACGCTCACCAAAACGACTATAAATTAACAACTATTCAATAAGGGTTGCCAGAAAGAAATCGCTTTTTAGCGATAAAGCCGCCATTTGTGCCACTTCTTGTGATGTACTCTGTATTGTTTTTTGTATGGTGTACCAAAAAGTATTTCATTTCATTTTTTCAATCCTTTCACAATTACCCAAACATTCTTACCTATATTAATTGGTACTAACGAAGTTCTATTTCATAAATGTTTAAAACACCATGGTGGAGCCCTCTTTCTGTGTTCTGTGGTGGAGCCATACTGACTAAACGGATTCAACTTGATACCTCAAAACAAAATCCATGATACTTTTACATTTTACTTTTTGATGTAACTACGTATTCGGTAACAAACCGAAGACTATCTCTTCACCTAATAACATTTTATTACCGCACTCAAGGATGTGCCTCGTCTATGCAATCAGTTTGCGAAGACAGCTAGAAATTTTACTTCCCTTTGTCTTCATTGTAAGATACTGCCACAGTATATCATCAAGTATAATCCAACTGCTACAAATACTACGAGTTTCGAAATACACAGATCCATCATAAAGTAATACTACATTTCCTGTTTATGTGGAATGAATGTATCGATAAGGGATGGGAATGGCTAAAGGCGATGTATGTGTCGGCATGTAACGGGATTGGAATGCGTTAGCTTAAGGCAATGATCTTGTTTTATTTTTTATTCCGTAATAGAAAAGTATAAGAGGTGTTTGATGGCGCAGCCTGTGATTGGTAAGGTTTAGCGACTTTCGCAAAGGCCGTCATCGGATGGGTGACCAAAAATGTATCATCTCGAGCTCCTCCGTGTTTCGGAAAGCACGTAATGCCGTTGGTCCCGGCTGCATTAGCAGTCGTTAACAACCACCAATCCGCACTGGGCCCACGTGGTTGTTTATGGCCCCTTCTCCCTATCCATCCTCGTGCCCCAGCAGTGGCGGGGATATAAAATGAACTGGTAACTGAGAAGTATAAAGACTTCATATGTAATGATAATGTAAAAGGTGGGGGCACTTCACCCAGGGGGATCTCAACTATCGAGTAATCTCTAACAGTCGGAATACGACAATACTGAAAACATTGTTTTAATGGCGACAGACTTGGATAAGATGGTGGTAGCTAGCTAGCCAGGTGGACTTAAAGCAAGAACTGCTATCAACCACACGGAACCAAACCGGACCAGTGACATCTGAGTCTGAGAATGGTGGTTTAAGATTGCTAGATCATAAAGTACCTACTGTCTTACTTCTGGGCACAGGCCTCCATCATTGACATCAAGTCAACGCAACAATGGCTACACTAGACCAAAGAGGCGATTAAATATATAATTCTTGCAAAAGAGGATTTTTGAGGATGACGTGATCTAGTTTTCGCCTAAGCCCACAACGGTATGCTAAAAAGCTGTATGTAAAGCTCACACACTTGTGACACAAATATACAATAGAATGTCAGGCAAAAGCGATGAGATGACTCCCTACGGATCCCAACGGATTTCAGGCAGTGCTATTTATCGGTACATTTCTGGACTGCGCTGAGCAGTAAGCAATTCATTATTTCCGAGGCGTGTGCTGGTGATATATTGGTCGTTGCTGAACACACACCTGTATCTGTTTCAGCTCATTGCTCCCCACCGGAAACGTTTATTATGAAATACAAGGTAACACGCATGAGCGCTCGTGAAAATATACAATATGATGTGTTTGTACAAAGATGTACCTGTGTAGCTTAAAACTTCTAAATGCTTCTCTAGGTAATTATATATTATAACTAGCTGACCCAGCGGATTTCGTATCGCTTTGACACTTTCTATGTCAAAAAAACAAACAAATCGTATATTTCACTGCTAGGAACATTTTGTATTGGAAAATTAAACAAAAAATTGGGGTGGACCACCCTTATCACTTAGGAGTATACAAATTGATTACTACCGATATTGTCAGACCTACCGAATATACATATAAAATTTCATAAAAATCGATCGCACCGGTTCGGAGGAGTATGGCAACTGACATGTGACACGAGAATTTTATATTACAGAAGAAAGATTGAAGCGGTAGGTATTTTTTATTATTTTGTAGCCCTCAGATTTATAGCCAAAATTATTGACTGTACAGTCGCCTGCACATGCACATCAACTTATCCAAAACTGTCGAATTTCTTCAATAAATGTTCAACCATATGCTATATGCATAAATTTCAAAGTCTATTGAGGAAATTTGACGTTTATGATAGTATGATCAGGCTAGTACAGTGCTGTTTATAAGTTGTCAAATACAAGCAAAAGATTGGGATCCTTTACAAGACTACAAGATTGAATGCTGAAGCTTAGTCCAGATGTGAAGACGGTATTGCAGAAGCACCAGTGTTGAAACACAGTAAGCCTAGTGTTTGAAGACTTCAAAAAATAATATAGAATTTCAATGAAAGGACATTGCTAAGCCTCCATACATTGATGGCCTAAGCAATGCACAGCTATAAAATTATGCTCATTGTTTTGTAAATAAGTCATAAATACTCAGCTGGGATTTATTTAAACACGGACAATTATGGAAATCGTAGCATCACGCGAAGTGTATCACATTTTGAGGTTACAATATATTGTTCGTTGTCAATGCAAAGTTATCGTTCGAGCCTTAGGTTCGAACAGATCACAAAGTCCATAAATGTTACTGCAAGATATACCGGAGTCCAAAAGAATAGCCACGTTATCAAAAGATATCCAGAAATATACATAAAAACGAACTACACAACTACGAGAGCAAGTGAGTGAGTGAGCAAAAATAGGGAGGTAGGTATTGAACCGTATTGATTCTAAAGTAGCTCTTCAATACCTCATCATCATCTCAGCCAAAAGACGTCCACTGCTGGACAAAGGCCTCCCCCAAGGATCTCCACAACGACCGGTTTTGTGCTGCTCGAATCCAGCGGCTTCCCGCGACCTTCACCAGATCGTCGGTCCACCTTGTTGGAGGCCTGGCCACACTGTGCTTTTCGGTACGCGGCCGCTACTCAAGAATTGTTCCGCCCCAGCGGCCATCAGTCCTGCGAGCGATGTGCCCTGCCCCTGCACTTGAGCTTAGCAACTCTTTGGGCTATGTCGATAAACTTTGGTCTTCTGCGGATCTGCGGTTCTGCGCAGATACCTACGGTGATCAAATTAAAATATGACGAGTTTCTCGATGTTTTAGAAAGCAGGTCCCATCCCGTCTGTTTTCTGTATATGACTCTCACTAAAACCCTAGCAGCCTCAGTAGCAGAAAACACCCCTATATCTCCAGGTCACAAAAACAATAATTTTCAATACACATCTCACTCACCCAGAAGTACTCAACCTTGAACCCCGGTATCTTCCGATGGCTGGCGCCGACTTGGTGTATGTACTCGAAGAAGTTGTCCAGGTCATCGAGACCCTTGATACCTTCGTCCAGGGTATTCATGACGTTGTTGGCGTGCTCGGCCAGCTCCATTGAGTTGATCTGCTCCTCCTTCGTCCGGTACTGGCGGAACTTCTCAAACATATTCAGGAGGTCTTGGTTCTCTTCGAATAATCTGGAAAATAGAGTAAATATTAGAACTTTGGCAAATACTTGGCTCTCTATGTCTTTCTGTTTGAAGGTGTAGTAATTAGTAAGTAGAACGCATTGTAGAATTTGTGTTGGGGTAAGGGTCACACCATACGCGAGGCGCAGGCTGTGGAAGTCAGTACAAAACTGCTCCCGCGGCCCAGCCTCAAAATGCAGCACCGGCGTTTTAATAGGTATACCTCTCTCTAACATTCATTAGATTAGATTACATTACATTTACATCAGGGGGTAAAAGTTCTACATAACCACCGTGCCTCCTCGGGCACGGCATGTATTCGTAATGAATTCTAACCGGCAAAAAAAGGTCAAGACCTACATTGATGGTAGTCTTGTAAATATCATCAGCTTTTGTATGCACAAATATTTAGTATAGTATAGTATAGTACAAGTCTAGTTTTTAAGTTTCATTGTTACTAACATACCTAGGGATCGATAGTCTGAAATAAAAGTTATGTTAATTTTTATTGTATTGTTTTCTAAAGTTTACGCGAACGCTACATACACATTGAAATGACACAACTTTTACGGATTTACAGAAGATAGTCTCCATGTGACCACGGACCCTGCAAAGGGTTCAAAACGTCAGGATAAACATTAATTAAAAGTCAAGTATAAAATAAACGCGAGTAGATCCGTAAAAGTTGTTTTATTTTTTATTGATAAAGTTCCAACTGCTGGGCTCAGTCCTTTCTACATGAACAATTGAATAACAGCACAGTAGGAGATCAGGCTATAGCCCGCCTCGCTGGCTGGCCTAATGCGGGTTGGTGGGTTTAGCGAGCTATCTTATAATTATAAGCTGTTTTCCGAGAACAGCTAAGACCAACGGCTTAACGATTCTTCCAAAGTCGGGGGAGCTTGAGATATTTTTAATATGGTCACTAATCCGGAGACCCGGCGGTATTGCGAAAATTTCTTATAATAATAATAAATCATTTATTCCAGACTAAGTCCATATTGATGTGTTAGTTACAAAAAAATCTTAATCTATGTTAACTGATTAACCTGCAAAATCGTCGGTAAGATCTGGAAGCTTGTCGAGACTTGAGTATGTACAAGTAGTCGTCATGTGTTAGAATGTGTAAGTAGTCTAAGTAAGTATAATTTTATATTTCTAAACCGGCCAAGTGCGTGTCGGGCCACGCGCAGTGTAGGATTCCGTAGCCCATCTCAATACTGCGGACTCTGAGAAGAGGGCTTTTATGAACATGATATGCTTCCACTTGGAAATATTCATTGCTATGCAGGTGATAGCACAGAAATAACTAATAATGATAGCTGTAAATTGAGGTTTAGCTTATATTTTCATTCAAGCCCTGTGTAAATGCAGCTGCACAATATAGTCTGTGTTATTAGAAGCGTATTCAATCAAATGAATATGTGCGCAACTAAAAACATGAGCATTCAAATATTCGCAAATATTTATTCAATCGCGCCTCGACAAGCCCGCATTTCAATTCAAACATAGTATTTCAATGAAATTAATGCTTGGAACTGTCCAAGCATTAATTTCATGTTGGAAAATATACTGATGTATTCCAACATGAAAGCTTTTGTATACGAACAATTCGTATCAACTTTCAATTTACTTTCGGCCCGTTTTGATTTCGTTGTAAAAGTTTTATACCTATATGCTTATCTAAACCTTATTTTTTTCGATTAAAATGTTGCTTTAAGTTTTATTTGCTTATTTTATATGTATCGGCAAACGTAGTGTAGGGCGCCTTCAAGCTAGGTGGAGCGACGAGCTTCGCAAGGCGGCTGGCAAGAGCTGAATGAGAGTAGCCGCGGATCATTCTCAGTGGCGTGCACTCTTCGATCAAATTGTTGATCGAAGCGTGCACTTAAAGATACCTATGCCCAGCAGTGGACTAGTATGGGCTGCTGATGATGATGATGATGATGATCTGATATAAATATCATGTTTTTTTCTTTTAATTGATGGCTTTGTGCGATTAGCACATTTAGCCAGTGTCCAGTGTGTACAAGTAATACATAAATAAACAATATTTCCTTCCTGTATGACGATGATAAATGATAATAGAAATAAAAAGTGAGAAATGATATACCTCCCAACCCCTCGAGTATCTCAGTAAAGATGTTTGGCTTTACTAAGTCCTCACGCGGACTTCTTGAGAGAATTTGAAAAGTGCCGTTGCACTGTTTTGTTTCATTTGCACACTCATGCACACTCACGAACAATTAACGGTTAAAATAATCGACCATTATTTTACATTAATATTCGACATAACACAAATTTTAGAAAATAAAACAAAACTGCAGACATGCCTCTTCTTTCCCGCCAAGAAGTCCCAAAATATCATGTTAGTTCTTCTTGACATAAGATATCCGTGGTTGACAATGTACTACTATCTGTGAAGACCTGGCTAGAAATGTTGATATCCCGGGATATTTTTTAACGAAAACTAATCTAAGTAATTTTTTCGGAGTTATACAATTCAGTAAAAAATGTCATTACCATATATTAATAGTAATCACCCCGTGAGGTGCCGGGGGTAAAGAATTGCACCACCCCATCTCTTCCCGTGGGTGTCGTAGAAGGCGACTATGGGACCATTCCAGAGGATGGGCAGGACCGTCTCTCTGTGATTATTCTCACCTTACTGCGATCGCGAACCCGCCTGCCAAGCGTGGCGATTATGGCAAATTCCCCTCAAAATTATTTATCAGGATAGGTAAAGGGCATAAGCCACCAGGTCTAGTGCGGATTGGTGGTTGTAACGACTGCTAATGCAACATGGACCGTCTTTACGTGCCTTCAGCACGGATGAGGTCGAGATGATACATTTTTTGGCACTTCTCCGATGCTCCGCTTTTACGAATAATGCCATCGAGCTCCTCCATGTCATATCTTCTTATCAACTTTAAGCATTTATACTCAGCCCCCTGACTATGAGTTCTTACAGCAGTATTCTTGTAGTTGTGGAAAAGAGACGCGAGTATATCCGCCGCTACACGCGTCTCGTTTTTACAACGCCAATAATACTGCTATAAGAAAGAGCTCGTGGTTAAAAAATTACTTTGATGACGTTGAACGTCATTTTTTAAAAGATAAGATAAGATAAGGTAAATACACTTTATTGTTCCATAGTAGTAGTACAAAAGTACGATAACAAAGTCTTTGATTAAAATAAATCACGTTATATTGTAAATACAAAAAGGTGACAAAGTCCAAGCTCTTACCCGTCTTGAAGTTAAAAAAATTATTAAAACAGTTTGAAAGTAAAATACCTACTCCAATATTGAAGCGGCAACTGGTACTTATTAAAATACTTGAACAGAAAAAATATTCACAAAAGAGAGAGAGCAAAAAAAATATCAACTTTCATTTTAACGAAGCAAGAAAGCTAATAAATCACCAAAGTAAGTTGTTGATCTTTAACCTCTTAAGAAATAAAAAAGTACAGAGCGGGCGACACTCCGTAATTAAAGGAGTAACTAGTTAAATAATTGACAAGCTGAAAAACTTCGGGCAGTTTGGACAAAGAACAAAGTTGTTGTACCACGAGTACTTCGTTGAATAATAAGAAAGGTTGAGTCAATTGTAATTTGGTTGAATAGATGGAGAAGTTAAAAAAAACGAGTCCACAAATCCGATCCGACCGATTCAGTAATCTAGTTTAAACTAAAATTTAGTTTATTATTGTTTGTAGCTCTATGGCACAGTGGTAAATTTCTGCAGTTAAGTAAGTTTCACAAAGTCGGTCATCAGATGGGTGACTAAAAATGTATCATACCGAGCTTTTCTGGCTTCAGAAGGCACGTAAAGCCATTGGTCCCGGTAAAAACTCATGCCCCAGCAATGGGGACCTAAAACGAAGTAAGTAAATAACCCATAACTGTCCCACTTCTGGGCAAAGGGCTCCATCATTATTATTATTATTATTATCCTTTTCAGTACCCCACAATATTTTTACTTGGTGCGCTTGGTTTCAACTCTTTATAGGCAAGGCGTAACTACCATCTACTAACGACTGCCTGTCAGATATTGCGCGGTGTATGACTGCCCGGAATTGGTGTCCCAAGTGGTGGGACTATCCGTTCCCGAAGTACATACCCAGATACTCTCTAAGACCCCGTAGTCATAGCCTACTGGCTGTGCCCCGGGCGCGCACTAACTCTCCTCTCATTCGAGCATTAAAATTGTTAAATCAGCTTCTGGTATCATCATCATTGTGTGATCTGTTTGCTGACAGATGGAGGGAAGTGTGCAGGTAATGTCTGAGGTATTGTGAGATGATTGATAGTGTAAGAATTAGTACTATATAATAGATTAATTATATGATTATTGTTATTATTTTGTAATTATAATTTTTTACTTTAACTTATAAATGTTCAAATTTTTTTTTTTTTTTACTTTCAAATTAAAAAAAGTTGAATAATTTCGGCGGGCTGGTTAGAACCACGATAGCTCAATTGGAAGAGCACCTGACCCGGAATGTCAGAAGGGTGCAGGTTCAAATCCTGCTCGTGGAAATTTTTTCAACATTTGTGTTTTTATAAATCTATATTTTTTTTTCTTTTTTCTTTTGCTGTTGTTTCTATTGTAGTAATTACAACTTAGGAATACTTAACTACATTTTTTGATATTTTTTTTGTATAGCATAGCGTATTGGTGTCGTACTGTAATGTTGTGTTATTATTTACATAAATAAATCATTGAAATCAAGTCATCACTACAATTGATGGGTAATGGCTTAATCACCACGCTTGCCAAATGCGGGTAGGTGGTCACAATCCCGGCTACGCATCGAAAATTCCGAAAACACGCTTTGCCCGACTCGGGAGTTGAACCCGGGACTTTAGGATATTGGGTCCAACGCTTTGCTTTGACATCATTAAGTGCCCGTAAAGACACTGAAAGGTAATAGGGAATAGAAGGTAATAGGAGGTATTGAATAAATTATTTGAAATGGTGTGGAAAATCGTGGTCACAGGGAGACTGAGAGTCACAGGGTGATGTAGTCACAGTCTCCCTGTGACCACGGACCCTGCAAAGGGTTCCAAACGTCAGAATAAACATTAAAAAGTAATGTGTAAAATAAACGCGAGTAAAAGATCCGTAAAAGTTGTTTCATTTCAATGTGTAGTGTTCGCGTAAACTTTAGAAAACAATAAACGATTTGACTTTGTAATCCGAGCACGCTACAAGAGTCAGCTCATTTTGCCCGGTCCTGTTGGACGATGTAGGACCATTAATCCTAATAACGGCATTATTAGGTGTGCGGACCGGGGCGAGAGGAGTTACCGCGTTATTTTATCGCTCCATCTGTGATTAAACCTCTGGTCGTGATAGTGAACCGTTATTGGAGTTATTTATAGTGCCTCTTACGGTCTCAATCGGAAGATTATAGTTTTTTTTAGTTACTAAATTCTTCTTCAGTTTGATGGAAAGGGAAAGGGCTCTAGCCTATACAGTTAAGTTATTCATATCATTGATTAATGATTCGAGGTAATTATTGCAAGAGAAATGTCTTCTAAGAGAAGAGTCTACCACCAGCCTGGGACCCCATCATACAAAATATTAAATCCCAACCCCAACACCATATTGCCAGACCAAAAGATACTGTAAGCTCTTTCTGCGTAAAAGATTCTGCCTATAGGTAATAGTCCTCACTGCGTAAAACGGAACGCACACGCAAATGAGGGTATACAAGCTACTAACTAATTATGAGATGACCAACACCTTAGTCTCCCTGTGACCACGGACCCTACAAAGGATTCGAAACGTCAGGATAAACATTAAATAATGTGTAAAGTAAAATAAACGCGAGTAGAACCGAAAAAGTTGTTTCATTTAAATGTGTAGTGTTCGCGTAAACTTTAGAAAACAATAAGAGAAATGTTTTTTTATATTTCTTACGGGTCAGCACTAATGCTACGGCCACACTATCGCGCTATCGCGAACATTTGCCATTTTCACGACAAGCAATAATTACTGTTATTACCCCTGTGTGGTGCCGGGGATAAACAATTGCACCACCCCATATCTTCCCGAGGGTGTCGTAAAAGCCGACTAAGGGGCCATTCCAGAGGATGGGCAGCAGCATCTCTCTGAGGTTACTCTTAACCAACTGCGATCGCCAAACCGCCTGCCAAGCGTGGCGATTACGGCAAATACCCCTCATGGAGATCCGTCGGGGAGGCCTTTGTCTAGCAGTGGACGTCTTTTGTCTGAGATGATGATGATGATGAATAATTACTTTTTTGACCGTGTGTGTTTTGAAATGTGACTATTGCTTGGCCCCGACTTGTCGTGAAAAGGGAAAATGTTTTTTTTTTTTTTTTTTTTTTTAATTCTTCCTCCAACATCATCGGAGCCTGTTTTTGCAATTCTCATTCATACTAGTTCTCGCTTTTATTCCTCTCGCACTTTTATTCCGCATTCTTCACATTCATTCGTCATCTTTTATTCCAAGGCAGTAGGTGGTCTGCCTTTTATTTACCTAGTCTATCTAATCTATTTATTTTATTTTACATACATACATCTATAAATATCCAGGGTAAATAAGTTTTCAGGACGAATTTTAATTACAATTTGGAAAGACATAGAATATACATATCAGAGACTATAGAGAGAGGGCAGCTTAAAATTAGTTACGTTTTTTTTTTTTTTTTATTATTTTTTTTTATTTACTTTATATGTATTAGTTGGTACAGAAATCATATATATAATTTTATTACTATGTAAGTTTTTTATTTGAAATACGACATTTGTACTACAAACGGAAAATGGAAAATGTTGGCGATACCGCTATAGTGTGGCCGTAGCATAGTTGTCTTGGCTTTCATCTCACCTGATGTTAAGTGGTGATAAGGCCGAAGGTGAGCGCACTTCAACTGGAATCCTTAACTACTGAGGCACTGGCTATCTTATCTCTAGCTGCCAGAATACAACAATGCTACAAAAGACGTTGTAATTGCGACATTCGAAAAAAATAATCAGCTGTTCCATACATTTTGGTCGAATGAATATTGATGTTTTGTATGGAACAGCTGATTTTCTTTCGAGTTAGGAAGTTGGTTCAATAGTAAAAGATGTTCGTTTGTATCATGGGAGTCATCTCAGAAGGTTGGGATGGTGATAAAAAAGTCGATCTGTATTATTATATAGATTAGACGGTGGTAGCTAGCCAGGCGGACAAACAATCCCTACCACTATCCAAACCCAGTACCTACACAAACATGAACCCCCCGTTGGGGGTAAACTTGGGAGTAAACGGTCGCAGAAGCGGTTAAGTAATTGATTAGGACAAGATATAGGCTATTAACATTATTATCAACCTTGTAATAACGTTAGGCAGCAATTTATAAATTGACATGAAAGAGCTAACTCCAATCTATACTTAATTTGAGCTGCGTGCTCAATAAAACTAGCGTCGTCCACTCTAATAGAAACCATACCACTGTCACTTGATATATAATCACAGTGCTCCAAAGAGTCGCAGCCACAAATAATTTAATGACTCCCACACAATTCACGGTCGCATTTGTTACTACGTAATTTAATTCCTTACAGTGCTGCGGCGCTATCACGAAAATCTATGTACCCAACTTTTTTATTGTGTTTTCCCTTCCGATCCGAACGCCTTGGTGAATCTAGTAGGGGTCCCCCACATGCTTGCGTGATGCCATCACCTCTAGAAACCCTCTGAGACTGTTTCGGCTTGCATTTAAGTTTCTCGCCGCCCACAAAACGACTGGTCACGCTGTAAAGGCGAAAAGCGAACAACAACAAAACTTTCTCATAAAAAAGTAACGCTGTCACTTGATATGCAATCACAGTGCTCCAATGAGTCGCAGCCACAAATAATTGAATGACTCCTACACAATTCACGGTCACCTAATTCGTTACAGTGCTGAAGGCTATCACAAAAATCTTTGTGTCCACTAAACTTAATTTATTTTGTTTTTCAACTCAAAGTGAAACCGTACTGTTGCCAGTCACTTGATATTGCAAAGTTCCAAAAGAGTCACAGCCACAAATAATTGAAACACCCCTACACCGTTCACGGTCACCTTATTTAGTCGCAGTAAAATTGATATGCGGTTTCAGTAATTTTGCTTTTTTTATTATTATGCATTTATTGTTCGAGGAGCTCGATGGCGTAGTGGTAAACACGCCCGGTCTGCGAGAGCTGAGGTTAAGCAACTTTCGCAAAGGCCGGTCATCTGATGGGTGACCAAAAATTTATCATCACGAGCTCCACCGTACTTCGGAAGGCACGTAAAGCCGTTGGTCCTGGCTGCTTTAGCAGTCGTTAACAACAACCAAATCGCACTGGGCCCGCGTGGTGGTTTATGGCCTGTTCTCCCTATCCATCCTTAGGTAAGACTCTTGCCCCAGCAGTGGGGACATACAATGAGCTGATGATGATGATGATTTATTGTTAATTACGTTTACGTTACATCATTATGGTATACACTTGGCGAAGGTGAGGCCGAAGGTGGTTACGCACTTCACTTGGAAACCTCAACTGGTTATCTTATCTCCAACTGCAAGAACCTGTATTGTTGTTTTATCATCTTACTTGGTAGTTTATATTTTGTTGAATCAAAACCGGCGCACCAGAGAGGCATTTCGACTTAACATCACTTCTAATTTCATGTCCACTATTATGACTTAGTGCCCTGATTCTGTCATTTTTCAAGTCCAAATGTGGAAATCAGGCTATTGATAAGGTCTTAAAATAACCATCGAGGCCCAGGGGTTCGACCGCCTAACTCACTCGCTTTCGATCGCTTTGAAGGCGAGGCGAGGAGGAGGCGTCATCTTGTCATTTCGAAAGCAATATGAAAGCAATATCGAAAGCTATAGGCTATAGCTTTCGATATTATTTGATATTATGTTTCGATATTATATTAGAAAGCGAGGCGAGGGCCTGGCTTTCAAAGCGATCGAAAGCGAGAGCGTTAGGCGGTTGGGGGGCAGGTCAGATGTCGATCTGCTCGAGTGAACTCCAGATATTGTTTATAGTCCCGGATTTGTATGGGAAGCGCAGAAGTTTTAGTGTGTGTGTGTATACCCTCCTTCCCTCTTGATGGTGTTGGGTACCTACACAACCATCTCCCCTCATCACCAGTTCATTTTTCTGTCCCTACTGCTGGGTACGAGGCTTCCCTAAGGATGGATAGGGAGAAATGGCCATAAAATATCAGGCGGGCCCATTGGGGGTTGGTGGTTGTTAACGACTGCTAATGCAGACTGGACCAACTGCTTGACGTGATTTTCGAAGCACGGAGAAGCTTGTAGTGATACATTTTTGGTCACCCATCCGATGACCGGCCTTTGCAAAAGTTGCTCAACCTTAGCAATCGCAGACTGAGCTCTTCATCTCCCCTGGCGCATTGGTATGCACGAAGCTTTTTTTTGTTTTCGTTTGCTGGTTCAAAAATGGCGCACTTATAAAAGCACTTAGCCTGCCACTCAGCGCCACCCTGTTACATTGCAGCTTAAGGGTCTTCGTCAATCCACTAGAAACAAAACGCACGCCGTTTGCCAATTGCATTACGATTTATGCAATTAAACTCTATTTCCATCCAACCTATAAGTATTCGATGTTGTGTAAGTTGCAGGCAGAGTTATTTCTTCTGTGCCAGAGGGTTATGGAAGAGGTTTCATCCGCCTATGTGGTGGTTAATAGCGGTTAGTAGCGGTCCTAGACCTAGAGGTAACGTTTTCGATTTTCAGCGAGGGGTATATGATTACCTACCTGATGTAAATTTGCTAACTTAGATATTTTAATTTATTGTAAGTATTTTGTTTTTTGTTTTACTTTTGTGTGTTTATTTGTTATAGCTGTGCCCCGCGGTTTCACTTGTGTTAATAAGCGATTGCTGCTCCACTCCTATTAGTCAAAGCGTGATGTAATATAGCCTATAGCCTTCCTCAATAAATGGACTATTCAACACAAAAATATTTTTTCAATTCGAACCAGTAGTTGCTGAGATTAGCGCGTTCAACCAAACCAACAAACAAACTCTTCAGCTTTATAATATTATAAGTATAGATTTATTTGTAATAGAAAGTGTCCTGCTATGATAGGGCATTATCATCCAATATTCAATATTTTAACGCTGTAAAGGGAGAAAAGAAACGCCTTCTTCTTAGTACAAGGTCTCCCGCCCTGTAGACTTACGAACCGATGGCATAGTGACATTCATAAGAGCTACTTGTAGCCTAAACTGAATCTATTTATCCCCTAGTCTGTCGAAACGCCATATTATGGTACGTAACAATTGATTTAACCATTGTTATGTGTTATTGACAGACGAGGAAATATATAAAAATCAATTGCTGTTCGTTTGAGTCGGTAAAACTCGAGAATGGATGGACCGATTTGGCTAATTTTGATTTTGAAATATTTGTGGAAGTTCAGGGAAGGTTTAAACGGTAAGAAACATAAATAATAAGTAACGGAAAATACTAAAAACGACAATTTAATTTTCCAATACAAAATGTTCCTAGCTGTGAAACATTTGATGTCTTTGTTTGTTTTGTTGCCATAGAGACTGTCAAAGCGGTACGAAGTCCGCCGGGTCAACTAGTAAATAATAAATAAATAAATTGTTAATTTGCTTAAAGAAATTAATAAATGATTTTAAATTTTGAATTTGAATTTTTTGTATTTTGTCTGGTTCGGTTGGTGTAAAAGCTTATTTGAAGTCCATCTGGCTAGCTACCACCATATTGTCTAACGCAAAATCTGGTGACGGACGCTGCAAAATGCCGTTTGAGGCAAACAACAAATTCTCTCTATAAATAGAACGTCTAACACCCTCTTTGTCGACTGCTTTACGGGACATACAAATCTATTTATATTCAACTTATTTTCGATGTTATATAAGTTGCGGGTAGGAGGTATCTTATCTTATCTTAGTGGGGCCTGCTGAGGTTTCCCTCTCGCAGTAACACTTCGAACTTTTGTGCAATCCTATCCTTTCACTCTTCTTCCTCTGTAACGATAGGTCCAGTTTTGGATAGGCCGACCCCTATCTATAAATAGAATGTCTAACACACTCTTTGTCGACTGCGTTACAATACATACAAATCTATTTATATTCAACCTATTTTCGATGTTATGTAAGTTGCGGGTAGGGGATAAGAGGTTATGGAAATGACGTCGGAACTGTGAGATCTCTTCAAGGACACTCCGCTCCTTTTATGAGGTCGAACGTTTGGTAAGTGTTTACTTTCTTATTCAAGACGACGTTAAAAAGTTATGCTGGTCGATATTATACTTTTTGATAGCAGCGATACAGCCCAATATTGACTGAAAGGAATATTATTTGTAGATAATAATTGGTAGAGTGTTATAATCGGAGGCCTTCGAATACACACTTTGGGTCGTTGCGACAACTTATTTAATTGAATTAGTAAATAAAGAGTTTGTTTTCAAATTAAACTAAACAGAAATAAAAGAGCCTGGAAAGAACAAAACTCCTTAATCGTACCAAAAACCGTCCAAATGCGAGTCGGACTCGCGCACGAAGGATTACTACTTACTAGATCTCGTTCAAACCAATTTTCGGTGGAAGTTTGCATGGTAATTTACATCATATATTTTTTTAGTTTTATCATTCTCTTATTTTAGAAGTTACAGGGGGGTGGGACACACATTTTACCACTTTGGAAGTGTCTCTCGCGTAAACTATTAAAACACAGTACTACACTACTAGTAAAACAGTTTAGAAAAAAATGATATTAAAAACCTCAATATCATTTTTGAAGATCTATCCATAGATACCCCACACATATGGGTTTGAGTAAAAAAAAAGTTTTTGAGTTTCAGTATGGGGAATCCCCAACATTTTTTTTTTTCTATTTTTGTGTGAAAATCTTAATGCGGTTCACAGAATACATCTACTTACTAAGTTTCAACAGAATAGTTCTTATAGTTTCGGAAAAAAGTGGCTGTGACATACGGACGGACAGACAGACAGATAGACAAACATGACGAATCCATAAGGGTTCCGTTTTTTTGCCATTTGGCTACGGAACCCTAAAAAAGCTGTGCAAAGTTTGTTCTTCGCGTAGTTATGAATGCATAGATAATACCTACTTATATACAAATAATACTGATTGTATTTTGATGTCCAGAAAAGTGTCTGTGACAGAATGCGGGTCGGCGATCTTTGTCCTTATGCGAAAAGGAACTCCCACAAGGAAAGACACATAATATAATAAAGTGCTCTATTTCATTTTCGAGTATGGCCGCGGACAAATGATAATCTGCGGACAGCGTCGCCTTCCTCCAGAATGTGGCTACTACGAGTAGCTTTTAGGAATTCCGTCTTATCTATTCCGGACAGGCCGAGCCACAATCACCCCGCCGCAATTTGAAGCTTTTCACTAAGTAGGTACAGTCGCTCGCAGCTCCGTTTAGGAATTTGAAAAGTCCTGACAAAAAGCCGGATATTTCGTTAAAAGTCCGAACGTGTTTTTAGTCACAAAATGGAAACAACTTAGTTACAGTGGTATGGTAGGCATGGTAGCTTAATATGTAGTTTTGTTACTCATATTCCAAAATCCGGACAAATTGAAGAGCCGGGCTATGGCCCGGACTAGAATCTAAAAGTCCGGACATGTCCGAATTAATCCAGACGGATGGTAACCCTACTCGCAGCTATATGGTCGCGTCAAGCATTAATCATTTATGAAAAAGTGTGTTGTATTGAAAACAGTACCGTATCTATACGTATTATCATCGTTAGCGTATTTTTTTATTGATTAAGGGCCAGCCACCATCCCACCTGATGTTATGTGATGATAAAGCCGAAGGTGAAAGCGCACTTCATACGGCATCCGTAGCTAGCCAGTCGGACAAAATAAGCCTACCAAACCGAGTACTAGCAATCGAACCCAGGGCCTGATGCGGTTATAAGCCCTTATGGCAACACCATGAGTATAATGCAGGCGTTGCCAACTGAAGTTACAGTTTATATTATATTATAGTACAACCGGAACATAATAGGACAACCTGACTACCGAAATGCAAAATACGATGTTACTTACTGCTTGGCGGCAGATATGGGAGATAGTGGTCGCCATTCAATCGTATTTTTTTTTAATTTTTACTGTTAAGTCAATGGTGTTTTCCTCACCTGATGTTAAGTGATGATAAGGCCGAAGTGGAAGCGCTCTTCACCCGAAATCCCCAACTAGTGAGGACTTATTGTTTTCTAAAGTTTATGCGAACACTACACATTTAAATGAAACAACTTTTACGGATCTACTCGCGTTTATTTTACTTTACACATTATTTAATGTTTATCCTGACGTTTCGAATCCTTTGCAGGGTCTGTGGTCACAGGGAGACTGAGGTGTTGGTCATCTCATAATTAGTTAGTAGCTTGTATACCCTCATTTAATTTAATCGGGTGCGTTCCGTTTTACGCAGTGAGGACTATTACCTATAGGCAGAATCCTACCTACAGACAATTAAATATAATATTTAATTGTTGTGTTAGATATTTTGACGTAGTTGTTAACATTGGAAATGGCTCCGTTGGTATACGAAGTAAAAGTATACAGTCATTACCACGATAGCCTAATTGGTTTCGTTCCTGTTCGCGATTTGTTTACTTTCCAGAATGTAGTCTTACTAACGAATATATTCTTCCCTTCCTATTTGCTCATATAGTACATAATAATACGTAGAGATGACGCATTATATCTCCTTAAGTGAAACTTGAGTACGCGACGCTCTTCCTCAAGCAAACTGTCGACCTCCTTCATTTTGAGTCGTTTTCCGACGTCTGGGCGGTTAATCGTGTAAGAAAATATGCAGCGCAACTGGAATAAAGGTTGAGTACAGCCTGTTGTTCATGATATGGGTACGGATAACTAAATCTTGTGTGGGAGGGTACTCGTGTTTCGGCACACTTTGAAGTACCCAGTTTCTTTACGAAATGTCTGTGAAAGCTGCGCATAACATTTCGATAAGTGCAGTTGTAGTGCAGTTGTGTTTCGTTTTCTAAAGCTATTTATAAGCGCTTATAAGAATTTAATGTTTTTTTTTATATTACCTATGTAAAGTCATGTGTTTTAGTAAAATAAGTAAAAGTTCCTAATATTTTAAAGCAGCAATACCTTTTACTTACGCGTGATTGCCGTAACAAATTGCAAAGGCGTTATACAAAGTTAAAAATAAAACCTCAATGTGTGTCAATTATCATTAATGATACGTGAAACACGAAAGGTCTTTTTTGGCAATTGCGAGGGTCCGTAATGATCATTATTTTTTTATTGCGCCGTAAAAGTCTTTTTCACCAATAAATGGTACGACGTAAAGCATATGGCAAACAAGTCACTTTACAAGGTCTAAGTGGTACTTGAAACCCTTTTATAATATTAACTTGCAATGTGGACATTTCATTTTGCTCCTTACTATTAAGAGATAAAGGCAGTATTGCGTTGACGGCCTGTCTGAGATTAGCAAGTATTTTTATATGCGGTTATACCGTAAAAGGTTTTTATTGGGATTATAGTATGAGTTAGTGAGCGTGCGCTGTATTAGGATATATTTCAAGGAAACTGGGGTATTCTTGGTCGCATTGTTTCCCTATATATATGTGTTTGAGCAGGTTTTCATAAGAATCCTGGAGTATTGTTTATTTTTCTGTATTGTATAGCTGTGTTCCGGTTTGAAGGGTACTACTTCTCTTGCTCAACCGTTATTCACTCGATGTTGAGTGTAGGTCTCTTCTAATGCACCTCATTCCTCATCCAGCCCTTTCCCACCACCTCGACAAAGTCGTCTGTCCATCGCATCTATTCTAGCTCTCTACTCCAGCACCGTCCTCCCCTATCCTGTCCTGTCTACGGAATGTATGGCTAGCTTGCTGCTGGCTAACACCTTTAACTTAGTTCTCCTTCGGATACCTGCGTTTCTGATTCGATCACGGAAAGGAATAGGTGACAACCCTATAGGTTACCAAAGTGTACTACTTAAATCCGGTGAAATTACAGGGCTTAGAGGCATTAGAACTGAAGTTTCATGGTCGGTACAGTCATGCGTGCGTGTTCATGTTGTTGGGGATAATATTGCTGTTAAGAAGAAGTAAAACCACTGCCACCAGCCTGGGATCCCATCATACAAAATATTAAATCCCAGCACCAACACCATACTGCCACACCAAAAGATACTATAAGCTCTTTCTGCGTAAAACAGAACGCACCTGATTAAATATAAAATGAGGGTATACAAGCTATTAACTAATTATGAGACGACCAACACCTCAGTCTCCCTGTGACCACGGACCCTGCAAAGGGTTCGAAACGTCAGGATAAACATTAAAAAGTAATGTGTAAAATAATCGCGAGTAGATCCGTAAACGTTGTTTCATTTCAAGAAGTAGAGATAACTTTCAAGCACGTATTGAAGTAGGATAAACAGCGAATCTACTTTTTTTAGGATTTCTTACAGCTCGCCCCATTTAAGGTCATGTGATTTTGGACCCCCTTGTGTTGAGTACCTGAAAATTGCTCCCTGGATGCTATTTTCAGACCGGAGAGGGATGGAAGAACCGCCACATAACTTGGGGTTGGTTACTGTTTCCTGAATCGTAAAATAACATAATATGGTAAAATATGGTAGATCAAAATAAAAATATATCGAGCGTAGAACAACCTGTATCAATAACTTTGATAACGAAATAATAAATGATTTGATTTGATCTGATCTACGGAATGCTTAGTTCTTACCCACGAACCTTAGGGCTTAATGAATCTTCGTGTGCTTTTGTGGGAAGTGGGAACGTGGGACGTGGGGAGGTTAACGATAATGACGACAGTATTCAAACCTTAATATGAATACACGTAAGGTTCTGTTTGTTATCGGCACAAAACTGTCATCGATCAGTGTTCACGCGTAATTACATTTTTCCGGAGCATCCGCGTCGACATATTAATATGGTGCGAACCGATATTGCTTTTGCTTTACTGTCAACTAGGTTGATAATTAATGTATGAAAAGCATATTTTTTAACGTTACATTTTTTTAAATCCTAGCAATTAGCCCGCGACATTGCCCATCACCAGCTAATTTTTATGTCCTCGCTGGGGCACGAGCCTTCCCTATGGATGGATAGGGAGAACGGGCAATAAACCACCACGCGGATTGATGGTAATTGACGACTGTTAATGCAGCCGAGACCACCGGCTTTACGTGCCTTCCGAAGCACAGAAGAGTTTGAGGTAGTAAATTTTTGATCACTTATCCGATGACCGGCCTTTGCGAAAGTTGCTTAACGTCAGCAATCGAAGACCAGGCGCGTAAACCACTGCGCCATCAAGCTCTTCAACTTTTCCTGCGTAAACATACGTGCCACATTTTTCTTATACATATTTTTATTTTATTATTATTACTAATGCGTTATGAACAGGGTTTCTAGGGTTCTATATAGCTACCTAGAAAGCGAAGCTTGTATTAGGTATTTGTTCACATCAGTTGTCTAAAGGAGTAATTTTTTTTAGTTAGTCGTTAGCAACCCCAGCACCGCACTGGGCCTGCGTGGTGGTTTATGGCCCGTTCTCCCTATCCATCCATAGGAAAGGCTCGTGCCCCGGCAGTGGGGGCATAAAATGAGCTGGTGGTGAGGGGAGATGGTAATCCCACCCGACATCCTTAAGAGAGAAGGAGGGTATACACACTAAAACTGCTGCGCTCCCCTTACGTGTTGCTGAATTATCCAGAACCGTTATGATTTATTATCACCGGAGTTCACCAGCAGGTGGGATCGATATAGGGAAGGGAATAGGGAAGGCTCGTGCCCCAGCAGTGAAGATATAAAATGAGCTGATGATGATGATGATAATGATGAATTTCTTTAAATTATTACATAAACGTACATTTAGATATAGACTTGAAAAAATTTAACTTTAAAATATGTATGAAATATCGGCATGTAGAAAGGTTGTTAATAGTGAAATCGATTACTCGGCTCTGTGTATTCTGCGGTACGGTGTGCCACTTGAGTTCGAGGCCCCGCTCACCTGCCCCCCTGCCCACAAACGGGTCAAGGGCTATACCGACCCATGGGCGGCATAATGCTGCTACGTTTCGATAAATGTCTCGTTCAATTGATATACCTATTTCAAATCGAAATAAATAACGCTGTCATGGCATAGGTAGAGAATAATACTATATACTTACATACTAGAAGACTGAAGAGAATAATAACTAGTCAACCTACCTTGTACACAAGATATACCTTGTATTTTGGTATGCTGTGGACTTCATTAATATAATCATCATCATCATCATCATCTCAGCCAAAAGACGTCCACTGCTGGACAAAGGCCTCCCCCAAGGATCTCCACAACGACCGGTTTTGTGCTGCTCGCATCCAGCGGCTTCCCGCGACCTACACCAGATCGTCGGTCCACCTTGTTGGAGGCCTGCCCACATTGCGCTTTCCGGTACGCGGTCGCCACTCGAGGACTGTTCCGCCCCAGGGGCCATCAGTCCTGCGAGCAATGTGCCCTGCCCACTGCCACTTGAGCTTAGCAACTCTTCGGGCTATGTCGGTTACCTTTGTTCTTCTGCGGATCTCCTAATTTCTGATTTGATCTCTCAGAGAAACCCCGAGCATAGCCCTCTCCATTGCTCTTTGAGTGACCTTGAGCCTTCTGATAAGGCCCATAGTGAGCGACCACGTCTCAGTCTCGTATGTCATCACTGGCAACACACACTGGTCAAAGACTTTCGTCTTGAGACACAGCGGTATATCGGACGAAAAGATATTTCGTAGCTTATCGAACGCTGCCCAGCCTAATTGGATTCGACGATAATATAATAAATAAATAGAAATTATTAATTGGTGCGCTAGGCACATTTAGCAAACAAAGTTCGGGAAATATGATAATAAGTGATAACATACCCTTAAAATTTGAAAAGTGACGATGCACTGTTTTGTTTCATTTGCCAACACTAATGGTTATAGTCCACCATAATTTTATATTAATATTAGCATGGTTATTAAACAAAACACAAGAATAAGCGGGAAAGCAAATCTGAAGGTAGTCATTACTTTTCCCGCCAAGAACTCCTTGATTTTTTTCTTAAAAATAAGTTTGAAAGCTGCCATAGAGCATGCCAAAGAGTACATTATGATTGGCAGACACTCTTTCACGGAAGGTAGTATACATCTTCGATCAATTATGAGTTTTTTTTATTAATAAAGCCTGGCAACTGACTCCACTCCATCTGATGTTAAGTGAAAATGGAGTCCGACGCGAAGATGCAGCGTGAAAACAACGCATCATCAGTCACTCTCAACCTGCCGGCCACAAGGTGCCTCGTCACGCCTCCTTTGAACCCCATGTCATATGAAGGAGGTAAAACGATATGATCAAAGGTATACATACACTAACTACTATAATCTACTATAATCTACACCTTTGTGGGTAGTATATAGGTAGTGCGTACTCTTTGGCGATTCAAGCCTTGTGTGGAGAGCTTTAAAAAATTTAAAAACTAAATTAAAAAAAATATAATCATTGAAATTCATAATATCACTAAATATACACTTAGTTTTTACTAATATTTGTTTATTATAATAATGATCGAAACTCATAATCATTCGAATAAATAACTATAATATTCATAAATGTGTTTATCCATATTATTGCAAATCATAATGTCTATATTCATACATTTGTTTTATACTAATATATTCATTTTCATATAGTTTTTAATCATAAGTGTAAATGAAACGAGATAGGTAACTGTAATTCTTTTAAAATAGTGGGTTTGGTTAGGTTAGAACTGTGACCCCAACAACGCGCGAGCCGAGCGAGCGAAGCGAGCGTGCCGCGGCAGCGGCCGGCGAAACGCCAGCAACTAATATTTGAAAATTATGATAATTGTCTGTTATAAAGTAAGCTATTCTGAACAACGACGTTATGAGTTGAAGTATGTTCTTAGTAACAACATTATAAATTAAAGCAATATGATCATTGATCATAAAGAAAAGAAAAAGATCTGAAAAAAAATTATAAATTTAAACTGGTTCTTGGTAGTAACAGTATTAATAAAAAAATTATGATGACTAAGTGTTATGAGCTCCGTTGGTAGTAATAAAAATGTATGAATAAAAAAATATGAAAAAGAAAATTATGAACACAAATCGATAGTAAGACAAAGAATAGGATTAAGAATTTTATGTGAGCCAATATGGACCCAAAAGTCACACTAGGCGTCTAGGCACCACACACTACTTAGCAAACAGTGTTTTAAACAAACCTCGATGAATAAATACTACACTGATTTGTCTGTAATAACTTGTGTTAAATTTGTGTATCTACATTTTGAGGAAATAATAATTCAATAAAAAAAAATACTACGCCTTAAAAATACTCTCCGAGCGATAATATGTTTGTGAAACCCTACGAAGGCACCTCACCGATGTAGGGCCTATAAAAATAATATGAACATATTGTTTAAAAGAAAATTATGTAGCTTTATAAAAGGTCAAGGGTCTGTTTACTTGGCCAGAATCGGGTCAAGAGCGCGGCCGGCTGACGTATACTGAACAGTATATATACGTCCACAGAGCGCAATTTTAATTAGAAAAAGCTTATTTTTTTATCGACGCGACGGGTAGGCAACTGACTCATCTTTACCTGATGCGAAGTCAGTTAGTGGAACAGGATCCTAGCCGTACCCGGAAAAAGTATTGATTTTCAGCTTCCACCTGAAAGTCTGAGCCCTTTAACAGGTGTCCTAAACTCCACACTGACACCGGAGGTAGGTGGGCCGCAGATGCGTCGAACAAGCCTAACTTATCCATAGAAAAGTTTGAAGTAAATTTTTTCACGGTTGCTGCTCAAAGTCGACGCCATTGTTTTTGTGTGATAATAAAGTTAAGAGAATGACTTTTCTGTTGTTTCATCATTAAGTACCTACCTAACTGTTCTCAAAGACGTAGACGTAAAAAAAAGTTAAATAAATGGCTCTCTAAAAAAACTCTGATACAAAAATTATCTAAAATTGGTGATTTTTCAAAAAATACCTGAAATAGGTCATATCTCTAAACTCATGAAACTTTTCTATGGACAAGGCTTGTTTAACGCAACTGAGGCCCACCTGCCTCCGCTCCGGTGTTAGTGTGACGTGCTAATTTTGGGACACATTTACACATTTTTTAAATACTTAGCACGGCAAATGACTCCATATCTGATGTTAAGTGGAAATGGAGCCCAGACGCGAAAACAACTGGTGCAGCGTGAAACAATGCAGCATCAATTACCCTCACTCTCCCGGCCCACAAGGTGCTTTTTCACGCCTCTTTTGAAGGACCCCATATCATAGGAAGGAGGGAAAACGTGTGCTTGCCCAAAAACACAAAAATACACACATGTACATACACACACATACACACAATTAATATGACATTTGTACTACTGCAAACATGAAAGTGGACATCACACTTGAAACTAAGTATATTAAATACTTATGTTGACAAATGAGCGACCGAATTGAATCGCACGTGTAGCATGACGATTGACACCCGATAGCTTTCATTAAGTCGGCTTAATGCTCAATAAAACTATGTTTGGAGAGCCTCATTATTTACCTGCCCAAAAATGGGTCAGGAAAGTCGGCCCTTTGTTACGGAAATAGCGTCAATAAAAGAGCTCGAGGGCTGCCTCGTATGGGCCCCGTCACCGGATTATTTACCCCGCCGAGGTTTATGGTGATAGCGTGACTGATTGTAGGGTTCGCGTCAATGGGTAGGGAGACGTAAAGACGGCTGGGAGTAGGTGAACGCTTACTTGTGATTTTTATTTGGTTTGCATTAGGATTTAATACGGTGTCCGATACACAGTACAAAGTATTTTTTTATCCTGACGAATGAGCCATTTCCACAAGCGGGTTTCCAACCCGCTCCTCATGACATTCCGGGTTAAGTGCACTATCAACTATGCCATTGTGGTTCTGTCTAATTCGCCAAAATTAATCAACACTATCTACTCTTCATTTGTAAGTAATACAATGTCGACAACTAAGTATGTCATCAACCTCTGATCTTAATATTTCTAAAGATATTAATGAATTAGGCAAGCTATAAGTATTTATGATCGGATGTTGATGTCGTGTAGTTGTCGACATTGAATAGGGCTCCTTTGGCTTACAGAGTAAGAATAGAAAGTGTTGATTAATTTCGACGAGTTTGATTGAGCCACGATAGCATGGTTGGTAGTGCACCTGACCCGGCATGTCATGGGGTGTGGGCACGAATCCCGCTCGTGGAATTTTTTCAACACTTTGTCTTTTTTCAATTTCTAATTTGTTCGCAACAATAATATTTGCGTAAAATTATATATGTATAAATACTCACAGTATAATAATAGGCTAATTACTTTAAAATATTACATATGTAACATTATTCCAAAAATACATTACAGAGATTACAATCAGGGGGTCGACCGCCTAACGCTCTCGCTTTCGATCGCTTTGAAGGCGAGGCGAGGAGGAGGCGTCATCTTGTCATTTCGAAAGCAATATGAAAGCAATATCAAAAGCTATAGGCTATAGCTTTCGATATTATTCGATATTATATTTCGATATTATAATAGAAAGCGAGGCGAGGGCCTCGCTTTCAAAGCGATCGAAAGCGAGAGTGTTAGGCGGTTGGGGGGCTGGTAAGCGGTGGACCAAAATATTAAAATGGATTACTAGGTTACAGTGACCACGTGGATCAGTTAATTAAAACTGGAATTAAGACGTAGATCCTAATTATTTTCATTAAGATTAATATGATAGATACAGAGCTAAATTGGTCCTCTATGACCTCAAGAGTGATTAGTTTCTAAATGCGTGTAATTGGATGCTGAATCCAATCCAATTCTCTGAGATAGCCAATCAGCGTATTGGACATTCAAGTGCTTGAACATAATAGATCGTTTGCTGACCAATCTTGTTCATATTAGAGCATTTTAGATTTAGAGTTAGTCTGTTAGTACTAGTAATAGTGTTAGCGTTAGTGTGTAGGTATTTACTGAAGCCATTCGTTTGTGTTTATATTTATTTATTACTAGCTGACCTGGCGGACTTCATACCGCATTTCTTTTTTTTTATATAGCTTATGTTATAAAATGTCCAAATATTTTTTTTTTAACGCAAATTTTGTTGCGAACAAATTACAAAAACACAAATGTTGAAAAAATTTCCACGAGCAGCATTTTTTCAACATTTGTGTTTTTGTAATTTGTTCGCAACAAAATTTGCGTTAAAAAAATATATTTGAACATTTTATAAAAATAGCTTGCTTAATTCTTAACTGATCTTTAATATTTGTAAAAATATTATGATCGGATGTTAGTGACGGTAGTTGTTGACATTGAATGGGCGCCTTTGGCTATCAAAGTAAAAAGTGTTGAATAATTTCGGCGGGCTGGTTAGAACCACGATAGCTCAATTGGAAGAGCACCTGACCCGGAATAGCCTATGTTACTCAGCGCTAATGTAGCATTCTAATGGTGAAATATTTTTTAAATCGGTCCAGTAGTTTTTGAGTATTCGTTGCAAACATACATATGTACATACAAAAATACAAAGGTTTCCTCTTTATATTATTAGAATAGATGTACGTTTTTATATTCTTGTTTACTGCCAATTTATGACTTATTGCGATTTATGGATATAGCAAAAAGGAATATCATCATCATCATCAGCTCATATACGTGCCAACTGCTGGGGTACGAGCCTTCCCTATGGATGGATATAGAAAACGGGCCATAAATAAATAAATAAAGAAACCACCACGCGGGCCCAGTGCGGGTTGGCGGTTGTTAAGACTGCTAATGCAGCCGGGACCAATAGCTTTACGTGCCTTCAGCACAGAGGAGCTCGAGATGATACATTTTTGGTCACTCATCCAATGATCGGCCTTTGCGAAAATTGTATAACCTTACCAATCGTAGATCATGCGCATTTACCACTGCGCCATCGAGCTCCTAGGGAGCAAGGAATATACCTAACCAAAAGGTATATTAACTTTAATCATAAAGTATATACCAATATACGAGTACTTAGTATGGAATAGGTATATTAATAAGTTAAGTCAGTTTAAAGAGAATGTTTTGATAGCATTCGTTATAAAAGTGTCATAATAACAATAACAAACTTCTTCTTCTTCTTCATGTGCCATCTCCGGCTATCATTATGGCCACTTGGCCAACAATGACAATAAATGAGTTTATTTTCTATCACGGATTGTGGACTATTTTTAACCTGTGTCATAATTTGGTTTCTCTCCTTATGTATTACCGTAACTCTAAATAAACTAAATCATCATCATCATCATCAGCTCATTTTATGTCCCCACGGCTGGGCCACGATCCTTCCCTATGGACGGATAAAGAGTAAATAATAAAAGTAAACTAAATATCACGACTAATATATTTAAAATATCACATCTCAATAATATACTAAAATATCACGTTATACAAAATTTCAGGTTGCCTTCGCGTACCCCGCTCAGTGTGTCAGTGCTCAGTGTGTCAGTCGCCACCTATTTATGCCTGGCCGGCCAGTGCTCGCGATGCAGCCTTCACGCAGTGTTTGAACAACCATGTGCAAACACTTCATGTTCGGGCGGCCCACTGACACAGTTAGTCACAATGCAGCTTGTCATTTATGATTTCAGAGGGCCTGTTTTTAGGGATATAGCTGCTACCTGTGGCTGCTACAATTTCACGGAGATCTGGTGAGTTTTACAGTCTATTTAACTTTTTAGACTATCATGAACACTTGCATTGTGGTGCATACAACTATGCCGAAATATTGGGTGCTCAAAAATAAAAAAAACATGGTAAGAATCCCGTTAATAATGACCTATAGCCGAATGTTTAAGTTGTAGTTACACAAATAGTTCTAACATTGTGTAGCAACGTCTCCAGTAATTGTAACTTCTTATCTTGCATTCGTGTACCCCGCTCAGTTTGTCAGCCGGCTCCTACTTATGCCTGGCCGGCCAGAGCTCGCGATGCAGCCTTCCTTGTTAGAACAACCGACCGAATATGCCGACGCGTTCGGCCGACTCACTGACACAGTAAGCCACAATGAGGCTTGTCATTTATGATTTCAGAGGGCCTGTTTTCATCGATATAACTGCTATAGTTTCACGTAGCTCTCATGAGCTTTATTGTTGATTGTATTGGTTGTAGTTACACAAATAGAAATAAGATTGTGTAACAACGTCTATTGTAGTTTTAACTTCTGATCGTGCATTCGTGTACCCTGCTTAGTTTGTCAGTGTTCAGTGTGTCAGTCGCCACCTACTTATGCCTAGGAAGCCAGAGCTCGCGATGCAGCCTTCATTGTTTGAACAACCATGTACCGACGCGTTCGGCCGGCCTACTGACACAGTTAGCCACAATGAGGCTTGTCATTTATGATTTCAGAGGGCTGTAATGTAAAACCTTGGCTGTTTTCAGGGATATAGTTGCTATAGTTGCATGGAGTTGAGAGTTATAGTCGATTGTTTAGCGATACGTAGCCATACAGTTTTTTAAAGTTTACGCGAACCCTACATATTGAAATGAAACTACTTTTACGGCATGTCAGGATAAACATTAAATCAATTTAATATGCAAAAAAATAAACGCGAGTACATCTGTAAAAGTAGTTTTATTTCGATATGTAGTCAGTTATTTAAGTTGTAGTTTAGTGACACAAATTTTTATAAGGTTGTGTGATACCATCACCAGTCATTTTAACTTGTTATAATGCATTAATTTAGTCACAATGAGATTTGTCATTTATGATCCTGAAAGCCACGAAACCTCGTATGTTTTCGTAGGCCTCGTAGGCTATCGTTGCATGGAGCTCTAGTTGAGTTTTTAGTTGTGATAATGTCATTAGTTAGTTAGTTTTAATTTGTTATTTTGTAAAAACACAAATGTTGAAAAATTTTCCACGGGCAGGATTTGAACCTGCACCCTTCTGACATTCCGGGTCAGGTGCTCTTCCAATTGAGCTATCGTGGTTCTAACCAGCCCGCCGAAATTATTCAACACTTTTTTTTTTACTTTGAAAGCCAAAGGCGCCCATTTAATGTCAACAACTACCGTCACTAACATCCGATCATAATATTTTTACAAATATTAAAGATCAGTTAAGAAGTAAGCAAGCTATTTATAAATGTTCAAATAATTTTTAACGCAAATTTTGTTGCGAACAATTTACAAAAACACAAATGTTGAAAAAATTTCCACGGGCAGGATTTGAACCTGCACCCTTCTGACATTCCGGGCCAGGTGCTCTTCCAATTGAGCTATCGTGGTTCTAACCAGCCCGCCGAAATTATTTAACACTTTTTTTTTTACTTTGAAAGCCAAATGCGCTCATTCAATGTCAACAACTACAGTCGCCTGACCACATGCTGTGCAAAGATCCAAACGTCAGGGTGCCTAGTGTGACTTTTCTTTACAATCCGTATTCATTGGAATACGTTTACGAAATCGAAAATTAGTATGGCATTGAAGCAGCGCCTCCTGGCGGCATACGAGAGGAGTTAACATTTTGCCATACAAATTCTCGTTTTCGTTAACGTGATCGAATGGCGAATGAATCTCGCACTTGGCACCCAGACAAAATAATATGAGAAATAAAGTGTTTTATTTAGAAATTAACGAACCCTTCCACCAAACTGTATCGGGTTAAACCAAATCAAGTCGCTTCAACTGTCGTTCACGCGTAATGGATCGTTTCAGCAACGCTTTGGCATACAACTAAGCACAAAATAAGGGACACCAGAAGGTAAGCTAAATATATGCTAATGTATTAAGGGTGTTCCGTCCGTAAGTGACAAGTGTCATAAATTTTGTTTGAAATGTCTTCGTCCATATTTATTTGATGCCGCGCGGCCATACTAATTTTGTATGGGAAATTTAACGTGTTAATTTGAAAAATAATAATTTAAAAAACCGCTCGATAAATCGAAAATGTGAGACGGACGATTTGTAGTTAAACATTGGTGATTGTTTAGACATAGTCAGAGGCATAATAGTTTAGATAAACTATAAGATATCAACTAAACGCCGCCACTCGTTTTCATGATTTTTGCCCAACTTTAAATGATATTGTAGAAAAAACTAAAGTGTGTTATACATTTATGAATCGAACTAATTTGTAAACACGTTGACTTTGATACTAAATATATATTTTGTTTATTATACGATAGTTTTGGCTTTTAGGCTTTTTTTGGTCGGCACACTCTTAAATGAAATATTGTATGATTTGGGAACGACATTTTTTTTTCTAAATGTCGTTACTTCTATTTATTATTATTATTTTTTTTCAACTGATTTTAGTCTAGAATATTGACTTTTAATAGAAATAAAAATATACACATAATTTTTACAAATAAAAAAATTATGGACGATTGCACAAAAGCACTTTTTATAAGTTTATTTAAATAAAAAAATTTGACTTTGATTTTGACATACCGCGCTCGAGCAACGCGCAAATATACCCTCTCCCGGACACGGAATCTCGTACCATCTCAAACCAGTCCGAGTGAAGCTGTTGCGAGGTTCCGTGTCGGTGAGAGATTGTCTTGTATGCGTTTCTATTCTATGAAGCTTGCCTTCTGTGGGTCTCGTTATATTGTGATACGACTGAAGTCACGAGCAGCAAACATTTGAGTATGTGACATTGTAAAAGTTGGAGCAACTACTGTTATGTAAATACTTTTTATCGTATGTGTATCTTATTCCCTTTGCAATAAGCGTTACTTTAACTGTTTAAATAAGTGAAGACGCTTATGGAAATACTTGCTTAGCTCTAGCACCTAGTGACGAGCCAAAATTCTTATTTGCTTTTGATTGTATTTCAAGCTTTTGAAAATACAAAACTTACAAATTTAATGTTCTTTTCAATAAATAATCTTGTTTTTTAACTCTAGCGTAAACCGCTTTAATCAGTTGGAACTGTTTTGAAAATACTTACGAAAAATCTTAGTTTATTTTCATGCTTTTTGTTGGAACTGTACCTATATAAATAAGGACAGAATAAAAAAGTTGTTAAATTCCGAATTACGAGTATATCTGATAAAAGGTACGTTTTATTGCAGGTTATGTGTGGCAGGGTATTTTTTTATTTAAAAATCTAGTTTAACTCAAGTTCTGACCAGACACTCTGACCCATGGATCATCTATGGTACTTATACGTAATGACGTATAAGTACCATATATAAGTAATGACTTATAAAGCTGTGGAGTTTCTTGCGCCCATTCTTCTCCATAGCAAAAAATAGACGTCCTGAATAAAGTAGTAGGTAAAAAAAATGTTTGGGCGTTCAAAAGCACTTTCTAAAGTTTGTTTGAAGGAAACATATTTGACCTTGACTTTACTAAAGATAAACGAAGATCACCTCCTGTTTATTTGTGGACTAACTAGGGCTATAACCTCTTATACATTAAATTGTCACGTTATGACAAAATCATATTCATATTAGACGTTATCAAGATAATACAAGGCATTGTATATAATTAAAAAAAAATATATATTAGACAACATCGCGAGGTATTCCTCGAAGCGCTCCTATTTTGGAGCGCTCCCAACGAAGCGCCTCAAAACTATTCCTCGAAGCGCTCCTTTTAATAACTTCTAATAAATACATTTAAAAATATTAAAGTTTTAACTTTTAATAGAGATGGGTACTCCGTGAGCGTAGATTGGTTTGCAAATATTAAGGTGATCCTGGCTAGCAGCATCGCGTGAATTTGAATTAGTGCAAGGGGTAAGAGCGCGGTGCGGCACGGGAGCGTGTTGTGCGACACAACACGCACGAGTGCGCATATATTGCTCTGACTCCAAAGACGGTAGTTTAAGCACGTGTGTTATGGAAACCAGTAACAACGATGAAACCACAATCACCCAGATCCGAGAAAATATAGAAAAAGTTCGTTTTTCTACATTGATCGGGCCGGGAAACGAAACCGGGAACTCGGAGATGGCAACACCAGAAACCGGCATGCGAGTCACTCGACTATAGAGGTCGTCAATAATCCTACTATACTCTGTCCAGGGTATAGAGCTGGAATGCCCATTGGTTAAGGGTGGCTGCTTGACACCAGGCTACCCAGCCACCATAAAAACATTTCCCTCTGTAGCTTATCAATATAAAAGAACCCCTTGAAAAGATACAGATCTCTTTCAAATCAATGTTTTCTAAAAATTTTAACTGTCAGGCACTGAATAAAATATACAGTTCGAACCTCCTTTCAAATAAAATGAATATGCAGAGACATTTCTCGCGATCCTCCAGATAGTATTATCGGATTATTGCGATGTTACAGAATCTCTTTTGCCTAAGGAAGTGACGTCATAGGAACTTGACCCACTTCGCGGGGAGCTGTGCCCACAAATTGTGGGTAATGTTAGGAGTGTTAGGACGCAGCGCCCCAGAGGCGCGGCGTGGCCAGCCTCAATTTTCCCACTTACTTCGTCTTTACGTTCACTTTCATCGTTCAATTTTGTGAGCAATTTTATTCAATTGCTCCTAAATTTATTTTGGCGCATTTCCTCATGAATACATATTTGATAATTGATTTGTGTTTAAAGTTGTTCAATAAAAAATATTATTATAATTTAAAAAAAAAATCAAGGCGCTGAAAACATACACGAGCGGGATTCGAACCCGCACCTCATGACATGCCGGGTCAGGTGCACTACCAACTAAGCTATCGTAAATTGCAATGTGTTCGCAACAATATTTGCGTAAAGTTATATGTAAAAATCATAAATATTATTATGTAATTTTATTCTTCTATGATAGCTTGGCTGAATTTGTGTGAATTCCTTTGCCCACTTGTAAAGTAACAATCAATAGGAAAAACTAAGTTATTTTCAATAAAAAGGGGTAAATGGTCTTTTTATGCAGCAAACTACCGTCAATGGCATGTTTATAAGATGCAGAAAAAAACACTTTTTATAATTCTTTAGCAACTATTGATTTTCTAAAGTTTACGCGAAAACTACACATGGAAATGAAACTACTTTTATGGTCTACTCGCGTTTATTTTACACATTACAGTGGTCACAGGGAGACTGGCGGTCACTGTGACCACGGACCCTGCAAAGGGTTCCAAACGTCAGGATGAACATTAAACCAAATTAATGTGTAAATAAACGCAAGTAGATCCGTAAAAGTAATTTCATTTCAATCTTTATCAACTTTTCTTATCTTAATGCAGTGGTAAATCTCATCGTGCTATGGCAACTCTGGCGGCGTCAAACTTTAATGTCCCAAGTTGAAATCAGTTCACAGTATTCGTCATTATAAACTTCTAAAAGATATCCCAACAGACTTATTCAATACTGAAGATGGAATTAATTTGTAGGAGAGAAGATTAAAAAGCAGTCAAGGGTGAGTTTCACTGGCGCGACTTCATTGAATATTCATTATTCTAAGAATGCTTATTACTTTTTGAAATAAAACATTACTTAATATGTTTTACGAAATTATAAAAAAGTAATTAATTATATTCAATCGAGAGGCAGACCCAAGACAAGATGGAAGGATGTAGTGCAAAGAGACATGATGGACTGCCAGGTAACGGAATAGGATATCGAGGATAGAGCGAAGTGGAGGAAAATGATAAGGAAGGCTAACCCCACCACCATGTGGGATATATAGTCGGGGCAAAAAAGAATTAATTATATTCATAACATACCAGTGTAATATTTTTTTAAATATACAGGGTGTTCGGCGTATGGTTGGACAAACAAAAACAGCGAAGTGGTAAAAAAAAAAACAAAACTAAAACTGTCCAAAGCTATTTCATTCAATCTATGGATTTAAGTGGTGAAATCTGGTGTTTTTTGAACTTTTCAATAAAATTCATTAAATAAAAAAATCGTGGACAAATGTCAAACTTTTGGGCTTGAGTACATAGTATACCTATGACCCACCACTTCGCTGTTTTCGTTTGTCCAACCATGCGCCGAACACCCTGTATAAAGATTATCATTAATAACACATTAAAGGTAGTCCTGTTTACCCATCCAGAAAGCTAATACGATTGTGCTAAGTATGGGTTCACGTCAGTATACTAAAGGAGCTGTAAACGTCATTTACAAGGTAAGTAAATAGTTGTTATGGTTGGTAGGTTATTGTAGTTTAGTTAAAGAAGGTACGTTAAATGTTTACTTCATTTACGCAAGTTATGTTGCACGGGACAGGGAGGTTTAGTAAGGCAACCGTCACCGTGGAGTGTGTTTATTGTACTACATAACAAAATATACAAATCGTTCAACTAACGTTATTGCTAGTGTCAGCTAAAATATAACAATGTCGAGCGTGCTCGTACAGGTGCTACGGGGATCGAACCACGATTTCTCGCAATCCGAGCATCGATCCGTTTGGTATCCGACATCCGAGAGCCTACCACGAACCACGTTCGACGTGTTGCCTCCCCTGTCACACTTTTGCACGAATTTACAAGTGCGACAGAGAGGCAACACGCCGAACGTTGTTCGTGGTAGGCCGTCTGTTTTAACTACTACTCAGACCTTTCCACATAAACAATATCTCATGGGGACATCTTGTCATATCCCACTTACCACGCTGGCACAATGCTGATTTTGTGGGTTTTTAATGACTATCATCTAACCCCAACAAACGGGTGCAACTGCTAACGGTGGTTTTCGAAGCACGGAGGAGGGGAAAGTTGGGAGAAAGTTCAAAGTTGACCAACTTTGAAATTTTTCTCCCATCCCCACCCATCCGGTGATCTGGCATTGCAAAAGTTACTTAACTTGTAAGATCGCAACATGAACGTGAAAACCGCTACACCTCAGCTTCCACATTAAATAATAATTCCGTAACTTATGTATGAAAATGATTTTTTTCTGTTTGAATTTGGTAATTCCTTCAAAACTTTTTCTTATGGCATAACGTTGTTCTGATAAATCATTCAGAAGTAAAATTCTTGTTTTTTGTTCAGCCTCGAAAAAGAAAACTTAACTCATTTCTCATTTGTTGATTCTTTATGGTCGTATCCAACAAAAGTTTTCTTGTATTTTATTGGCTTCGAATTTAAAGCGACAAGATATCAAAAACTTTATGGGTCCTTCGTAACGGGCCGTCAAAAACGTAGATAGCTTTGTGAACGGGCGAGAATAAACCTTGAAGCGGACGAATCAAGCAGCCTCTCCACTAAGGAAAATGGTGAAGGTTGAGACGGATTGGCGTGCAGGGTCTTGGTGTTTCATTGACATTGCCCGCTATCTATTATGAACAAACATAATTCAGAAAAAGGAGCAGAAAATATTTTATAGGCGGGGTTTTTTCCAATACGATAGACAGGGTCGCTTATGTATCCGTTGTTACATTGAGAACAAATTTTGATCTTTTGATTCGACTTTTACACGTGCTAGGTAGGACGCTAGAGTCGGGAGCTGTTTTTTTTTATAGATAGCTCGGCAAATGACTCTATCCCAACTGATGTTAAGTGGAAATGGAGTCCAGACGCGAAGATAACTGGTGCAGCGTGAAAACAAACGGAGTATCAGTTAACCTCACTCTGCCGGCCCACAAGGTGCTTCTTCACGCCTCTTTTGAAGGACATATGATAGGAAGGAGGGACAACGTGTGCTAGATAGACTATTCCATCTATTGTTACCACGTTTTTTGGTACACTTTCTTAATTATAAATCGTACGCAATACAATTTGCGTAAAATGTGTACACTTTTATAAACAAACATCTACGGACCTAACACCCTAAATTATGTACCAGTTTCATAGACAACAACCTTCTTAAGGAGCGTCAAACCAGCTCTCAGAAGAAAAAGTCTCAGCTCTGAACTTATATCAGCTTAAAAACTTAAACTACAGAAGAAGTCCTAACCCTAATACCACTGGGTTGTTCCACATTCGTCATAGTGGAATCTCATAACAGATTTCTGTCACACGCTGCCACAAATAAAAAATAAGACAGTCATAACAATAAAAATAGTACTAACAATAATAGTAATAATAATTATAAATATTTTAACTAAAACCTTACAAGCTTTTATTAGTAGATATGCACTATTTATGCGATTAATTTATTGAATGCAATTTTATTTTATTTTATTTAAAAATGCAATGTGTGCTAAACGTGCCCGAATTATCACGATTGTATTGTAATATAAATTGTTTTTTTTAAATAACTAAGAGCCCACCTTTACTTATACCAGACTTGCAACACCCTTTAAACAGGGTCCATGTACCTATTACTAATATCTTAGCCCTAAATCTAATATTTGTAGCTACATGTGCAATAGATAAATAAATAAATGTTTTTGACGGTTGATACCGTCAATACAGATACCGGTCATGTGTGATAAAGATTGGAAACTGAAGTACTAAGTTATATGCTGGCATTTAATTAAGAGCTCATCATCATCATCAGTCTAAAAACGTTCCACGTTACAAGGCAGAAGGTAGAAACAAGGCTGTTTTAGGGCTGAGACATGCGGAACCCTAAAACAATAATCTCATAAAGACGGGGCGGCTGCGAAGTTTCTATGTCTTCCGAGATATGTTTGATTAGTTTTTTCTTAGGCATCCTTTTATTATCCCTCGTCCGAACTTTGGAAGTAAAATATCTATTAGGGACTGTTATTTTTATAAACCGGGGTAAGCTTAGTTTTATTTTCTTGCCATCTCGTTTTATTATGTCTGTAAAGATAAAAGCGGGAAATAACATACGTAAACTGCAATATATTTTCTGCGTCATCACTGAATAAAATGCTGGTAGATAACAACTGTTTGTGGACAAAACAATTGGAATAATTAATTAATTAAAAATAATGTTCTCTGTTTTCATATTAAACTTCATGCAATGTGATTGGTAGGCAATGACATTCAGCGTGTTGCTGTAAAATGGATATACTGTTCAGTGCTATGGTAATGTCGTGTAGTCTTTGTGAAAGCTGGGAGCGCAATTCACCTAAACACCTCAACTATTGACAAACTACCTACCTATACGTCCACTGTTGAATCACAAAATTGCTATAAAGATTGTTGTTTTGTCGACAGATATAAGATGGGAGTAGCTATCCAGGTTGTCTATGACCAAGCCTTACCCAACCAAACCGAATAGCTTGGAATTGAACCGAAAAACCAGTGGTTTATCCACAAGACCAAAAAGTGAATAATGCTATGTGTTCTTAAAGCAAGTAAAAGTTGGCTGAAGTTAGTTAGAATTGACTCAAAGCAATCATGACATAACTATTTTTACCTCTAGTTCAAATGTCTTTAAGAAGAGCCTCAGAACTATATAGTCATCTACTTAGAAGTTGCAGAATAAACATTCACGGCCTTATGGCACCAATATAGCTAATATTTCATTGTCAAACCATTAAATTATCCCAATCCTCCTTCTCCTGGCCGATTTCGGCTACGGCGACTGTCTTACATTCCGTTGTTGTTGGCGTTCGTGCGCCCTTAGGTGGCTTATACTTATAGCCTATTTTCTTTAAGAAGGTGCGTGCGCATAGAGAGCAGGTCAAGACACCATTCTCAAAATTATAACTGACGTCCGCCGTTGGTCGGGCCTTCAGTTCATCGCGCTTGGCATCTAACTCAGAACGCCGCAGTGACTCAAAATCAAAAATCTTGTCTGGGGATGACTAGGGATCTCCACTCCGGGCGTTTCAATGCCAGGTGTTCCCATCGCGCGGGATTAATGTCACATTGCTTCATATGGCGTTTCAGCACATCCTTGTAACGGAGAAGTTGCCCACCAAGCTTGCGCTTGCGATTAAATTATACTCATGTCAGGGATTTAGTGTACAAGTTTTACATAAACGTTGTGCTACTTTTTACACTGTTGCCTGTCCTTATAAAAAAATGGTAATTGATATATCCAAATAAGATCTACATTTTGGTGTAAAACAAACGGCCATCAGAAACAAAATGCAAAAATCGTAAAGAGATTGGTAACACACGAATTTAACCCGATCCGATCCGAACCCTTCGGAGAATCTAGTAGGGCACGGGGACGCGCACTAGTGCGCGATGCCGTTCCCTCTAGAAAACCTCCGAAGGTGATTCGTTTCACACGACTTGAGGGACCCTTTACTTTCCTCACCGTCCCCAAACAAGCCCGGTGAAGCTGAAAATGTCGTCTGAAGCAATCAGCAATCACTCTCTAAAAAAAAACTAATTTAACTAAGCTGCCATTACAATGACACCGTTGTAAACTTTTGAAATCAAATACATATTCCGCTGCGCTTTTGCGCCACTAGCATCATTTGCATCACGGGTCCTTCAAAGCGTGAAAATCAGATATGTAAATACATAACATTCGCGGCGAAGACTTTGTGTTTCACGGTTTCGTTGGCACACAACTAATAGCCCGTACAGTTCTTGTTGTACCAACAACAAAATGATAGTGAATCGAAAATGCTGCTTAGCATTTCGTCTAAAGTAGCGTATGAAATTTGCATTGACATGTAAATTGTAACCGTTGAAGGCTACGCCTATGTCACACTTCGTTGTGATGTAAAAAAGACTTGTTTTCTATGTCACAAAATAAGGAGACCCCAGAAGGTAACTTAATATATACCGCACTCGAGCAATGAACACATAGACTCAGACTTAGGGGGTTAAAGTTACTCGCGTCCGTAGGTTTACCCTTGAGACCCTACACGTGACCCCTGGGTGGTGCTAAATGAGTGACACAGTCTGAGTGGTAGAGCCACGCTGCGTTGCAGCACGAAATGGGCCGGCTCGCCCGGCGTAATACCTCCCACTCACAGAATATCGGCGTGAAACAATGGCACTCGTTGCTGTTGTGTTTTGTCCGGTGAGTGAAATACCGGAGGCCCACCTCTCACCCCTCCCCCCTCCCAATTCCTACTCCCTCCTCAAGATCCAACGCCTTCCTCAAGGCCGGCAACGCATCTGCGATTACTTTGGTTTTACGGGTGTCCATGGGCGGCTGTGATTACTTTCCATCAGGTGACCCGCCTGCTTGTTTGCCTCCTTTTAACATAAAAAAAAATACTCTCACGTTGTCACGGACACGGTATCTCGGACCATCTCGAGCAAGCCGAGCGCAGCTGTTGCGAGATTTCTTATCCGTGAGAGGTTGTCTGTGTGCGTTGCTCGAACGCGTTGTATGAAGCTTACCTTTTGCAGTTTTCTTTTTTTGTGGCTATGTTCCCTTGTGTGTCGAAATCTGAATCTGTAATGTTTTCATTTTTAGGAGCGGTTTTATTGTCACCTACACGCATGAAAACTTTATTTGTACTTTTCCTTTGAGCCGTATAAATGAACGTCCATCTTACCTTCATCTTACTCAGGACAAAGGTCAAGCAGCGAGATTTCTTTGTGACACGTGTCAACGGCTGTATTTTTTTAAAGAATTTACTGTACATTTTTTAATGACCTACAAACAAGTGTACTGAAAATCCATGTCATAATTGTCCTTCTCGTTAATGTAAACTGAACAGTAATGATATATAGAGATAGAATATAAAAACAATTCCAATCAGTAAAGAACAGTATTTTGGGAAAGTACTACATGCGTATGTTATTTGAGTGTGTACCTAAATACAAAGGTATACTGCCACTATATGTATGCAGTCAACTCATGGCTTTAACATAACTGTTTGATTAGATACGTCATAGAGACGTTGTTACAGAAAGTTGATGTTGAACCTAGACTGATGGTAAGCGTAGATGAGATCTACGATAGAGCGATATATCACAAAACATGTGGTCATGTCATGTATCTACCTAATAAAGTGTTAATAGCCGTCCAGAGTGTCCGTACCAAGAACTGGCTACTTTTGACATCAAACCTGGGTGGCTATTTTTAAAGTACAGACTCGTCTCATTGGCCTGGTTCTGATATTGTTCCCATTGTCCAAATATCAACACCAAGCCTATAAAATAGCAGAAATGAGGCACTGGAAAAGGTGAAGAAAAGGTTGAATACTACGGGTACTTAACAACATCTAATAAATTCCACTTACTTTATAAACATACAGATGCCGGTCTTCTCCATCGCCCTGGAGATGCCTTTCCAGGAGGCGAGCATGGAGTATTTCTGCTTGGCTGTGAGCGGCAGCCGAGGGTCGGTGGCTGGCGGCGGCGCGCCACCCAAGTCCTGGTTGGTGTTGGGGCCACGCTGCCTCTCCGAGGCCACCATCTTCCCCAATTTGCAACCCATAGTCACCAATCACTGTTCTACCATCATCTAGTACCACCGAACAGATATACACTCCGTTCCTTACCGTAGGTCTAACATTTATTTGACTAACATCTTTGGTATTTAGAATTATGAAGAATTATTTTTTGTGACTAGATTTTCACCAGTAATTGCATAATTGCATTTGATTAGTCCATTAACTTCATCGTTGAATTCACTTTAAATCTTTATTTTGCTTACAACATGTTTTTCCACATCAACAATCACAATAATAACACATATTTCTATTGAACTAGCTGATGCTAAATATTTTTAGACTTAATTTTTGGCACTGTTCTCACATTTGAAACCGTAGAGTAGACACGCACTATCTCACTTTGAACGTGTTTTCGTTCACTGCCATTTTTATTGTGTGATTTTGTTTTCTTGTCACGCCGCCGCCGCCGTCTTCGTTTCTAATCTAATCTGTCGACATTTCGGAGGCTACCTGTGGAAACAAGAAAATTGCTTTGTAACAAGATTGTATGGCGGACACTTTCAGAATTTTGTTTGCCTTCATAATTCCTGTTGAGCATCTTCGACGGGAAATTGCGGAGTGCCCTCTATCTATTATGACGACAATTATTCGTGAAAGCAGACAAAGTGAAGGAAATGTCGAATTTGTCTTTGAAGATGTTCCCAATTTGTGTGAATTGTAATAATTATTTAAGAGCAACATCGTTGTCAAACAAATTTATGATATATGCATAAATTATACTTTTAAGAATTGTAAAAATAAACTTTTAGCAATTTTACATTTTAGTTGGTTAATACTGGTTAAAACTTATAGAAAAATGCACACACATCAGATTTTGGTTTGACGTCGACGATATCTTATCTTTATAATATTATGATATTAATTCTTTATTATTATTAAAACGAGCCGTTGAAAGTACGTTATTCATAAATAAATGGTACAACACACGTAGTAAAAGTTTGTGGAATAATTTGTGTCCCGGGATTATTCCGGGTGCAACAACAGCACACGCTGGGGGCTGCGGTCGCTTTGACGAACATTGCTTAATTAATAACTGGGTTGAATAAACGCTGAATACTACCTATTATTATACGAACCTAACATAAAGTTAAATCATCGAATTGAGTACCTAATTTCGTTGCTATATTAACCATTGGTGCAGGAGATTCACACAATTTCATCGAAGACTCGTCATCTCATTGACTGTAGATAAACGAAATAAAACGCGACGTAGCGTAGATATAAAACTTATAAGAGAGCAATACAGACAGACTCGACGTAAAGGAACTGAATCGTACACTAACCCCTAAATAACTGTGTTAAGAAAATTTGAGTCTAGTTTAATGATAAATAGAATTGCATTTCTTTTAATGTTAAGTAATTATGAATTTTACTGCGATTTCATAGCAGACGAGAAAGTACCTACTGATAAAATGCACAAACTTATTTGCCTAAAAATAATTAAAACTTTTTACTTAGATTACCGCGTTGGTAATTACTTCTATCTCAACTTCAATATATGAGTAACAGCTTATCAGGTACTTCGTATCACGGTCCTTTTTCTTTTCTTTCGGTAACTAGAAAGGAGCGTAAAAACTTAGAAATTTAAATTCTCATAAATCATGTGAAAGAAAAGATGAGTCGAGGAAGATCATCTAACCAGACTTATGCGATGAAAGTCTGCCAGGCTTACTGACAAGTCGCTATAAAACGACTAAACACAAAAGCAGTATCAATGCTAGAGGTGACCCTCAGGCATGAAGTAGATATCTAAACATCACATCAGACCACATCTTGCTTATAGGCAAAGATAAATTAGAATATAAACAACTTTATGCATCTGACAGAGTAATTTATTCATGTCTCAAAGCGTAACAAGCAATAAATCTACATTTGAGGTTTTGATAAAAGCTTTCAAGATGCTTTAATATTTTAAATTACCTAAATCAAATCTTAGTGCAGCGAATTAAACATATTTTGAGAAGAGCATTAACCGCGGCCTCTAAGTTGTATTTCTACTGCTTCTGCCGAGTTCTGCTAATACCCAAGGGAAGAGGTTGAACGGTAAACTAAATTATTCCCCAGTACGAAGCAACTTCGGAAACTAACAAACAGTGAGCGAGTGTAAATGATCCCCTACTAGGTATCTGTCTCACTTACTAAGTTGGGGTGGAACTTGCCACTTGTTTCCGTCGAAGTAAATACCACAGCGTTTACAAGAGACGTCCCTTTTTCGGATAAAGCGTCGGTTGCCGTACGGCATGATAGGGTTGAATGTGAGACGTCGTGGTGCAATCCCCAGGCTCCGTAAGACTACCTACGCGAATAGAATGAATAGAATAGAATTTTTATTTGCTTTAATACCATGTACATAGATTGTGGATAATAAATCAATTAAATGGAATCAACAGTATTATACCTTATAAATGTAGGCATGCTAATATTTTAGAAAATTAGTATTCAATTGAACCGATACCTAACACAAGCTAGTTTTCAAGATGGGTTAAAAAGAATGAGAATAGGTTGGCTAGATTGCTGAGAAATTATTGCAAACGCAGAACAAATTAAAAACCATGCAACACATGTCATGGTTATCGCTACTACCTACGTATATACTACGTACTTATTACAATAGACAAAAACACTGCTGCTTGAAAATCATTTAATATTGTAGATATCTTATATAGATATTTTTCTCTTATTTCATCATACTTAATTCTCGATTTCATCGTAGAGTCAATTGAGCACTAAGTATGATGAAATAAGAGAAAGACTGTAAACTCTTTCTATGAAAAAAGGGTTGAGTGTCTTGGAGGCTCGATTGCACGAGCAGTCGTTAGAATTTCGAAGGTGGTAGAGACTACCTAACGAGGAATCAAGTACATTAAAAATACAGATACTAGGATGGAACGTGAACTTGAACTATTCCTTTCTTTTGACCCAGGTGAAGCCATTATGACTACCTGACCTTGAGGAGGCCTGTCGGTTATGTGGGACTCACCCATCCGCCTTTTCACACCCACTGACAAAGAGAGACACCCCAAGTCAGCTGCCAGGAAGTCTTAGCTGGGAGAGCGAGGCGGAGGGGGATACCCACTAACCCCTGGGGGACCAAACTCCGACAAGCAGAAGGCTAGGTGGACTTGAACTATTCCTAAATTATGACAGGTTGAACCTTCGCTACTAATTTCGTAAAAGTTTTGTAACTAATTATAAGTAGGAGTGCGTAACACGTCAAATAACACTTAAAAACTACAGACTGCCTGAAGCCAGACTCAAAAACTTATTAAAGGTATAACACTTAAATATTGATTACACAACACTAGCTTATACCGTATTAAAGAAGCATTTTAAATACTTGTCTGGGAAATCAATAATTCAGAAGCTCAGAGGGAACATTGCGTAAGACAATCCTCTTTTCTCAAGTGCTAGTTTCAATTGCGAATTGCGATATAAACAGCTTTGTAAAATGCAACATATAAGGCAACTACTGTGTTAGCCGACCTTTATGTAATTTGTAAACGTAACAGTACCATTTTCGAATATGTATATATACCCATCAGTACACAGTTACAAAGCACGAGCCACTTAATCCACGTAACAACCTTGAAGTTCCCACGGATCAAACTTAAGATTAACGTTGAGATAAGGAGGTATTATCAACTCTGTAGCGTTTGTCACCGGGCGGGTGGACCCCTCGTGAATTTCGTGAGAGCTTTTAGCAATTTCCAGTTACGATATTTTCGGTACAAATAAACATTCTGCCAGATCCCTTCGATTTGAAGGAATTCTTGTTATTTTCTTTATCACTTAGCCTGTTGAATGTTCTATTGCTGGTCGGTCGGAGGTCTCATCCAATTTCTTATACGAGTATGAGCATATCGTACCCAGCGTTGGTTTATTATATAACCAATTTAAAGTTATGTGTAACCCACATATAACTTGCTTCCAGTGCATACCTAATTGAATCATATATACATACATATTGATTACCAAAGTTTAGGCGCAGTTATTAAAATATATATAAGTAAGCTCATTATGAGAACCGTAAATAGACTTTAACGTCCGCACTAGTTCGGAATGCAGATTTTTATTGAGAATAGAATAAAAAGAGAGAGAAAAGAGAGAGAAAGAATCAAGCAGACAACTCAACAGTAACCTTTAAAAAATTGAAAATTTTGCAAAAATCTAATTGAACACCTACTTGTATGATCAGTATAGTTACAAAAAATTAAACACTTTTTTGTTGTTTTATCCAGACGAGTCGAATCGATAATGTCGATAGAAGTTATTACAGAATAAGGCCATTGTGAAATCTACCAGAGTTTTTGCAACTCACTTTAATCTCGCGTGAAAGTTAACAGAAAAATCCATTAAGGAAAATCACGTCCCTTTATTGCTCCTGCTACTTATTTATGCCACTTACAAACGAATGCCTAATTATTTTTTCATTAAAGAACGCTTTGAACAAAACCAGTAGGTAAAAACGTAAAGAAGTGTATTTTAGAAAAGATATAATTTTTAATTCTATTTAATACGGTGTATATCATTAAAATCCACGTACTTTTAAAGGTTGCCGAGACATAGACTTCTCACGCACATTTTTTACATCTCAAATATTCGTAATGTTTCTCTCAGCTCTTTGTTATATTATATTACAATATTATTTTATAACCATTCAAACTATCACTTCACTTGCATTATAGTAATAATTAATGGGATTCTTACCATGTTTATTATATGTGAGTATCAGTAATTCCGTTATCATGGCGCATGCAACTGTGCCGAAATATCGGATACCTAATAAACATGGTAGGAATCCCGTTAATAATAATTATTTTGTTATGTTTATAAAAAAGGGTTTAATAAAGCCCCATGCCCATAAAGAACTCTTTTTATCCGATGTATCATCGTAATATATTTCTTAAAATATTTGTATTCATTTAAGATACATGAAATGAAATAAAAGCAAGTAACACCCTGTTTCAGAGTAGAACGTACCTCTATGAAAGCTGATGTAATTGAGCAGAGTGTTCAGTCCACTTCACGTAGCTATTGTGATTCGGACCCAGCATTCTCCAATTCGATTTGATCTCCGAGCTCGGCGACCGACTAAGATATTTTGTTGGAGTCGTGTATATAATAAAACTTCGAGCGTTCGTTTAAGATTCATAAGGTCGCCTACTCCTTATTATTGGAAAAACTGATGGTGTGCCTTTGGTGAGTCAAACACAGATATTGGCTTTACACAAACGAAAGGCACTTGCTGATGCGCCATTAAGCTTTCCAAGTCATAAAAAAAACATACAACCGAATTGAGAACCTCCTCCTTTTTTCGAAGTCGGTTAATAAGAAGACTGCAAACAGCGGCGTCGGACACGGAATCTCGGAACAGCTCGCAACAATCAGAGCGCAGATGTTGCGAGATTCCATTTTTTTGGAGCGAGTTTGCTGATTGCCTCATACGGCCTTTTCAGCTTCACCGGGCTTTTTTGGAAGCGGCGAGAGGTTAGTGCCACTTATTTTTTGAATTTTTGATGTAATGATGTGTGTTATGTCACTAATAAATGTTTTCTATTTAAATTTCTTACTTCATTCTTCTAAATGCATGGAATCTCGTCCGCTCCCTCCGAACGGTCCGAACCCCTCGGAGAATCTAGTAGGGCACGGGGACACGCACTAGTGCGTGATGCCGTTCCCTCTAGAAAACCTTCGAAGGTGCTTCGTATCACACGGCTTTACACGAAACCCTTTAAGTTTCTCGCCGCCCCCAAAAATGCCTTAGTGAAGCTGAAAATGCCGTTTGAACAATCTGCAAATATTTATAAAAAACAATGACAAAATTAAACGCCCACCCGACTGAATTTTGTCACTGCTTTTTAATTTTTGAATGCTTATTGCGGCACAGTGCCATCTATCCAAAGGTTATTGCAACCGATGGCTATGCAGATTCATCTTTGCAGATGAAATATCACAAAGATAACACAACGCTAAATAGTAAATTTTACTTTTTATTTTTAAGTGCTAATTGCTGCACTGAAGCTGAATTAATTATTCATAAAATACATGTATTTTCAGTTCAGTGCAGCAATTAGCACTTAAAAATAAAAAGTAACATTTACAATCAGCAAACTATCTCCAAAAAAACCAAAAAAAAAACCAATAAGAGTATTAACTTTCCGGGGTGGTGGTTCGGCGTAACGGAATAAGAATTACTTCATGGTTTAAAGGTCTATATTGATCTGTCTCTTATTACTGAAGTTACAATATATGTAGGGAGCGATGCGTGTGTACACACACTACAAACAGTTTAACAGGAGTATTATTGTGATGTTAAAAACGCATTAGTTGATAGAAATAAAAAAATAAAATTTAACAGAAGTATTACACTCAAGTTAAACGTAACGACGCACTGTATTGAGGCATTGTTTGTTTATTTTGACACATTTTCATGTCACTCAAGGATTTCGGGACAAAGAACATTACGGAGCGTATTGTTCGACGAACGCTTCGTTGTGTGCGAGCATTGTGTTCGGACGACATTGTTGTTGTCTGTGCGACTCTGTGTTTACGTGTTTTGATCGATTTTAAATCGTTTACTTATTTTCGGCATTGACCGGCCTTATTTATTATGGTAATAAGCTACAGCTCGCTTATGCAACCATTAAAGCTTACAACATACAACAATATGTCATTTGTTTAGTTTTATAATATGGGGTCCTTTAAGGCGACACCTCGCTTTGTGAACATTCAAAAAAACTGATCCTTACTGGCGCTGTCATAAGGTCGAAAATACGTAGCGCCTGCGACAATTGAGACCGCAAATTTAAAAAAAACCTTTTAAGAAAATTATTGGTTTTAGTTATTATTAAAACATGCAGCTACTAAATTACGAATATTGATGTAATCAATATAATATACAATTATACAATCGTGTATTTGAGCAAGCAAATTCAAGATAAAGACATGAATTTAAATATATCAACATTTCAGGTTCGTGAGTCTTAAACTATTCGCCTGTGAAGAAGCAACTTGCGTGGCGGCAAGGTGAGGACCGCTAGTCTTCGCATTTGCTTAGCATCATGTAGAGAGGAGTAATTTGCCAAATTTTCAGTTAAAAATAAAGTAGTCAACTCGACCCACGCAGCATTGTCCATGGGCCCAGTCGACTACTTTCTTTTCTATAAAAAACACCCTGTAGATTCCCCTTCTGTCGAGTGCGAGCTTCTGTAAACGGGCAGTTTTAGCACGTAGGGCGATTGCGATTTTGCCTTAAGTGCCTTTTGAAACTCGAGATGAATATATTAGGTTACCCATAATGCAGTGTCGATTGAGAGGTCGGCCCATGAAGCTATTATTATGACAGCGAGGCAATTACGCCCTACGATTATAATAAGTACCGTAGTAGGATTATTGATTCTGAAAAAAATACAGGTTGAAGAATAAAAAACTGTATTTAAAGGAAGGCCCAGGCTAGACTTTGCGTTAATTTTACAATATTTTGGATCGGAAATTCATTTGCAAGTGCCAAAATCCAATCATTAGAAGTCGTTATGAATAGTATTATTATTAATATAGCAAATAAGTATTTTATATTAAAACTAAAAAATTTTGTAAACACACAAAATTAATATTTCTGTGTTGGTCCCGTAAGCGTTATAGTTATTTTTAAGTGTTGTAAAGAACATTAATAATATCAATAGGTACGTTTAGATATTCAGAACATTATTAGTAAATCATAGAATCACGCTTAGACTTGTTGGAATATTACATCCACTATTTTGTTTTTATTTGGCAAATCAATAGCATCAACCTGGGGGCCGACCGCCTAACACTCGCTTTCGATCGCTTTGAAGGCGAGGCGAGGAGGAGGCGTCATCTTGTCATTTCGAAAGCAATATGAAAGCAATATCAAAAGCTATAGGCTATAGCTTTCGATATTATTCGATATTATATTTCGATATTATATTAGAAAGCGAGGCGAGAGTCTCGCTTTCAAAGCGATCGAAGGCGAGAGTGTTAGGCGGTTGGGGGGCTGATAATAACAACTTAAAAATTGTGTTATGCTACAAACATGTTAATGAAATAAAGATTGTTGGTAAATATACATATATTGCTAAAGATCTATGTCTTTCTTTAGTTGACTAAATAAATAAAAACGAAAGCACAGCCGACCCATCCAACGTTCCAACCTTTCTTCCGACAAAAGGTTAAATAAGTCTTAAGGGAAAAAATGTTTGGAAACTATTTTGGGGCTGTACGCTTATGGTTTACACATGAGAGTATAGAAAATCTTTTCTTCCATTCATCAGGGTTTCCTCATTCAATTTGTAAAAGCTCGGCTGGCCAAACAGCGCTTAGTCAAGCCAGAGATATATTGCGTCACTTGATACTTCACGTATAGACCCCGTGATGGGGCACGTACTTTATTGGATTCGAAGACGTCACGCGCACGGGATCAAAATGACTTTCGGGATAACAATATGATGGTCGGGGAATTACTTTGTTAATGCATTACTTACGCTGATGCCGCAAACATGACTCAAGATTCAACGAATTTACATTCGCACCCTTTGTATGACAGAACATGTTTGAATATGTCACTGTTGGTTTCCGATCTTGTTTCTGTCACAATTTAAAATATGGTGGAGATATAGTTATATCCCACCGTCTGTTAAAGTCATGAATGAAGCCATTAACTAAATTACCATGTTTAAAGAATGATGTACTTACGATATGTCTTTGTCCTGAACGGCTTTTGAAAATAATGAACCAAGAATAATACAACATTATAATAAATATCGGTAAGTAACTAGCTTTAAACTTACAATGTGAACATTTGTCAAGTAAAAAATCTTTTCGCAAGAAGGTACTTAACTAAGTTAAGCGAACCATTTTATTAGCGAGCTTATTTTTGAAATGTTTAAGCATTCACGCACGTAAGCACTTACGACGACGCAAGTCGTTTTAAGCATATGTCACAAATCACTCTGCGAGAGTTATGCCCGTTTTCACCGACAGCCCCTAAGTTTTAGATAACCCCCAAAGCTATGTTAAGTGACGGTTTAACTTCAAAAAAGATGACAACATAAAATTGGAAAACATTAAAAAGGTACATGTTTTAAAGCTACATTTTTAGACTTTAAATGAAAATGGCAACATTGGCTTGCTCGTAAAGGCTTGAGTTGGAGTCCAATATTTGTACTGGAGGTTAAAGCTCTTTGCGTTGGGCTTCGCGAGGATTTTCAAACGAATCTTTGTTCAAAGGTTTGAGTACAAAGAGCTTTTGATGGTCCAATAACTTTGCGGCAAACAGTCTATCCCGAATTAATGCTAGATGACAAATCAGAGTTTTGATTGTTAACTAAACTTCTGTTGGTTCATTTGAAGTGTCGAAGCATCGAAAGGGTAATTTTGGGACTTTGGAAGTTGTCATTAATCGCTTCGGCAGTCAAATATAATTGTCTGGCATACTGACATGTTGTATCGTAAGTTATGGTGTCGTATATTTACGACTCCAAGACGACGATGATGCAAGGTTTAACAGCTTGTCTAAAGCTCAGAACAATTTATGGGTGTTATTATATAATAATATAGTAGTAGGGCTGATTATGATGATGATGTTATATAATAACACTAGCTGACCGGCGGACTTCGTACCGCTTTGACAGTTTCCATGACAACAAAACAAACAAATCATTCGTCCGCTTAAGAACACCCGTATCCCATGATAGACCCCTATAACAGCGCCATCTACCGGGTCCAATTGTAAATCTAAACCATTCTCGAATGTGAACATCTGTGTGTGTGAACACACACAGAAAATTTCATCCAAATCGGTCAAGTCGTTTAGAAGGAGTTCAATAACATACCTACACACAGAAGATTTCTACAAGGTCACATTTTATCAACTGCAAATATTTTGACAAAACATCTAAATATACCAGAGAAATAAGGCCCTAGCATTTAAAAAAAATGCAGGCTAGTTTTTTTTACTTTTCTTGACACAAAAATTGTAATATTTTTAAGAGCGGCCTCTCTGTCGGCTCCTTTTAATGAAACTACGGGCTCGTGTTAGCGGTGAAGGCATTGCGGCCTCTCTGTTTCGGCTCCTTTGAATTGAAACTACCGAAAGTGCTTTATTTTACTTTTTAATCGAAATGTCTTTTGGCATTTTTCTTGAAAACTAGCGTATAAAAATTTAAGGTTTTTTCATAAAAATAGTTCACATAATATATTGTTGAATTTATCCTCAAAATATTTGCAGTTGATAAAATGTGACCTTATATATATAAAGATAGTAGTAGTAGAAGCTGCAGCATGTGCTGAGGCTGGGCCTCGTTGGCCACATTGTCTTCTGTTTTTGTTTTATTGCACATGTACTTTTGTTTTTTCAATATTTTTCACACGTAATTATTTTTTGTTGTACTTATTGTGTGCCTTTCTTTCTTTCTTTCTTCAAAGGGTCTGAGAATCTTACGTACCAAAGCTTAAGTTTATCCAGGAAAACATCAAATAGCATTTATATAACTTTGATAAATGTAAAAGGGATCAAATTAGAAAACCATGTCAAAAGGTGCGACATTGTGATAGACCGAATTTAAAGCTGGAGAAGTTACGAGCAAAATGTTTGCCAGATCATAGACCAATAACAATCACAATTTCAATATTATTCATTCATCAACATCAGTCTAAAAACGTCTTACAGCCTTTCCACATAAACAACCGCCTCTGTGGTCTAGTGGCTAAGACCACCGGTTTAGACCCAGAGGTCCCGGGTTCCATTCCCAGCGGGGGGTACATCTTTGTGTACTCAGTTTGGTTGGTGGTAGGACTTGTTTGTCCGCCTGGCTAGCCAGAGATAAGATAGCCAGTGCCTGATCCCGGGTGAAGTGCGCTTCCACCAATTGGCCTTATCATCACTTAACATCAGGTGAGATCAAGGCACTGTGCATACCCGTAAATATTAAAAAAAAAACACCAACTTAAATAACATAAATAACAAATAAAAGTATCTGATAAAAATAAAGCGACAGTGGACCGTTGTAGGAAACTATGCTGTATTTCTAGAACGGTTTGAAGTTGACGTAGCTCGTTCATCGTTCGTCCCAAAAGTTTTAATCTGTACTCAAAGCTTTAATTGCTATATGGGAACGTGATCAAATTAAGTAGTCCTCCATGACGTAGGCAAGAGAGTGAAAGTGTCATTTAGAGAGGACAAGGTTGGATTGACATTGCCACTTCTACTCTCTACATACTTGTAATAAACACTGCATTGTATAAATTACCGTTTGTTGCCAATATAGTTTAATAAATTTAGATAAGGTAACCGAATAGGTCGTTGCAAATTATTTGCAAGCATGTGTTCCATCTTTTTTGCAGAAAATATACAAACTCCGGCAAAAATAAGTCGGTGAAAGTAACACGATTGTACTAAAAAAAGCGGTGTGAGCCGCTGGACTCACACCTCTTCACATAAACTATAATACGGAGCAAGATAACGATGTAAGTAAAGGTAACGTATATTATACTAGGTGACCCAGCGGACTTCGTACCGCATTTTAAAAATAAGCCTATGTTACTCACCGCTAATGAAACATTCTAATGGTGAAAGATTTTTTTAAATCGGTACAGTAGCTTTTGAGTTTATTCGTTACAAACAAACATACATACATACATACATACATAAATACATACATACATACATACATACATACAAAAATACAAAGGTTTCCTCTTTATAATATTAGTATAGAAGTGTAGATTATATTGATTGTATTATTTTGCATTAATTCACAAGAGTCAAAATTGGTCCAGCAACTTTCTGATTGATACGACCACACTGATGATTTAGACACACCCTTATTAAGGATACAAACATTCGTAACTATGATATTTATCACAGGAATAAATGCTTCAGAGCTTTGAACCCATAGCCATAGGTTTCAAAGTCAAAAAAGCTAACTGTCACAATAACTCGACCAATATGAAAAACCAAAGCTTAGCCGATCCAGTTTCAATTAGTGAAGAGTTAATATTTATTTTGATAAGCTCGGCCACGTAATGATTTAAACACTCGTGTTTTTCTGAATATTTTCGGGGTTTCTATTATAAAAATATGTCAGTACCATCGTACCCAAAAGTTATTCAATCGTGATTGCAAAATGAATTCATAATTATATCAGTGTATTTTTAGGAGATTACAATATTGGATGCGACTGGGCATGTGCCCCTAGTTGTCAGTGGTCCGAGTTGACAATTTTAAATCCTCTACCCCGATCCACCACTTCGCTTTGCTTTACAGTTTTTCGCTAAAAATTGTTATTCATAATGGATAAGACCCATTATTAATTTTTCTGTACTAAATTCATGTATGTACTACATCAACTAGGTAAACATAAATAATTATCTTATCATATTAACCACGAAAACCAAAAAACCATTCGTGGTTTAAAAATTATGCTTCTATGTTTATTAAGGCGAAGGGTAAGGCACACTAGTGCCACCAATTGATAATTTGACAATTACTAACGGACCGGATCTTTTTTAAACATTGCGTACCGTCAGACAACAGGAAAGCATCCATAGTATTTATTTAATAATTATGCACTACTTTTTGTTGCGTGGTTTATTCACAAAACGGGCTATCGCATTTATTCACAAACAATGGCCACTGTTGGTGATACCGAATGAATACCAAAACAAACCTAAAAGTAGTGCACAGTTATTAAATAATAGATGTTTGCCTAGTGTCTAGGTCCGCAATGTTTGAATAAAAATCCAGTTCAGCAGTTATCATATTAAATCCATTAGCGGCGCTAGTGTGCCTTACCCTTAGCCTTAAGGTAGAATCGCATTAAATATAATATGTACATTATCAAATTTATATAAAGGTACATCAAGTCAAATTTATTGTAAAATCAAATTTATATACACATAATAAAATATAATGACGAGTATAGCCGTGTTAAGTGTTTAATTTCACATTGTTTGGAATTCTTATGGCCCCCGTTGTACTATTTTTAGTCGACACACTCGTGTATCGCGCCGGCGAGCCCGGCGCCCCCAAAAGTTTTATCCTCCACCCAGTTGACAGTTTAATCGCCGGACTGGCGAGTAATTAAATTTAATCATTCCTCAGTTGATGGAGGTGTGGCAAATTAATGTTTGCACGAGACTCGGGGTCGAATTTAAATTTTCAGGATGTGTTTAGCGTTTTATCCTAAATTAACATCTTGAGGTTCACTAACGTTGTTGGGTTCTGATTGATGTGTTTCAGGGTTCGATAGTTGTGTGTTGATTTATAAAGTGTAGCTTCTCGCTTATTCACAACGTTAATTAACCCTTCCGAAACTTTCAAAACCTTTTAGGCGGTGGTGGTAGCTCAGTGGGTTGAACATGGACAGTGTGGATAATATCTATCTCATTCTGAAACGTGGATTAAGTATTAACTTGGTTAAAAGGTTATGTTGTCCAGTTTAGTTAACTTTCACGTCCTGGAATAAAAATAAGTTTTTGTTTTTTTTCGTCTGTTAAGAAATTGTGTTTCTGATGCCAGATGACCGGGGTAAGCATTATAACCATGCCACCATGGGTGCTATAGTGAGTGTAAAGTATAGCAACATTAGGTATATACATGGGTTGTCTTAAAGCCCAACATTGGCTCTTTAATGCCGATGATAAATGTTTATCCGTAATTCATAAATATTATAGAATCAGAAGTCGTGTCTGACTTAGAGGTCAGACACATAGCTCCATGTTACTCGGCGAATGCTGTTCAGTGTGAAGTTTAGTAATTGGGTTAGTTAGTTTTAACTTGTTCAGCTGTGCCGGGGCTATGATTTTGGGAACGATAGCAAAGTATAGACGGCTTAAAGTTCAGGCTACACGTACAGAAGAGCACGCGAAAGTTCAGTTATAAAGCTATTTTTAACTTTAAGCGGATGAGAGATTTCTTTACGTCAAGAAACTAATTTAATTTTGTAGGTCGGGTTTACTTACGAAACTTACCTAATTTGTTAACTTTACTTTATAATAAACTTTATTTCGCAATGAAACTAGGCAGATTTTATCTTTATTGTACAATTTTGTGAATTTGTGTTAAGGCGAAGGGTAAGGCACACTAGCGCCACCAATTGATAATTTGACAATTTCTAATGGACCGGATCTTTTTTAAACATTGTGTACCGTCCGATAACAGGAAAGCATCCATAGTATTTATTTAATAATTGTGCACTACTTTTTGTTGCATGGTTTATTAACAAAACGGGCTGTCGTATTTATTCACAAACAATGGCCACTTTTGGTGTTAGCGAATGAATACAAAAACAAACCTAAAAGTAGTGCACAATTATTAAATAATAGATGTTTGCCTAGTGTCAGAAGGTCCGCAATTTAAAAAAAAAATCTAGTTTAGCAGTTATCAAATTAAATCCATTAGCGGCGGCGCTAGTGTGCTTCACCCTTCGCCTTAAGTAACGGCTACTTCTACATACAGCTGTGCAGTTTCTTGCGCCCATTTTTCTTCACAGTTTAAAGATTATCCGAATGGGTAGGTAGGTAACCGAAATCGGTTGAAACCATTATCATCATCACATTGTGACGATTCGAAATTGCTTATTCGTTTCATTTAATTTCAAGCCAATAAAGTATCCTATAACTTTACAATCATACGCTTACGCTGTAAGGGAGATAAAAAGAAATGCCCCTGCTGAGTTTCTTGCCGATTCTTCTCAGTACAAGGTCTCCCGCCCAGAGTAGACCTACATACGAACCGATGGCATAATGACGTTCATAAGAGCTATTTGTGGCTTAAACTGAATAAATGATTTTGTCAACGCCAGACATCTAACCGCCATTGCAGACTGGTCACTGATTTGAGTCCTCATAAGTGAGATGATAGGTTATTGAAGAGAATGAAAGAAGAGAACATATTGCCCAAACCTTCGGTGTAAACCCTAAAAAGGGTTTAATTAGAGCAGGTAAATGATGAATATGCAAAAGTAAATAGCGTATAGTGAAAATTGATTTCATTTATAAATAATTGATTGGAATGGTAATGGCCGGCGAGACGATCTATATTATTGTGTCCTAGAATAAACCCACTGACAAGCGTGGGTGTACAAAGCTCAAACAGCTTTGTGTGTTCAGTCCGACAGAGGATAGGGCAAAACTTTGTAGCAGCTATAAATAGTGGTTAGTTTCGACAGTTACAGTTAGTGCCTACTGTGTTTCTGAATTGTGATTCTACATCTTTTTGTAAGGAACTTTGAGATCGTTATCAATAATTTTCATTTTCATACCATTTTCCAATTTGGAAATCGCAAAGCCCGACAGTAGGTTGTTAAAGCCGATGATGAATATTTATCCGTGATTCATTGCATTTAGATTAATTGTTTTAGATTCAGAATTAGGAGTTACTGGGATGGAGAAACATATCATTTTAATCGGTTTGGTAAGGGATGATAAGGCCGAAGATGAATTTGCACTTCACATGGAGTCCTCAAGCACTAAGGAAATGTTTGAACACGACAATGCTACTAACAATAATGACGTCAACTTGATAAGAAGGCTAGCCAAGTGAATAGAGAACTTCTAAATCTATATCATGTACTTGAACCCTCCCTAGGCATCGAACACGGAACTTACAGCGTTTGAGTGGTGATCTAGCGGTAGGTAGACCACAAAAACTGTTAAACTAGCTGATACATTTAAACAGATTTTAGGATGAAAGAAACATTTTTACAATCATTTATCAGTTGAGCGTTTTTTCACAAATGTTTAGTTTAAACATCCGTTTAACACAAACATTGATGGAGCAGCGCTGGCTAATGGCGTAAGAAACAAGCACTTGTCACTTTCCACGAATTAGTAAAACAGGGTGGCGTTGTTTGGCTGTAGTACCTATTTTTATTGATTTTCAATATTCCGGCAACGATTCGCCGAAGTTGTTTGTACAAGTAACGTTTTTCTTAATTACATTTTGTTGAAGTCAGCTAAAAATAATTCTCTGATTGTTGAGTCGAACTTTGACCATTGAGTCAGTTGGTCACACAGCGATTGGATGAGTTTTGAATTCTTTGTTATATACTTCATTGACGATCTGGTGAAGGTCGCGGGAAGCCGCTGGATGCGAGCAGCACAAAACCGGTCGTTGTGGAGATCCTTGGGGGAGGCCTTTGTCCAGTAGTGGACGTCTTTTGGCTGAGATGATGATGATGATGATACTTCATTATAAATTAAATGCAAAGCAAAGTTCAGTTTGGTACAACGCGTCGTCGGTGGCAGAGTAGCAAAGCGCTCGGCCGGATACCTAATAATAATAATAATCATCACGGACAGGACTGTTTTTGCAAATAAGCCTGATATTGTGTTGACAGATCGATTGACGCGCCAGGCAATGCTTATCGATATCACCATTCCGCATGACGAGAACCTTGTGAAAGCCGAGAAGGGAAAGCTTACTAAGTACCTTGACCTGGCTCACGAGGTGACCGCTATGTGGGATGTGGATTCGACGATCATTGTCCCCATAGTCGTATCTGCAAACGGCCTTATAGCGAAGAGTCTCGACCAACATCTCAAGAGACTTTCGCTGGATGGCTGGATTAAGGGTCAGATACAGAAGGCAACACTCCTGGACACGGCACGTATTGTCAGGAGGTTTCTCACTCTGCAGCCCTGACCACCGGTAGCTTGGGCCCTGCCCCGCTGTTGGTGGTACTCTAGGATTAGGTTTTTATAATGTTTTATTGCTTTTATATTAAAATATTGTAAAAATCTAGTTTTAAGAAAGAAAATAAATAAAGAGAATAATAATAATAATAATAACTTTATTTTCTCTCCACAAACACATGTACATATAGTTCATGATAACTTTTAAACAATGTACATTATATAATAGTTTGTGTTAGACTGACGCCTGTGATTGATATTAATATATCAGTAGTACAGGTCATCAGGCCCCCACCACCTCGGTAATGAACAGAAAGTAGAAAAAAGTTAACCTATAAAGTCAATTTATTTATTTATTTACATTACAATTATATTTATTTACAACATAATTAAAAAAAAAGGAAATGGAAATAAAAATATACACATAATTTTTACAAATAAAAAAGGGACTCCAAATCGCTGCCAAGCGGGAGAGTGCCCAGGACGCTGGCGGCGTTGCCTCTTTGAATGACCAAACTTAAACGTTGGCCAAAATACGCGCCAGCTCGAGGGTCACCAGTGGTCTCTATAAGGCGAGCGGAAATTTCTTTAAATAGCTTTCGAGCTGCCGGTCCCCATGGTCCCAAAGTTTCAACCCCAAACGGCGCAAATATGTGCCCAAGGCTTAGAGAACTATATTTACGCCTTTTGAGGTCCTCAGCCGCTGAAGCTGCCGCGCCAGCACTAACCGAAGTTGCCCTAATGTGGGATGGAGCTAGGGTGTCCACGCACGTCGCATCCCACACCAGGGATCGACCTTGCGACCAGGCAACGAGCGTCATTCCATCGGGCCTCTTTCCATCGTCACGAGCCAGCCCATTGGGTTCCAATACAGCTGGCACATTGACGGTAGAAAGCGCACGGCGAATGACGTCGTTTAGATTCGCGTGTCGCGACAGACGACCAGCGCTTCGCTGGCAAGAAAGACCATGGTGCCCAAAAATATCCACTTCAGTCCCGCAAAGGCAACGATGAGGTTCATTTGTTTTAATGCCCAGGCGTAAGCAAACTGACAAAGTGAGTGTAGGGCCGGTTAAAAGGGTGCCTGTGTTGGGTGAAGGTATGGCGTGTAGCCAAAAACCGGCCTCCCTCTCCGAAACGGCAAGAAGACGAGCTCGTTCCCTATCATTAACAGCACTCTCTATGAGCGCGGAGAAAGTCATCTTACAGAGCGGCTCGTCCCAGTGTCTTTGGGAGTTAAGGAAGGTTGGTAGGTCGCAGTTTTGGCAGATAGCAGACCAGGCATTTCTGGCTTCCGACAGGCACGACACTTCAACGCCGCCCAGGGACGGAAGAATAATTTTAGATGTTAAAGTGAGCGTGCTGTGTACAGAAGACAGAAAAGCCGGTAGTGATAGGTCTTTTATACTGCGAATACCCAAGCCCCCAAACCTGATGGGAAGGGAGGCCTGGGTCCATGATTTGCTATCGAAATGACAATTTAAAACTGATGATAAAGTACTCTGAATGGACGCGTCGAGTGATAGAAGAAGATTAGGATGTTTCCACAATGGACAACATCGGAGCAGATAGATAGCCCTTGGAGCAAACAAACAAAAACGGATGATGGTAAAAGCTATATGAGGATGGATATTTAAAAGGCGCTCTACGATGCCGTTGAATTTGAGGGAGATTGAATCGATGAGAGGCGGAATGGATTCTGAGAAAATGGGAGCGCCTAATAAGGAAAGGGTGTCTTTATTCTGAATTTTGATGTTTGGGGCCAAAGAATTAAATTTAGAAATAATATTTGTTTTTTCCACTTCCGATTTTAAGTTAGAGACATATAATTCGCATTTACTGAAATTTAGATCTAAACCTATGTTTCTGAACTTAGCGATGAGGGAACGAAGATCCTCCAGGACAAAATTCACATCCCCACCAAGAGTGCCATCATCCAAATACCACAGGTTTAGTTTCGAAAAGAGGGATGAAATAATGGGATGGATTGCGAGACTGAAAATGGCTGGCCCAAGAGGATCACCTTGCTGACAGCCTACTGCAGAATTTATGGGGTGATTACGAAACAGTAATTTTGAAGGACTGCTATAGCATTGCCAAAGGTAATTGTATACATGAGGGGTTATTTGTTTTATTTGAGTCAACAAAGCGCCCCTGTCTACAGAATTAAAAGCATTTTTCACGTCAACTTTTAATAACACTTCGCCTCCATTTTGATCGAGGAAAGTGCGAGTCGCGTGGACAGCAGCTTCGCAACCGCCTCTGCTACCAAAACCCAGTTGCACCGGACTGAAATAATCGGTGACAGTTGGAAGAATGTGTCGGCAGCAGATTTTAGACACAATACGGCGCCAAGTGCAACCCACAGCGATTGGTCTTATACCGCCATCTTTCTTCTTGAGGGCGCACAGGTTAGCACCGTAAAGTACGTCTAATATGTCTGGGCAAACCGCACCTTCTAACATAATGTTGGCTAAATGAGTGATGTCCTCCAAGAGAGAACGGCCAACATCTCCGGTGGCACCGCTTATTAAATCTTTTATGTGCTGCGGTGACAGACCGTCAAGACCACCCGCCGAAACACTCTTGAAAGACATCACAGCAGCAAACACCTCATCGCTATGTGTGACCACATGCTGATCGGATGGATCTGGCGCATTCGGGAGGCGAAGTGAAGAAGACGGGGCAGGATGCTTATCCTCTAAGGCCAGACGAGTATCCAAGCAGTCAGGAGCAATAACATCACTAGAAAACAGTAACTGTGTTGCCCCTCTCAGGTCACCATTACCTGCCTTCTCCTCTACCTTTTGCAAAATTGCATTTGGATTTGGTGCCTTTTTTGCGTGGGAATTGATTGGAGGGGGCTGCAGTGAAAGATTGGCACAATTCTCTTTTATTTTATTTGTTAGAGATGATTTTTTGTTTGTTTTCTTTATATATAAAATCTGAAATGCGAAAGTTAATAAATGTTCCCAACTATTGTAATTATTGTTAGAGATGACTTTGCGTATGGCTTGGGAGAGACTAGTTGCCACTGAAATACGGGCACCTCGGGGTATTCTTTTAATTAATGGGCAACTTTGTTTAAGAATACCTAATCTCTCCCAAACCGCACTGTCAACTGGAGGCGAGTTTGGGGGTTGAGTGGATGACTGTGTGATGGATTTATGAGCTCGAGATACATGAACTTTCAAACCCCTAGCGCCCTTAAAGCGCCGTGAACACTTATCACACTGCACTAAATCAAAAGAAGCGTTGGTATTGCTTGACTGACTGCTTGGACATTGCACTCCACTTGTCGAAGCTACGGCCTGCGACATTAAATTACAAATACCTACCTATCTACAAAATATATATATTTATATTTATATATATATATATATATATATATATATATAAATATATATATATATATATATATATATATATCTGTATATATATATATACTTTATATATATATATATAAAGTTAAAGTAGTTGAAAGTTAAACACTTTAATTAAAGAAACCTGATAAGGAGTCTTCTAAAACAAAAGAATACGAAAAATAGAAAAAATAAAATAAAAATGGTAATAACAAGTGCGTAAGAGAGCAGCTGAAGAGCGAAAAGAGGTTACTCTTAACAATTACTCTAAAAACGTGTGTGTGTGTGTGTGTGTGGGGGTGTGTGTGTGTGTGTGTGTGTGTGTGTGTGTGTGTGTGTGGGGATGTGTGTGTGTGTGTGTGTGTGTGTGTGTGTGTGTGTGTGTGTGTGTTGTGTGTGTTGTGTGTGTGTGTGTGTGTGAACTCGAACGTGTGTGTATATGTGTATATAATATAATAATAAGATAATATATGTTACACAAGAATGTATTAGTTAATTAAGTGTATGTGTATAAATAATGTTCCGTTTGGTCGTAATTTTTACTGAGAAGAATAGAGCGAACACCCTTTTTACATTCAAAGGAAGTGAGATTGTAAATAGGGATTTCAGCATTGATTTTATTATATAAGGAAGGTCCTAAGTAGTAGAAGAATCTTTGCGTAAAAGAGAAGGACGTAGACGGAACGGCACAGATTTTGTCTTTACGTCGTTTTCTGATCTTAGTATATGGAGTGTTTCGGTGTTGGAGACGAACAACTTCTAGTATGAACAGTTGCCGAACAGTTAAAACTTTGCAGATGTTATACAGTTCATTAGTTGGGAAAAGTAAATGACGAAATGTTGCAACTTTAAGGATGGCACGTTGTGCTATTTCTAAAGGTTTCATCGTAGTCTTAGGGAATTGAACCCAAAACCTAAAGGTTTTGGGTTCAATTCCCAGGTCGGGAAAAGTGTGTTTCAGATTTCGATGCATAGCCCGGGTTTGTGATGACCAACCCGCATTTGGCGGGTGATTAAGCCATTACCCACCAATTCTAGTGATGACTTGATTTCAATGATGGAGGCCATTGCCCAGCAGTGGGACAGTTATAGGCTATTCACTTTACTTACTTACAAGTTATCAGAGACTAAGCGCGAGCCAAACGAAGTGTGGCACCGGTTGGCAAAGCGCCAGAACCAAGTAAAATTATTCGTAAAAGTATACAGAAAATGATCTATTAGAAAGGTGTAAAGTGGCCACTCCAATTATGTTAGTGTGACAAAAAGTTGTAAAATAAAATCACGGGACTTATTGCTATTCTAACGATGCTTTATGCGAAATGAATGGCGAGATTAAAAGTTTTACAGTCGGATAAATGAATATCAGCTAAATATTATTTAATTATTTAAGGAAAATCAACATAACAAACGCTGTTCACATTTGCAATAGATAGGTACCTACGTATTGGTTATATACACTAGACTATTAGAAAGCAAACTAAAAACACCATATTTTTAAAGTATTCCAAGCATACAATAGACGCATTCGTATTAAGATTATAATTTTGATACATATACGTCTACCAACATTGAATTAAACTTGCGTGGTGAATAAGATATATTTCGGAATTTGACAGAGATATAGTAAAATAATAAGCTGCGATGCTACCAGCCATTAGGGTTAATTTATTATCCACCTAAGACCCTAGTTGTTGGCGGGTTATACCTACAATGGATTCTAAGCAAAAACAGGCCATGAATTAATTATCTATCCATGTTTTACATTAAGGTACCCCAAAACTAACTAGCTCATTACAGTTACAATTAACATAACGACATCCACCATTGTCTCTGATAACTGTTATAAAGTACTACATAACACTCCGTTGCTGCCCATTAAGCCTGAACTAGATTTGTACCAGCTGAGTTACGGCCTCTATTGGTAACACAACAACCCTTCAATGAACAAAGCTAACGATTCACAGTCGGCTGGGCATGTTTAAGTTATTTGTTTGAAAGCTCATTGCCGGGAATGATCTAGATTACATAACATAATATAACTAGTCTAAATAATTATAAAATATAGTAAAAAAATTAAATGCCTACTATAGCGTTGTGTTATCAAACTTGTGGTATTTCATCTGTAAAAATGCATCTGCATAGCTGCTAAAAAGCAGTCTTCAGCTTAGGTGCAGCAATTAGCACTTAAAAATAAATATAACTAGACTAGTTGACTAAAACAACGATAAAGAAAAGTGTTGATTTTTGGCATTTCAATGATATTTGTATGGTTTGCGATAGGTACTTTATATAATTAACTAGTATATAGTTTTATAGTTAAGTTAACTTATCCAACTATGTGGACAACAAACCCACTTTTTATCTTAAATCTTTCTTGTCCATCCAAAGGTTGTCTGAAAGAGAATCACTCTTAGTGTTAAGACCGGTCTTTGTACTTTTAATGTAATTTTTGTCAAAAAGTCTTTTGGTGTACAATAAAGTGTCCGCGACCTGGGGCAGACTGTGGCAGTGACCATCAACTACTCGTGACCCGATTTAAAATCCGACTGAATCAATCAAGCTGCCCATGAACTTGGAGGAGACTTTTGGGGAACTTGTGCAGTCTAAGCTCGACGAGACTGAATTCGACCCCTTCGATTCAGCCAATACAATGTGGGTACAACTCAGGTTCATAATTTCCGAAACGGCCGGAGTAATCGTGGAATCTAGCAGAGTTGTTGCACCTAAGTCAGATTGGATGAGTGATGAACTGTGTGGGTCGCTGTTTTGGAAAAGTCAAAAAATTCAGGAAGTTCCGGAATCCAAACAGAAGCAGTATATAGAGTAGAGCTTAATTCACGTGTGCAGCGACTTTGCAGGCGGGACAGGAATGCGCTCATCAACTCTATCTGCAGTGAGATTGAAAAGAACTCAAGGATATCCCACTCTTAAGACTTATTCCAAAGTATCAGGCTGCTTACTCAAGAGCACAAACCTAAGTCATGGACGATAGCAGACGAGCAGGGCAATCTTTTGCTCGGTAAAGATATTGTGCTTGACAGGTGGAGAAGCTATTGCCAACAGTTGTACAGTGGGGACGCGGGTAAAACTTCAAACCAAAGGTTAGACTTTCTGAAACGAGAGCCCGACATCTTGCCATGCGAAACAGAGGCTGCGATTCGGAGGTTAAAAATGGAGGCAAGCGGGAATGATGAAATCACCGCACAACTTATGAAGTGCTGAGGACCAGCAGGGGGTAATATATTGCACACTATATGTCCCAAAGTCTGGAGAACTGGACAATGACCAAAAGACTGGACCGAATCAATTGTGGTTCCTCTACAAAAAAAAGGTTGTACCAGGAAGTGCGAGAGTTACCGTACCATCTCCTTGATTTTCCATGCGGCCAAAGTTCTCCTTCATGTTACTAACAGGAGATTAGAAGCCTACATCAGCAGTCAAATAGCTAAAGAGCACGCTGGTTTCGTAAAGGGCAGAGGTACCCGGGAGCAAATCTTATATAAAAAAACAGGGAATTTAATGTTCCTATGGCACTCTGCTTTGTCGATTACGCTAAGGCCTTCGACTGCATCATCTGGTCAAAAATGTTTGAAGTTATGAAGGAGATGGGAGTACCAGATCACCTCATATTTTTGGTTCAAAACCTGTACCTAGAGGGGCAATCGAGAGTTCGGCTGGATGACGCACTATCTGAGCCTTTTGCCACTGAACGCGGAGTAAGGCAAAGATGTGTGCTCTCACCTCAACTATTTAACATCGTGGGCGAGCATATCATGCATCGAGTGTTAGCGGCCTAGGAAGGTGGAATCCGAATCGGCGGCCATCGTATAAACAACTTACGATTCACCGATGATACTACGCTAATAGGCGCCAGTACTGGTGGGCCACGTTGAGGAAAGAAGAAGCAGAGGAAGAGCGCCATCCCTGTGGACGAGTGCTATTTTGGAAGCCCTGAAATGCAACACGCAGGCGGCTATCCGTCTAGCCCAGGATAGGACCTCTTGGAGAGCCCTGGTTCGCAATATTGCTATTGGTGGTCACGACCCTCAGGCATGAGGACTAGACGACGAAGAAGAAAAGTGTATTTATTTTATCTTATTTTAAAGAAGGTAAAATGGAATAGCGTCAACTCAGACACTAGGACGTTTTTCATTGGGTAGAGTTGACGAATAACTTGATTCCTCTGATATAGCAGCCATTGGTGGCGGTTATGGTTTACCATCAGCCTTATGTTACATTAAAAGACAAACATAGGTTTACAAAATAATTTGCAAAGGCGGTAAACATATGCCATATTTATTAATTTTTTTTAACCTTTTAACAGCCATATACTTTTTTACCTTTTAAATGTAATGTGAAACATTATGAATAAATAAAAGATTTTGTAGTACCTACAATCAAACAAAAATCGTGATATATAAGTATATTAACTACACCAGCTTTTTAAGGATTTGCGGCGCAGAATAAAAAGCAGGAAGCGCGCGCTTTATTCCACACTCACTTTTGTTGCGAACACGGGAGTACACAATTTAATCTCTTAACACAATGAAGTAAGAGTTACAATCGGTTATAGGAGTAAACATATCTATGCTCGCAATAGTAGGAACGTGGCTAGGTTTACCAAGTCTTTAAATTTAAAAGCCGGACTCGGCGCAATATTTACCCAGACTTTTGGCAGACGAAGCCCGATATTTTGTATTAAACTGAAATTAGCTTTTACTGTGAAAAAGACAACAATCATGGTATTTCCTTATTACGTTTAGTCGGGTAGCTGACGTTTCGGACACATATTCGGACACAGTGTCCGAATTGACACTTTTGAATTTTATTTTATTTTTTACTAACGTTTCGGACATCAATAAAAATAGCTGCTTTGTACAGTCATATAAAAAACTTCTAATGATTTCTTTACTCCACATTCAACCTCCACTGGACAGTTAAGCTCAAAAGTTTTGTTTATCTACCTAATTTTTTAACTGATATTCGCCTGATTCACTAGTATTATACTACTAGTACTAATAAAAACACATACATACTAAAATAGACGACATTTAGGGGTTGAAAACGGACTTATAAGTAGGTATTTTTATCAGGTGTTGAAACTGTAGGGGTTGAATGTAGACTAAACGCCTTATTATAGTGTCTCACACGCTCGCTTACACACATACATAAAGTCTAACAAAACCTGGACGGGCCGGACACGTAAAAATTGGGCGGACATGGTTCTAAAAAGCCGGACGTTATCGGCTAAAACCGTACATCTGGCAACCCTGGATGTGGCAGACGCCGCCATTTGCTTTTTTAGCCGTACCTACGTGTTTTAAAGGGAAGTTACTCTCACGGTATTACATTATTCACATTCATAATGTTACAGAAGTGTTATATCAATATTTCACCTGTATTGTGTGTGGGCACGGGTAGAAAATTGATGTTCCGTTGGTTATAATTATGATCGCGAGGCACCTGTGAATTTGTATTTTTTTTACAGCGGGAAAGCGCGAGTTTTTAATCTTACCATAGACAACACATTTAAACAGATCTGTGTAAGTAAAAATAAGACCGGAGGTGAAAGTTTTAATTTCGAAAATAACGATCATTTATATTAATTTAGGACTTATTTTAACCACTCCCGTGATCTATTGATCTACTGACCGAGAGCTTCGATTCCCAGCTGGTACATTTAGTGTACCACGGTTTGATGGATGCATGTTTTAAGTCCACCTGACCAGCTACCACTATCTCATCTAAGTCTATTCAATCTCGATGGCAAGACGATTGACTCGTTTGAGTTGCGATCTTTACAAGTTATGTCTCTTTCGCAATGTCGTACCGTACCATATTAAAAGTATCTTCAGTTCTTTTGGTAGGACATAAAGGAACTAAAGATATTTTTAATATAAAGGCAGTTTAAGATGTTGGTTCCCAATTAAAAGAAAACTGTTACTGTAGTTGTCTCCATTTACGTGGCAGTCTCCATCAACATCGTCATCATCATGTAGTTTGCGTTAATATTAGTTTTTTTTTTAAATGGAACGTGAAAGTTTACAAATACTTATCTATACTGTAAATTTTGTAGAAGCCAGATGAGCCACTGATCAGACTTTGACCGAGTCGGTGTCGGCTAGATCAATAGCCGCTCATCGTCTTAACTTATCAGCAAATATATGCAAAGCCGCTGTTCCCCTGAACAAAGGAATGTATATAGAAGAAAATCGAGGCAGGGCAGACTTCACTCTGAGGTAAAAATAATTTAAAAAAAACTGTATTATTTCCTTGTTAAAAGACAACTGTTTTTAAACAACACCTATGATTTCTGTCGCGATGTTACTCGGTTTGCACGGCAGAGTCTTCATCATCATCTAAGTAGTTTATTATGTTAATCCCCGTTATAAACTATACTATAAATGGAACGCGAAAGTTTATAAGTGGTACCTATACTGTAGTTATTGTAGAAGCCATGCATCAGTGATTATATATCTTCGGGCGAGCCGTGATTAACTGCAATCTTCTTCTCTTATCAAATTTAATTAATCAGCAAATATATTAACCCAATCCCGCTATTCCCTTGGACAAAGTATTGTATCCAGAAGACATTCGGAAAAAAAGGGGAAACTTCACCCTAAAGTAAAAAGAAAAAGTGCTTAAATACTTTTTTTTTAAACTTTAGTTTTAGATGAGATGGTGCCAGAATCATGAAGATCAAATAAAAATGGATATCTTGGCTTCTCACCATTCTAAAAACGATTTTCGTTCTTTCTGGAAACACACAAATAATTTGCAAAGCAAGCCAAGCCTTCCTGTGAGCGTTGGTGGTGTGAGCGACCCTGAGAAAATAGCCAATCTATTTGTAGATCACTTTGGTGTAAAGTCACCTCTTGGGCCCTCACACTCGATGCTGGAAGTTGAGCCCGGAGTGAAAAGGGAAGTAATCTTCACAGTCAGAGACGTAGACCGTGTTATTAAGTCAATGTCTAGAGGTAAATCCCCTGGCCACGACGGGCTCAGCGTCGAGCATCTTAAGTTCGCGGGTACACATCTCCCTCGTGTGCTATACATGTTGTTTAACTTTTGTTTGAGTCATAGTTATATGCCGGGAGATATGATGCGTACAGTAGTTGTACCCATAGCTAAAAACAAAACGGGTGACCTGTCGGATAGGAATAATTATAGGCCTATATCGTTGGCAACCGTGATCTCGAAGGTATTCGATAGCGTGCTTAATACACAGCTGAATAGATATATAACACCACACGATAACCAATTTGGTTTCAGACCAGGTTTGTCCACAGAGAGCGCTATACTGTGTGTTAAGCACGCTATTACATACTATACGAAGCGTAAAACGCCTGTATTTGCATGTTTCTTAGACCTCTCGAAGGCTTTTGACCTGGTTTCCTACGACTTGTTATGGAGAAAACTTGAGAAAGTCGGATTACCAACACAACTCATAAATATTTTTAAATATTGGTATGGAAGCCAGGTCAACAGTGTAAGATGGGATGGTGTTCTCTCAAGGCCGTATGGATTGGAGTGTGGGGTGAGACAGGGGGGTTTGAGCTCGCCCATCCTCTTTAATCTATATATAAATGAACTGATAGAGGAGCTCAGCGGCACCAGAGTCGGTTGTTACATAGACGGAGTCAGTTTAAACAATATCAGCTACGCGGACGATATGGTGCTGCTGAGTGCGTCTGTATGTGGCTTGAGAAAATTGACTTCTATCTGTGAAGCATACGCTGAGTCGCATGGCTTGGCTTATAATGTAAATAAGAGCCAGGTTATGGTCTTTGAGGCTGGGAGTCGACGGATTGACAGAATGCCGCCGGTTCGGCTTAATAAGTGCGAACTAAAAAGAACGAACTCTTTTAAATACCTTGGTCATTTGTTGACGTCCGACCTCAAGGACAACGATGACATAGAAAGGGAGCGGAGGGCATTATCAGTCAGAGCGAACATGTTGGTCCGCAGGTTTGCGCGCTGTTCACGTAAAGTTAAAATTACATTGTTTCGAGCTTTTTGTACATCCTTTTACACGTGCAGCCTGTGGTCCAACTACACACAAAGCGCTTATCATGCCCTCCGAGTCCAATATAATAATGCGTTCAGGATGCTTTTGGGGTTGCGTCGCTCCTGCAGTGCATCTGGGATGTTCACAGAGGCCAGCGTCGATTGTTTCTACGCAACTATGCGCAAAAGATGTGTTTCCCTGGTGCGCAGGGTGCGGGGGAGCCCTAACAGCATCCTGGACATGATTGCGAGCAGACTTGACTGCTCATATATCAAACGTTGCTGTGTCATATCAAGTGGCATGGCAAAAACATAATTAATATTATATCCTAAACATAAGTACTAACATAGCTTATAAGAAACATTTGTTACTAACAAATGAGTTATTTTAATTACTTGAATAAATAAATTATTATTATTATTATTATTATTTAGTAGCAGCCAGCGAAAGCTATTGATCAGTGATTATCTGTTGGCGAGCCGTGGTCGGTAATCGATACCCGCTCATCGTCGGTGTGTGAAGTGCGCTCGGCCCTCCGCGCCCTTAGCACCCCATGACCCATTAACCGAGTTACATGCGTTTTTTATTGTGCAACTTTATAAGGAACACAATTTATGATTTTACTGTTGTTAAATTGTAATGTGTTTGCAACAAAATTTGTGTAAAATTATATATAACAACTAGCTGACCCGGCAAACGTCGTTTTGCCATAAAAAATAAAAAAAAATTTTAGGGGTAGACTACCCCTAACATTTAGGGGGATGAAAAATAGATGTTGGCCGATTCTCATAGATACCGGATGAACCGGCAAACGTTGTTTTGCCATAAAAAATAAATAAAAAATTTAGGGGTGGACTACCCCTAACATTTAGGGGAATGAAAAATAGATGTTGGTCGATTCTCATAGATACCGGATAAGCACAAAAAATTTCATCAAAATCGGTCAAGCCGTTTCGGAGGAGTATGGCAACGAAAACTGTGACGCGAGAATTTTATATATTAGATAATCTTAGTAGGTATTGTTTGGTTATTGTTGTATAAAGGTTGTCTACCGCTAATTATACATTTTTATGCCTGGTATTGATTCTATTCAAAAACCGATGGCGTAGTGAAATAGAGCTCAATTTTGTAGCCTTTGGTCAGGAGTACCCATAACCGACGAGCATGTATGAAAGGAGTAATGAGAGTGGAGAAGGCGCAAGAGGTGTGTCAGGACCGTAGCAAGTGGCAGGATGTGGTCTCTGCCTACCCCGTTGGGAAAAAGGCGTGATGGTATGTATGTATGTATGTATGTAAAGTAAATACAATTTTTTTTAAATTTTACTTGCGTTTTTTTACAATTAATTTTTAGTGTCTATTATCGAGGATTGCCGATTCCGTGAATATGATCAAAAGATAATAAAAAACGAATTGAACAAACCCGTAAAGTTTAATGTCAATATGTATTTTTTATATAAATAAGAAATTATGTTTTTTTAAATTCGATTTTAGTAGTTATAACGTTGATAAAGCAAAACGTATAAAAGTGATCATCATCACCAGCTCCTTTTATCACCACTGTCTGCGGGATACAAGCCTGGGTGGATAGAGAGAGCAGGCCTAAACCACCCACGCAGCCCACCAGATTGGTGGTTGTTAAAAACTTTTTTTGCAGCCGGGACCAACTTTACGTACCTTCCGAAGCACGGAGGAGCTAGAGATTATAAATTTTTGGTCACCCATCACATGACCAGCCTTTGCGAAAATTGCTTACCTTCAGCAATCGTAAATTGGGTGCGTTAGCCACTACACAATCGAGTCAAGTCATCAAATTCAAATATTCTTTCACAAATTGAGTTGGAACAGTATAATCATCTCATCACATTAAACAAAAGTATTTACACTTAAATCGTTTCATCTTGAAAAGTTGGAAATGACCCAGTTGCGCGCTCCAGCATCGCTCCGACTTGAACCAATTAAATATCATGTCTTTGCTCAGAACGGTAGCGGTCGTAAGAATATACTCTTTTCTTGAACGGAAAAATGTAATTTTCATAATTTAACGTTTCCCTCGGAAGGAACTTACAATTCTGATATTTATTACCTAGCGTTTTTTCTTCAGTTTGATAAGAATAAATGCTGGGAATATTATGGTGAGTACTTGGGGAAGATGACATTTAAGTGACCTTCAAAAGAGCCATATGACCTCTGCTTCTACCACTCAACCATACTATCCGACAACGAGGATTTTAATCAAATTAAGCTCAGTTTTTTGATAGTTATGATGATACAATAAGATTGATGATGAGGATGAGCTCAATGACGCAGTGATTAACGCGCGCCGGTCTGGTATTGCTAAGGTAAAGCCACTTTCGTATAGGCCTCATTCTTAAGCTCCTCTGTGCTTCAGAAGGCACTTAAAGCCGTTGGTCCCGGCTGCATTAGCAGTCGTTAACAACCATCAATTCGCACTAGACCCGCGTGATGGTTTATAGACCGTTTTCCTTATCTAGTTATAGGAAAAGCTCGTGGCCCAGCAGTGGGGACATATGAACGAGATGATGATGTGATGAATAGTGATGGGTGGAAGCGTTGGTACCTACTTCATCCGTAACCCTTAAATATTTAGAAACTGTAAGAACATAAATGTTGAAAAAATTTCCACAATCATTCAACATTTAAGGTTTTATAATTTGTTCGCAACAAAATTTGCGTTAAAAATTATTTTTAACATTTATTGAGAAACTGGTTATCTTATATTAGTCATAATCGGAAAACAACTATGTCGCCACAGATTCGACAACCATTGTTATGGCAACAGACTTAGACAAGATTTAATTAGCTAGCTAGGCGGACTTAAAACGAGCTCCACCAAACAGAACTCAATAACACTTAACTCTGGGAATCAAACCTGACCGATCTCAGACCGATTGTTTAACCACTAGACCTATAGGTCGTTAAAACTTATCTTATTATGTAGATCGATGCATTAGAGTCACGTTCAAAAACTTGACCGAGTCAAAGTTTAGTTGCCATGGCAACCACTTGTCCCGGACTGCTCTGGGCGGCTTGTGTGCTGCCCGACGCCGCTCGCCCTAACTCGATCATACGAGTTAGCTAATATGTTTCGAGAGTACGTACTTTCAAAGGGAATGTGCCAACGTACGTAATTTGATATTCTTTTTGTGACGAGATGCCTTAAAATATGTTAAGCATTTAATTGGACGAACAACACTAGAACACCCATTCAATTTCGAACTTACATTTAGTTTGAGTTAGCTTTCTCCAAAATGTTTTTGAGTGGTGTATTCAGAAACAACTTTAGTAGAGAAGTTGAGAAGACCACTGCTGGGGCACAAGAAGAAGAAGAAGAAAAAACGACATAGGGAAGACAGACCACGTGGGCTTGCCTTCCGAAGCACAGAGGAGCTCAAGATGATGATTAAGTCACCCATCCGACGGCTGGCCCTTGCGAAAATTGCTTAACTTCAACCCGTGTTTACCACTGCTCCTTTGTGCTCCTCATGTTTTTACGAAGTCACAACATACATGTTACAGCACAAACATGAGGCCATAAGTCCGCGGTCAGCGCGCACTCGCCCGTCGAACACGGCAAGGTAACTATAACAAAGTTATTTTGGTTGCCGACACGCACCGAAATCTCGGAATATTTGTGTTACGTTGCGTTCAAATTAAATAAAGTCTGCTCGTCGCTATATCTTGAAACGACGAATTTACGAACCGATGGCGTAGTGTTTTTCTTTTAAGACTTACGAGTAAGCAGTTCGCCTTTATCTGAGAGAAAGAGAGGGGAGAGAGAAAGAGAAAGCGAGAGAGAGAGAAACATTTATTGACCACACATACATTAAAAAAAAAACAAGAAATAAACAATAGGTCGATCAGGACCCCGCTTCAGCTTGTGTTGTTGCGAATGAAGCGTGTCGCAACAACGCTGGTATTCTAGCGGAGCCTATCTCACCTGATGTTAGGTGATGATAAGGCAAAGGAAGCGCACTTCACACGGAATCCTCTACTACTGGCACTGGCACTGGCTTATCTCTAGCTGCCAAAACACAACAATGCTTCAAACATTAATGTTATAGCGACATTAAGATAAACTGGTGGTAGCTTGCCAGGCGGACAACAACCAGACAGAGTTCACAAACATGTACTCTCTGCTGGGAATCGAAACCGGGACCTCTGGTTCTGGGGTGATACTCAAAGGAGATCAATTATTGTAACCAAAACCGACTAAAACAATTTGAATTATATTTTTTCCTAAACAGATTCAGCAATGAAGTTGTATTAATCAATTACTAGCTGATAGCATTCGAGTTTTTCTTCTTCATAGTAGAATAATATTTTGTCTGAATATGGTAAGGATATTGTAATGTAACTTATTCAAGACTCATACTCGTGGGCGTAATAAAAGGTTGTGAGATATATTAAAATTGATTAAGCTGTTTTTTTTGGAGAGAGTGCTGATTGCCTCTGGAAATTTTCAGCGTTACTTAACTTTGTATATATAAGAATGCCCTGAGGTGTACTTTACCAATTTACCATCAAAGGCCGTTAAAGAACCAATCGTAAAGAGAGTTTTTTGACAATAACAAAGAAAATTATAGGAGGTATTAGCAATTCGCCGACGGTGACCAATATGCCACATGCGAGGGTGTTTTTTGTCCTACTTGTACCTTATAGCCAAATAGATGTTCTTCTTTCTTTCTTTCTTTCGTACCTTCTACCGTCAAAACAGCAATCGGATCGAAGTATTTTTTGCACCGAAATAGTTGGAGGGTCCTTCATCGTAATATGATACTCATTATATCGGGAAAAAATCTCATTATTTTGGCAAAAATATACTTGATCAGAATTTAAAATATCTGAGACAAAATGTTAACAAAAAAATTGTACAGTTTGTATGTTGTCATGCCACTAGTATTTTAATGTTATAAAATTATTTGTGGCTTCTGTCGAATTTGTTGGCGTTCGTAATTATAAGCTTCATGTTGTAATCCAGTTATAATAGAGCTGTGTACTATCACTAATCAATCTAAATCCCTAATCCCCCATCAGATTAACGAAAAACAGAGCTTTCACCATGGTTACTAGTTACTACACAACATATAGAAACGTCAATGAGCAGTCAATAGCACTCGTTAATTACATGTGTGCGTAGCAGCACTTGCGATACTATTTAGTTTTAAATATAGCTTACGTCTTCAATGTTTGTATTTACTATACTGGTACTGTGTAAGTACTGTGTTTTGTATTACCATCTCAGCCAAAAGACGTTCACTGCTGGACAAAGGCCTCCCCCACGGATCTCCATGAGGGGTATTTGCCGTAATCGCCACGCTTGGCAGGCGGGTTGGCGATCGCAGTTGGTTAAGAGTAACCTCAGAGAGATGCTGCTGCCCATCGTCTGGAATAGTCCCTTAGTCGGCTTTTACGACACCCTCGGGAAGATATGGGGTGGTGCAATTCCTTATCCCCGGCACCACACAGGTTTTGTATTACCTTCTGTTATTTTTAACTTTAAAATGCAGTCGAACCATGCATTTATGTAAGGCTAGGCAGTATAACAGGGTTTGTGAGTCTCCTGCAATCACTGAGCCATAGATCATTTTGACTCTAATCTGTGCTCTGCTTGGATGTTACTGCTTCTGATACTGTTACTGATACTGTTACTTCTGGTACTGATACTGTATATTGTGTTAGAGGCAAATAAAGTTATTTATCATTATTATTATTACCGCCGCAGCAGACGCCTACCTCAACTCGGCGTAGTAAGTTTGATATCAGGTCAACATGATTAGTCCTGCAGTCTTACACCTCCATAAACAATTCCATATTATCTAATCTGGGGGTTAAATTTTGGTCCGTAGGTTTACTCTTGAGACCCTACACGTGACCCCTGGGTGATGCTAAATGAGTGACACTGTCTGAGTGGTAGAGCCACGCTGCGTTGTAGCACGAAATGGGCCGGCTTGCCAGGCGTAATAGCACCCTCTCACAGAATATCGGCGTGAAACAATGGCACTCGTTGCTGTCGTGTTTCGTCCGGTGAGTGAAAGTACCGGAGGCCCATCTCTCACTCCTCCCCTATCCCAATTCCTACTCCCTCCTCAAGATCAGACTCCTTCCTCAAGGCCGGCAACGCATCTGCGATTACTTTGGTTTTACGGGTGCCCATGGGCGGCGGTGATTACTTTCCATCACGTGACCCGCCTGCCCGTTTGCCTCCTTTTAACATTTAAAAAAAATACCGCTATGCTTTGACAACCTATATTGGTACAGTTCCCAGGCTTTTTAAAATCTAACTGGCTAGGTAGGTACCACCATCTTATATTATATTGTGATAACATAAATGCCAGTAGCATCGCTGTGTTCCAAGAGTAAAAGATAAGATCCTTAGTGATTAAAGATTCCGGGTGTAGTGCGTTTCCACCAGAGCAGTGCGAGGTAGCTAGGATGTAAGTGAGGAAAACATCCACCAATAGGATTACTCCATTTTACACCGCAAAGAAGAGGAAGCAATCTTATTGGTGGATACTTTCCTCGCGCACCGCCTAGCTAGCTCGCACTGCCATGTTTGTTCTGTGGCACTGCTCTGGTGGAAACTTATACATAGAAAACACCCAGACTCGAGACAATTTAGAAAAACAATAACTTCTTAATTGACCCGACCGAGGATCGAACCCGGGACCTCAGAGATGGCGATACCATGAAAACCGGTGTACAAACCACTCGACCAAAGAGGTAGCCTATCGTCATCGCAAAATTAATTTTGCGATGCCCTAACAGGGTTTGTTACAGGCCTTCATACTCTTATTATATTTCTGTTATCTTTTGTAAAATGTAATGATGTTACTGTTCTTGCTTTGTGTTTTTATGTATGGTGGCGCTCCCTCCCTCCTAAAGTGTTCGCGGAAGACCAGCGTCAGGTTGTCCTATAATCTAGGAGGCCTGACATCATGCTGAGCGGGCGGGCACCTTTGGCACTAAGAGATTTTAGTGCCACTTGCCTATAGTATTTCTTTTGTAGTAATGTTATTTGTGTTGTATCACTAATAAATGTTTTCTATACTATTCTATTCTTACTATTATATTAAAGCGAAGGGTAAGGAACACTAGCGCCACCAATTGATAATTTGACAATTACTAACGGACCGGATCTTTTTTTTAAACATTGCGTACCGTCCGATAACAGGAAAGCATCCATAGTATTTATTTGTTGCGCGGTTTATTCATAAAACGGGCTATCGCATTTATTCACAAACAATGGCCACTTTTGGTGTTAGCGAATGAATACAAAAACAAACCTAAAAGTAGTGCACAATTATTAAATAATAGATGTTTATCTAGTGTCGGAAGGTCCGCAATGTTTGAAAAAAAAATTCAGTTTTGCAGTTATCAAATTAAGTCTATTAGCGGCGCTAGTGTGCCTTACCCTTCGCCTTAATGTATAAAAGTGGAACTATATACATAAGTGCAATAAAGAAATCATCATCAGTCATCCTTAACTCATCTGCAGAATCTTATTGATAGCAAAGTTCAAGTGTTCAATACAAAGTTACCAATTCTGAATAGCCCTGATTATTCGAGAACTCCACACAATAGGATGCAATATTATCATAGCGAACTTGAATACTTATACAACTTGGCAGAATAAACATTATCCATCTCAACGATAGTGACTTCCAACGTTGTGTTGAAGTTTGTGGAAATACCGATGTGTTATTACTGTTCGAGAAGATCGAAGGCGCAGTGGCTTGCGCGTTTAGTTTGCAGTCTCCAAAGTTAAGCAAGTTTCGCAAGGCGGGTTTGCCGGATGGGTGACCAAATATATACATCTTATGTTCCTCCATGCTTTAGTAGGCTTGTAATGGGTAATGTAATAAGCAGTCGATGAGGTCAATAAGGATTCAGGAGCTCGATGGCGTGTGGTTAACGGGCACAGCCTGCGATTGCTAAGGTTATGTAACTTTCGTAAAGGCCGGTCATCGGATGGGTGACCAAAAATGTATCATTTCGAGCTCCTCCGGGCTTCGGAAAGCACGTAAAGCCGTTGGTCCCGGCTGCATTAGCAGTCGTTGACAACCACCAATCTGCACTGGGCCCGCGTGGTGGTTTATGGTCCGTTCTCTGGGCGAGCCTTCCCATATCCATGCATAGGCAATGCTCGTGCACAAGCAGTCCTAAAAAAGAGCTGGAGATGATGAACATTCGTGAAAACCCACCGACTTGCATTGAGCCAGCGTGTTGGGTTTATGGCGATGCCCATGGCCAATCAATCAATCTCCCTTGATGTTACTCTAATAAGTACTTTAAACTTATTGTTACTTTTAATAATCTAATCAAAAGAGTTCTCTCGTAATAGTCCCATTTAAATGTGGGGAAGTTCCTATTCCAATTCCAAGACCTACGAAGATTGACAGTAAAATTTGTCAATGAAAAGCAGTACTACGCATATTGTGATTTTTTTTTAAAGTTTGTTAATGCTAAAGCTTGTCTGTATACCACAAGGGTTCTATTCATAACCTTAATAGGATTACCTATACCTATTATAACTACCTATCCTACTATTGGTAATGTGGGAAGGTTACTTGAATTAATTTATTTGCCCAATTTTAGGTATTCCAGTTTTTTATGGGATTTATTGTACAACAGATCCCGATGGTTCGAAGTGCTACTGGGCAAGAGAAATTTCAGCAGACCCATTTTATACTAACATCATCAGCATAATTGTCATTTCCTCCATGTTACGCCATTAATAGTAGTAGTGGTCGCCCAGTGGTCGAAATTCAACCGTAATTTTATTAAGGCTGCACGGATTGTATCCTAAGCATTGAAAAATTAAAAAAGATTAGAGTGTGAGTTTGGATTGGCATTGACAGATGTCAACTGCATTAAAGACAAACAATACGTGTGTGTCAAATTCATGGTAGTGTGTGTGTAGTGTTGTTTTTGTTGATTTAATTTATTTTTTATGCATAATGTAAAAAAAATATTAACATTCGGATAACCGTCTCTACATAAACTATAAGTGTGCGAAATTTCATACTCCTCCGTCCCGCGCAAGTTTCGTAAAAACGGGTACAAAATTTTTGCTTCACGTATTAATGTATAGATTATGTAGATTACTACAATGTCATTAGACAATAAATTAATTGACACGTTTACTGTTCTACTGAAGGTGCTCTCTCACCAGCAGCGTAATTTAAAGTTACAAATCTTTGTATGTAATGTAACGTTACAAAACCGAGCATTACATCAGTAAGGGAAGAGAACCGAGCATTACAGTGCGCAACCTGGGCCCTTAGCCAAAGTAACATTAAGAAAACGATAGCGAAGTTCGAAAAGAACAAAATGTATGGGATTGACATAAGCCGCGCTAAATCACGTGGTCAACGTCATGTCAATCCCATACATTTATTCTTTTCTAACTTCGCTATCGTTTCGCTATCGTTTTTGTAATGTTACTTTGGCTACGGGCTCTGTAATGTTACAAACAGCATTACATTGGTGAGTGAGGAAGGAGAGCCGAGCATAACATTGCGCTACTTGATGATACAATGTGTAATATTTTGTTACAATACAGGCGAATGCTCGCCAAGTCAGGGAGGCAGTATTGTAATGTAATACTCAAAATATAATGGCGAATGCTCCTGGTGAGGGAGCACTTTAATGATGCCAATCAAGAGTAAGTAGGTACATTACTTAAAAAGTACGATCGTACAGAATTCCTATTCTACGAACGGATATAATAGACCGGCTATTTGTAATCCTGACCCTAGTGTTTAGTCAGGCGTGCGGTAGGTATTAACGTAGGGAGCCTAGGTAATTACGACGACTGACGCAAAGGATCCTTTTGTGTTTGTGGTGTAGGCAATTCTATGCGATCTGGGTGTTTAGATCTGTGGCACTTTCAATTTAAACCTCAAACAAACGTTAGAGCGTAACCCGAAGTGTGTACGCTATAATTGTTTTCATTTTTCATTTAATTATGCATGAAATAGCAAGTAAAACTTAGTGATTCGTATGTAGCGAAGCCGTTGGTCACGGCTGAATTGGCACTGGCAGTCGTTAACAACTACCAATTCATATTGGGCCCGCGTGATGATTTATGGCCCATTCTCTCTGTGGTGTTTGCATCTATTGGAGAAGTTCATGCCCTAGCCGTGGTGACAGAAAACGAGCTAGTAATAATAGCAAAAAAAAAAATAGCATATACCCCACTGCTGGGAAACGGCAGGTACATATATAATTAAAATCAAGTCAGAGCTACAACTGATGACTATGAGTACTGGCTTATAGTCATCATTAGTGAGCAAGGCGACTTTCAATCAATTTCCACCAACCCAACCGAGCACCAAGACCCCTGCTGGCAATCGAACCCAGGATCTTTCGGTCTAACACCTGTGGTTCAACCAGTGAACCTCAAACGTTGTAAAATTTTATGATGCTGTTAAGTACTAAAATGATAACGGGAGTAAAGTGTGTTCACCCAGTTCCCGTTTTAGGGAAATTTTATATTTTTTCTCTCAAAGTGAGACCCGTTATCGTTATTGACGCAACGCTCATTTTTCATTTTTTGCAATAACGCTTTTCCGCGCTCCTCCATTGTCGGGGAGATCGATAATAGGGGTTGATCGCTTCGCTCGCGTCCACATTAATAATGTTATAATTTGATGGAGCAGTTGTTTTTTTATTTATATTTCTATACACCGTCCCATCTGTGGTGTTTTGTGACGTAAAAGAATGTATTAGCGGCCTAACTTTCAATGTCGTAAGAGCCGACTAAGAGACAGGCGATTCCATTTCGGAGCCTTACTTTAATTATGCTAAATATGGCGTCTCGGTCACTAACGGTTATTGGGGAATATTGAGGAAAAAATTTCGAATCTCTGGCTACCCCTTTTTGAAACTTTGTACCCCTTTTTACGAAAATTGCGCGGACGGAGGAGTATGAAATTTTGCACGCTTATAGTTTATATAGAGAAAGATTGCAAAATTTAATATATTTTTTTTAAATTATGCATAAGAAATACATAAAATCAATAAAACAAACATTACACAGACTACCATGTATTTGACACACACGCATAACAAAATTTCAAAAATGGAAGAGGAGCGGCCGAAATCTGTCAATGCCAATCTAAACTCACATTCTATCTTTTTTAATTTTTCATGGCATGGCATAATGATGAATACTTTGATGATGTTGACACACATAGATGCAAATAGTTAATAGCTCATCAAAGACTTGGCTAGTATTGTCTATGTTATCTTATTCAGTATTTGACTACAATGTAAGGAATTCTGGTTTTAATCCCAAAAGCCACTAGAAACTAAAACTATAGAGAGAGATAAAGAGACTTAAGATAGCTTTTAAAAATATTTGACTACTGACGCCACTCTTATATCAAGTACGGTTAAGAAGGCTAACCCCCGTATTTATAAACGAGTAAAACCTCATACTGAAGCAGAGTAATTGCATAAGTAAAATTTCATATTCTTTAGTAAGCCGATGAAGTTAGAAACGCCAAAAGCTAGAATTCTTGGCCAAGCAATAATCACCAATATCTTTACTCAAGCAATCTAGTTAGGTTTCTCAAAGAATTCATAGTGATAAGCTAAAATTGAGGTTATATTCCGTGTGACAGTTTGTATCATGTCTAAAATAATATAAAATTGATGAATTTGATAATAACAATAATACTAAAAGTATTTAATTGAATAACGTTACTCTTATATAAAATGAAATTAGATCTTAGTGACATTTATAAGAACAAAGTAATTGCTAAGTAATGGCTTGTTTATAAATTGTGTGAATCGGGTGTTAATACTTAAACGTCTACAGTAAAATAAAATAAAATATTGAAAAATAAACTTTTGTTGTGTCCTTGAAAAGTGTATCATCAAAAATTTGTAACACGATTTTGTAACACAATTTGTAGAGTTTCTTGTCTCATTTTGTTGTTAGGTGCTATTTTCATAGTAAACTTTTAGCGTTAATTGAAGAAAGCTTTGCTTATTTTCTCGTACACTAAAGGGTAGTAAAATGTTTTTAGTACTTTAACCTAGCAATCCGAATGGGGTCATTGTTAACTGGGCGATCAAATATTTATTTATTACGTCATATTTTACTCTTAATAGACGATAAAGTGATCGCTCGTAAAACGTATCGGGTCACGCGATGCCTTAAAGAGTTTAGGGAATATTAGCCAAATTATAAGCAAGGTTGAGGAGATATGCATAAGCTGGTAAAATTAAAAAAATTGGATTATGGTTACATATATTTAAATCCCTTAAATGCCATGAGAAATTTAACCTGACAACCAAAAATATTATTTACTTTAATGCCATGATTTTATATAAGTAAAATAGGCAGATCTATACGTCAATAGCGCCCCGAAGATGACACGATTTTAAAGTAATTGTGTTCTTTTGGTTTGAAACGCTCTCGAAGAAAATGTAACAAAATTTCGTAAGAAAAATGCAAAATCATTCTTGTTTTCTTTTGGCTTTAATTGCGATATTTCTTTTATAATTTGTCAGTGTTGAAATATTCGTTGAAATGAAAAATGTGTAAGATATGTGTGCTATCATCGCTTTAAGTTTTCGTTAAAATTTATATTAATTTTGTATTTGTTGTTATTATGTCTCTACTAAGTATATAAATGTATGTGAGTGAGAGAATGAGTATGTAAATACTCGTATAAAGACTCTTCCTCTCTCCCTTCCTCTTTCGTCTTTTCACTTGCGTGCCCAACGAGGTCCATAATTTGGTCTAATATTTTGTTGCCATCGCTATGTACATTATGGTTTTGCAATTAATATATTAAGTATAGCGTAAAAATCAAACGAAAAACTTCGAGTCATTTTAATATCGACCTTTATAATATCATTGCTTTAATGCCATACAAATCCTCATTTAGTAAGCTTAATCAAATGGTAAATATTCAAAATTAAAAAATTCATAATCATTTATTTAGTTTAGGCTACAAATAGCTCTTATGAACATCATTATACCATCGGTTCGTAAGTCTACTCGGAGCGAGAGACCTTGTACTGAGAAGAACCGGCAAGAAACTCAGCAAGTGTCAAGCTCTTTTCTCCCTTACAGCGACAAAAATATTGGAAAATTCATAAAAGGACACTTTCCATCACAAACAAACACAAAAAAGGACAATCACAACACCCAAAAATACAACAAAATAAAAAAAATCTAAGTTTGCAAAAATTACATCAATAAAAGTAGAACTTGGCATTCTATATCATGTCATTAAGTGCACCCATAATATCGCAATTCATAGTACTTTATGGCATAGTAAACAAGATTATATGTCGTTAGGTGTGATCCCCACAGCTTATGGTCACTCACTGTCGGACCTGATAGCGATAACAAACATATTTTGTCAATTGTCGTTTATCGTACATCTCTTTATGACGTACGTATTTGCCAGTGTGCCATATTGCTGGCATATTAGCCTGGCAATGGCAACCCAACGAGGTAATGTTGCCAGCATTCTTGGGATCGTTCCCATGAGCCTACAGTCTTATATAGTTACTTGTTTTTATTTTTAAATAAAGATTATTATCGTCACTAAAACCGCTACTAATATCGATACATAGAAGTAAAAAAATGTTTTTTTTTTACCGATACCGAGTTATCAACATGGGAAATACTGGAATTTACCGGTATTGATAGCGGATGATGATGATTGATGATTGATGACTGTTATCGACTTTACGTGCCTTCCGAAGCACGGAAGCACGGAGCAGTTCAAGATGAAAAATATTTTTGATCAAAGGCTATCCAACTCTTTGCGAAAGTTGCTTATAAAAATCATCCTACGTCGAATAGATTTCTTTATCGTCTATTATAATGGTAAATGGTAACCAAAACTATGCCAAAAGTATTTTAAGCCCGCATCAGACGAAGTCGTCTAAGAGGTAGGTACCAATACATTATGTATTCGTGTCGCCGCCAGATGTAAATGAACCCATTCCAACAAAGTGATTTTGTGATAAACAAAATTGTGTATACAAATATTATTTCGTGAAATGGACAAATTAAGTAAAACAGTGTACTCTACGTTTTCAGTTTTACAATTAGGTAATAAGCAAGCCTCGGAGGCAGCCTTTTGTATTCTCAGACACACTTGTGATATAGCGGTTTCACTAACGGTCTCAGGCAGGTTACGGATTCGTTTATTGGTGTACATCTTATTTCCAATTCGGTTTGGTTTATGGTCAGGCTTGGCTTTAACCAGTGTGTGTTGCCAGTGATGACATACGGGACTGAGACGTAGTCGCTCACTATGGGCCTTATCAGAAGGCTCAAGGTAAATCAAAGAGCAATGGAGAGGGCTATGCTCGGTGTTTCTCTGCGAGATCGAATCAAAAATTAGGAGATCCGAAGAAGAACAAAGGTAACGGGCATAGCCCGAAGAGTTGCTAAGCTCATGTGGCAGTGGGCAGGGCACATTGCTAGCAGGACTGATGGGCGGTGGGGCGGAACAGTCCTCGAGTGCGCAGTGTGGGCAGGCCTCCAACAAGTTGGACCGCCGATCTGGTGAAGGTCGCGGGAAGCCGCTGGATGCGAGCAGCATAAAACCGGTCGTTGTGGAGATCCTTGGGGGAGGCATTTGCCCAGCAGTGGACGTCATTTGGCTGAGACGAAGACGACGAAGGCTTGTTTAAAGTTTGCCTGGCTCTACTTCCATCATAACAAAGTCTGTTTATATTGTTGAGAACCTACAGTTAGAGAAACAATTGCAAGAGTTAGTTAGTCAGTTTTTTCAGTAGTTAAGGATTCCGGGTGTGTTTCATTGTAGGTTTTTTTAAAACTCTGTGTAGGCAAGTATTTGCCCGCGATCTCACCTGATGGTAAGTGATGATAAGGCCAAGGTGGAAGCGCACTTTACTCGGGATCCTCAACTACTGAGGCACTGGCTATCTTATTTCTAGCTGCCGGAACACAACAATGCTACAAACATTGATGTTATGGCGACATATTTAGATAAGATGGTGGTAGCTAGCTAGGCGGACAAACAAGTCCTGCCACCAACCAAACTGAGTACACAAACACGTCATCCCCGCTGTCGATTCCCAGCGGGAATCACACCCGGGACCTCTGGGTCTAGACCGGTGATCTTAACCACAGAAGCGGTTACTTAGTTAAACTTAGTTAAATAACTAAGTAGGTACCTACCATGTAATAAATCTGAATTGCAACGACAACCCTTTAAACAATTCATGTAGGTATCTTATATTAGGATTTTTAAGTCTAAGTCTAACTAATGATGAAATGATCACCATTATCATCAGCTCACTTTCTGAACCCACTGCTGAGACATGACCCTTTCCTATGGATGAAAACTATGTAAAAATAAAACAAAATATAATTCTCTGCTTTATGTCTATGCATCTTCTTTTAACAAAACGAATTATCATCAACTGCATCTTAGCCAAAAGACTTCCACTGCTGGACAAAGGTCTCCCCCAAGGATCTCCACAACGACCGGTTTTATGCTTCTCACATCCAGCGGCTACCCGCGACCTTCACCAGATCGTCGGTCCACCCGATCAGATCCGAACCCCTCGGAGAATCTATTAGGGAACGGGGATACGCACTAGTGCGTCACGCCATTCCCTCTAGAAAACCTCTGACGGTGTTGCGATCCCACGGCTTGAAGGAACCTTTCAGTTTCTCGCCGCCCAAAAAAAAGTCTGGTTACGCCGAAAATGCTGCCTGAGGCAAACAGCAAACTCGCCAAAAAAGAAGGTTGGTTCACCTTCTGGAGGCTTGTCTACAATGCGTACAAAACAAAAACAAACAAACAAACAAAAACAAGTCAGAAAATAATTTGAATTCACTCGATGTTCATGTTTGACCCATCGATTACGGCATACACCCCTGCCTATTATAGTTTTCTGTGATTAATTAGTGACCTAGTTACAATTGGCACAACCTGCGCCATTGTGTAAGAGTCATTTCACATTTCGACACGAACTTCAGAAGTTCTAATCCTTTCAAACAAATATAAGCCAGTTTTAATGAAACTTTCTATAAGTTTACGTACAAAAACACTTTTGAGGAGCACGATGGCGCAGCGGCTAGCGCGTTCGGCTTGCGATTTTGCCCGTTAAGCAACTTTCGCAATGCCGGGTCGCCTGATGGGTGATCAATTAAAAACATCTCAAGCTCCTCCGTGCTTCGGAAGGCACGTTAAGCCGTTGGTCCAGCGTTATGGGTTATGGCCCAAATATCCCCACGTGCTACTGATCATGTGGGAGGCCTGTGCCCAGCAGTGGGACGTTTATGGGCTGATGATGATGATGTACAAAAACGTTTTTTGAACTGTATTGTATGCGATTTAGAGTTTTCAAATCACATAATATCATTTGAAAAAGCTTTATCAACTGTTAAGATCTCTGTAAAATTATAATTAAAATTGACTTATTGGTTTGTTTGTTTGTAATAACTTCGAACTTTGAAGTAGGTATGTATGAGATAACAAAATGTTAAATGATTCATAACCCTTTAAGATGGTACAACGATAAATAAATCCTTTTATTTATTAATTTATTTATGCTTTTTAAATTTATTACAAATAAATAAGCTTCAATTAAAACATGAAAATAGAATAGACATTAAAAATTATAACATTAATATAACATTTAAAATTAAACGCGAGTAGAATGGCACAGTGTTTATTTTAATTAAAAATTCAATCAACCGATTGTACCGTGTTTTCAGTAATGCCCATTTACGCCTGAATAAAATCTATCATAAATAATATTGCATAATTTGTACGCAAGTTTCGAAAAATTTACAAACCTACTATTTTAATAAATTTGTACTGGGATAAGCTTAATAGCGATGTATTAGCATGTTTTCTTTATTTAAAAGTATAATTATTAGTAAATACTACCTAAATAGGTAAAAATTTATTTTCTGGTTTTGTTTGTTACGTTAAATCATGTTACTTTGCAAAATGGCTACTGAATAGTTCTGTTATGTAATAATATCATAGAAGTTTCTATGACATGACACGGAAAGACTTATTCAGTAGTAATTTTGAACTAAATATGAATAAATATCAACGAGGATCAATAATTGGAGATATTTCTGGAGACCAGAAAAATATTAAGCTTAAATATACAGGTTGTTGGGTAATACTTGTATAATCCCGAATATGGCAGATAGGGTACCGTTCATAGAACCCTGGAAAATTTTGAACATAAATGAAAAGCACCCCATGGCCGAGATATTGAGGTTCTTTGTTACTAAGTAAAACTGTAAAGTGACTACCCTAGATCAAGCTGATACGTTGTTCTGGGTCGTCAACCCCATAGTCCAACATAAACAGAAGTCGAAACATTGCTGGAATGAACAAAAAAATTGTAATAAAATAAATTTGAGTTTTTTTATGGAAAGGTAAATCTAAGTAAATTTGATTTTGAATGTTATCACAGTGTTCTTTATTCTTGGTTACATTTCGGGAATAAACATTCTGTAGGCTTAGTTTCACGTTCCAGTCTCCCAAAAAACTTTAATCGAATCAGCACTGTTGTAAACATAACCATTAAGACAAGTTTTGTGGAAGAAAATAAACATTTCATTCATTTATTAATTATTAATTACTTGTAATGGGATTATATGCAGGTGGTACAAGTGACTAGCCTCAAATTAAGCATGTCTTGTTACCAAGTTAACCACAACACTTTATCATTTCCTTCCAAAACGGACAAACAATCGAGCCGCGCCGCTCAAAGAAGAAACAACATTAAATACAGTTCTTGATATTTCTTTGACACTCCGTGTATTAAACTTTTGTAACTTTGAAACTTCGCGAAATAAAACGCCAAGAAATAAATAACAACGTGAAATATAAGTTAATGTAACTGTGTCCCGTATTATGCCGTTGAAAACTTTTCCTGTGTGTTCAACTCTAACGTAACATAAGTGGCCATTTTAAGACTTCAGGACAAGTTGAATGAAATGACAGTAAGTACAAAATAACTGTTGTTATAAAATGTTCAAATAATTTTTAACGCAAATTTTGTTGCGAACAAATTACAAAAACACAAATGTTGAAAAAATTTCCACGAGAAGGATTTTAACCTGCACCCTTCTGACATACCGGGTCAGGTGCTCTTCCAATTGAGCTATCGTGGTTCTAACCAGCCCGCCGAAACTATTCAACACTTTTTACTTTGAAAGTCAAAGGCGCCCATTCAATGTCAACAACTACCTGTTGTAGCTGTTGTTATCTCATAGATAACAACAGCTATACATGATGTTGTCAGTAGGTAATGCTTTGCTTAGTTTTAAATTGTTATTTTGCATTCACAAAACATTTATTGTTACTTAAACAAAAAGGAAAGCGATGTAGTTATTTAAAACATATTATATAAAGAAAAAATAAATCAAGAAAACATAGCCAAACTAAACAAGCCAGCAAGGACAACAAAAATGGAAAAAAATACCAAAAGACGTTGACAGCTTGATAGAAAAATTTCATAGTTAAATATGGTAAAGGAATCTGTAGAGGCCCCTTGTTATAGATATTAAATCATATCCTTAAGTCAAGGGAGTACATAATTAAGAATCTACTATCGATGTAGTAAGATTCGTACAGTTGGTGTCTCTTATTATAAAAACAGTAAGGCTTCTAAGGAGTCTAAAGTAAACACATTATTAAATGTGACTGTATAAGATACAGTGTATTTTTTTAATACTTAGTACGGCAAATGACTCCATTTCACCTAATGTTAAGTGAATATGGAGTCCAGATGCAACGACCAACTGGTGCAGCGTGAAAACAACGCAGCATCAGTTACCCTACTCCTGCGGGCCTAAAGGTGTCTTCACGCCTCGTTTGAAGGACCCCATATCATAGGAAGAAGGAAAACGTATTCTGGCAGACTATTCCATCTTTTGGAGGTGTGACAAAGAAACGAGTCACCAAACTATAATAGGTATATACTTCTTATAATATCTGTTTTTTCATAATATTCGATATAGCACTTGTTAATTTTGATTAATTACCATTTTCATATTTTAATAGTCAACGAAAATTCAATTGAACCATTTAAGCGGTATTCATTTACCGCTTATTTACATTAACATGATTTGAGCCTCAAATATTCTAACCGCGAACTCGGTAAAGGTTCTAATTATCTAAATAAAATGGAAATGTATGCAAAAGGGTATTATGAACAGTTTACTAGTAAATAGTTTTGCTCCAAAAGGCTTATTGCTTGATTTTGCAGATCTCAAAAGACTACAAATCATGAAGATGTAAAGTGTAAAGAACTGAGTTAGTTCATGCAGCGAGCATTGTCAATTTTATGATGGCTAATATACTATAAAAAAGTATGGCTAAGTCTAGGTTGACTAAAATGTATAAGTGGTAGAAAGAGATTAGCAATGCTCAACAACATGAAGTGGAGTAAGACGAATATTATATTGGTTTTACTAACAATTTATATAACCACAACAACCGGTAATGAGTTGTTCATCAAGAAGATTTGTTATTAAAAAGAGGCAAATTGCTTTAAGACGCTTTATAAAAATTTTACTACCGATTTGATTTTTCTGACATTTAAAAACGAAGATTAGATACTATCAATCCTTCCTGCAACCGAAAGCATCCCTCCTAAGCTTCATGCTGTGGTATTGACATTGATATGACGCTGATTTTCTGTGCTCAAATAAGTAAGAGCGAGCAACAACTTGAACCACTATCTTGTCGTCTGAAAACGCAAATTAATACAACCTCATTATCATCACCTCAGCCAAAAGGCGCATCCAGATCGTCGGTCCACCTTGTAGGAGGCCTGCCTACACTGCGTCTTCCAATGCGCGGTCGCCACTCGAGAACTGTTCCGTTCCTGCGGTCACCAGTCCTACGAGCCCTGCCCACTGCGATTTGAGCTTTGTAACTCTTCGAGAGGAACTCGATGGCACATTGGTTAACGCCCCCAGTTTGCGAGTGCTGAGGTTAAGCAACTTTCGTAAAGACCGGTCTTCGGATGGGTGACCAAAATGTATCATCTCTGCCTCGTCCGTGCTGCATTAGCAGTCGTTAACAACCACCTATCCGCACTGGCCCTGCGTGGGGGAATCATGGCCCGTTCCTCCTATCCATCTATAGAGAAGGCTCGTGCCCTAGCAGTGGGGACATAAAATGAGCTGATGATGATGATGATGAACTCTTCGGGCTTTGTAACCTTTGTTCTTCTACGGATCTCCTCACTTTGGATTCGATTCCGCAGATACAAGTAAACCCCGAGTATTAGGCCACTGTATTATTCTCCATGGCTCTTTGGGTGGCCTTGAGCCTTCTTATAAAGCCCATAGTAAGTTAAAAGTGAATACTCCTGTTTAAATAGTAAATAAAACGCAAATCTCCAATCAACTTTGCTTATAAGGAAAGTGATTTATATGCGGAGCAAGACGGAATGGGCCATTATTTAGGAAACATGATAAAGTGCTTACTCCTATATCCGAGAAAGTGCAAAACGGTATCTTTATCCTGACAGATTATCTGCTGTAAATCTCTTTTAAATGTAACATATGATAAATGACGCTATACTTATGCTATTTCCAGCCAACAGTAATAAACTTTCAAAATTAATCGTTATGTGTGTTTATTTTACATTTTATGTGGTCATATTAATATGAATAATGCGGTGACCGTCTGAAAATTTACTTAAAAGGGAGTTTACCATGTATTTTGGGCTAACATTGCAGTGCGGGACTAGGACGTACTAAGAAGACCATAAGCTTAGTCTCCCTATGACTAAAAAACCATCAAATAACGTAATGAACGGACAAAAACTAAGATGTAGGGACGGTCCTCCACTTTCTAAGGTCTCGCTTCCACTTCTGCCACTCACATCAATCCCTAGCTGCAAGATTAATTTTCATTATCATCATCTTATTCAACCCGCATCAGTTCACTGCTGAACGCAGGACTGGCAAGCTTATGGTCATCTAATCCTGGTACTCTGAGCTAACTTTTTAAAGAAGCGCCTCTGTGTGGTTTAGGTATCTTCGCCTTAAGGTGGAGAATGACCGGAGCGATGATCTTGATACGTCATTGCTGACTGACCGATAACGGCGAGCGGCTCGGCTCATTGTACTCACGTACTGTATTATGTGCTCTTAGCAAAAATGTGTGCAGTCATTCTACTAACATTCATCCTTTACATTAGACTAAACCACCTCAAAATTCCTTTCTCAATTGTCGTCACCACATCTTCTTTCACATAGATATCTTAATTAAGGAAACATGAGTGTAAGTGGGTACATGTAATTTAAACAATTCTCAACACAAAGTCACGCAATTTCAACTTAACCAGGCCCGGGATACTGTAATTGTGAAGCTCTGAGCAAAATGCTCAATGGGAACATGAGCACTATCCAATTCGTCGCTTAATTGTGTTGAAAATTGTCTGAAATTGGAATTTGATTTAGCCATCACAAAAGCGATAACCCGTTATGCTAGCGGAATATTCTTAGTTAATGCGTTTCCTATACAGGTTTTATGAGAATGCTATTTAGGATTTGTCTGTTATTGTCTATGGCTAGCAGTGAACTGTTGTGGGCTGATGAAGATGATGAGTCAACAATGTCTGTAAGCATTTTTAAATGTTCTTTAAGTTTTTTAATGAATTTTGTCTTTATAAAATGTTTTAAAATTACTCTTCAGTTCTCGTTCTTTTTTTTAAAAGAAAATACTGTTTTTCTTATCTTTGAAGTTCATCTCAAGAATTAAATGCATTTCCTATCCCGTAGTCTATTTCTTATATAAAGTTTCAAGTTAATATAAACAACTCTGCTTTTTTTTGATTTAATAAAACTTTTAATTGGAACGAGTCGGTGCTTTCTTTATTTTACTGAAACTTTCTATAGAAAATAACAATATCAATCTATATCGCTGTAAGGGACCAAATATTTAGGTATGTAGTTACGCCCGCCACTGTCCTTTTTTCCCTTTTCAAGTATTACGTCATTGACTGTGGAATTATTGAAATAAAACTTAGCAAAGTTAGAGCTTTAAAATAATATTACTTTTTGTTGATAAGTACCATAGTAACTACAATATCAATATAATTACAATTATTTACAAAATATATCTATAACATAAGTATATCGACAAAGAAAGGGCTAGGGAGCCCTTTTTATATCCTCCTACAAATGATATTCATTGATTAGAATTTTTATGACCGGTCTAGTAATTTTTAATGAAAAATTTATTTCAGGTCCAAATAATATGGAAATAAAAGAACACGTTAGAAACGAAAAGAGTATAAATAATTTCGATACGCCTTCAACTTTTAAATAATGTTTACCTAATTTATACATTTAAAAATATATTAATAATTTCAATATCGCTGGCAAGTCTCGTTTGCAAAAATTTGTAGAGCTTAATTAACAGAACAAGATTACAAAAAATATTTAATTTTAGAAATTATACTGTTCAAACCATCGCTAAATTAATTAGTTATAGAACTTTCTTAATCACTCCGATCTGAATACCTCAAAAGGCTTTCATGGAAATTCTCGAAGTAATGACAATTTAGGGTAAGCGAGATGTTTGGAATTCCAAGATATCATTGGATATTTATTTTAAGCCTTCATTCTTGATACCTACTGAATTCTTAATATAACATTTTATTTTTAGCTCAGTTTCATCATTATTATTATAAATGATGATGATGAATGCTTACGAATGATTCAATATGAATTTATCTACAATACTATCTACAATATTATCATAATCATTAATTATCATTAATGATTATGTAATTTGATATTCTAAAAACGTTAATTATTTAAATTGTTTATTTAGTGTACACACGTACTTCAAAAGTAAAGCAAGCTACTTTCGTTCCTGTTATGTATATTTTATGTTTCCTGGCATATATAAAAACAAAGAAAGGGTTATTCCCATACTACATCATACATTATTTTAGTCTGAAAAGATAAGAAACAACTATATTGATATTTGGACTACTCCAAAGAATTATTAATTTAAATTCTTGTCTTCCTACTCCGCAGGAATACTTTGAGCACAAACTAACTAGAGTTTTTTCTTTTTTAAACTGAATGAAACTTAATTTATAAAAGATGTCACTTACATTTTTTACGTGGAGTATTTTGAGATTTTTTCTTAGAATAACCCAAACAGGAGTTAGGAGGATACTGAGAGGATCGATGGCGCAATAGTTAACTTGCTAAAATAAAGCAACTTTCAAAAAGGCTGGTCATCGGATGGGTGGCCAATATTTTATCATCTCAAGCTCCTCCTTGCATCGGAAGGCACGTAAAGCCGTTGGTCCCGGCTGCATTAGCAGTCGTTAACAACCACCAATGGTGGTTTATGGCCCCTACCTATCCCTAGGGAAGGCTCGTGCCCCAACAGTGGGGACTTAAAAATGAGCTGGTGATGTGATACCTACTGTTATTTGGTGTCAGATTTGGACCTCTGTAGTCTAGTGGCTAAGACCACCGGTTTAGACCCAGAGGTCCCGGGTTTGATTTCCAGCGAGGGGTAGGTACATGTTTGTGAGCTTGGTTTGGTTGGTGGGGGCTTGTTTGTCCGCCTGGCTAGCTACCACCATCTTATCTAAATATGTCGCCATAACATCAATGCTTGTTCCGGCAGCTAGAGATAAGATAGCCAAAGCCTCACTAGTTGAGAATCCCGGGTGAAGTGTCCATCGTTGGCCTAATCATCACTTAACATCAGGTGAGATTAAGGCACTGTGCTTGCCCGTTAATATATAAAAAAAAACATATTTACGCCGTTTAATGAGCTCAGCATTGAATAATTAAACAAGTTCGAACAAAAAAGCTTAGCCTACCAAGTTGCGAAAGTTTTTCATTAAAAAGTTATTTAAACCCAGTTTATTTGGAGGGAAGAAAGTACTCAATCTACCCTGCAAGCCCTCAACATAACTACGCAATGAATCTTGTTAAGTAACATTCGATAATTTTTACATTCACACGTTTGTAAAGTCAACGCCGCGGTGGCCAAGTGGCTAAGGGACCCTGTTTCAATTCCCAGGTCGAGCAAAGTGTGTTTCGGATTGTCGATGCAGCGTATTTCCCTTTACGTGTTCAACTGGCGACACCGGTCTCGCGAAATCCGCACGCCTTTACATTACTACACAATTCAACCAACCCGTGCTTAGCTCGCATCAACTGCGCACGCATTTGTGATCAAGCAACGTTAAAAGAGGTTTTACAAAACAGTGTGCAATTAAATTGAACACGGTTGTTTAATTGGTCTGTTCAAAACAAATTGAGTCAGAGTTCATGAGAATAACCAAAGTAAGTACTCAAAGAAGAACCAAATCTAGTAAATACCCAAATACTGAAAAAATATTCATCTGAACTATCTCGATTACAGACTCCTTCCATTATTGTTTCATACATACATGATAAATAAAAATAAGACGTTCACGAAAAATAAAGGTCCAACCTACATCTATTTCGAGACGGCACGCATCAGAAACAATTACCCAGTAGTGGTAGAATACAGTCCGGACGTCCTGTTAAGAAGAAACGTACACACAATATTGCTATGAAAATACATATACCAAAACGAGCATTCCGCAAAATAGTTGCTTTGTAGTTCGTATTTTTTAACTTATTAATTTAGATGACATACACTTGGCAACCTTATAGTCATAGCAGCGGCGGCGGCGGTGGCAGAAGTGCAGCGGTAAGGCCTCTGCCTCGAATTTTGCGGGCAGCGGGGCGGCAGCGGCGGGGCGGCGCGGCTTGACTGGAGCGCACCGCTCGTCGCCCGCTCCAGCGGTGCACTCCAGTCAAGACGCGCTGCCGCCGCGCCGCCGCGGATGAATGAAAGCGGTACCTCAACTAATACTGTCGTCGCTGATTTAACACGCTTTCGAAGACTAAACAGTTGACTGTTTGAGTTAAGTCAAAAACGTGTTCAGTTCAACTGCACACTATTTGGTAAAACCTCCCCCGGGCGTCACTTGATCACAAAGGCGTGCGCAAATGACGCGAGCTGAGCACGGGTTGGTTGAATTGTGTAGTAATACAAAAGCGTGCTGATTTCGCGAGACCGGTGTCGCCAATTGAACACGGAAAGGGAAATACGCGTCGATGCATAGCCCGGGTTTGTGACCACCGACCCGCATTTGGCAAGCGTGCTGATTAAGCTATTACCCATCAATTGTAGCGATGGTATGATTCCAATAATGGAGGCCTTTGCCTCTTTTGGAAAGTATTAGGCTATTTACTTTTATAAAATAACATAATATATATATACACACCACACACACACACGCACGCACCCCCGGACGCACCCCCCCCACACACACACAAACCCCCCACCCCACACACACGCACACACACATTCACACAAATTGGTTTGAAGTTTTGTATTAATTAAATTTAAATTGCTTTGATAAATACTTACATATATAATATTGTCTATCTAATGTTAAAAATGAGAGTGTTTTGGAAGAGATGTGAGAGAGAAGAGAAGACTGTTTATAGATAAGTAACCTTGATAGACTGCAATAAACCATTTTGATTTGATTTTGATTTTGATTTTTTGATTTACTACTACTACTTCTAAGCTTATAACTGTTCCATTGCTAGGCAAAGAATGGCATTACGCAAGCGTGTCGTCGTTTCCTACTAGATTCTCCGAGGGTTTTGGATCCGAACGGGAACTAAACAACCGGAGGGCACCTCCAAATGCTCAGCTCCGGGTTATAATAGAATAGAAATAATTATACTTTATTTGCTTTTGATTGGGGTACATTATAATTGTTATTATAATATGGTTTATTTCATTCAGCCAACAATGGTGGCATGCAAATTATAATTAAATTTAACAAAATAAAAAAGTAAATTTCACATAAAGTTATTAGCATAAAATTGATAAAAATCAAAAATCATAAATTAAAGTTAAATCGAAACAATAAGCATGTCAAACTATAGATGCAAGTCATAATTCAATCACAAACAAAAGAAAAATGTCAAAAAGGCTATGTCAATGAAAAAGGCGCAAAAGTTTTAGGAACTTAAAACTAAGAAACTTACCGGAAAATAAGAGATTGACCGGGTCATGGGGAGAAGTGGTATACATATACATGTACCATATCTGTAGCTGGTTTTAGATAGTGTGTGAACCGGATATTCGTATTTGTTCTACGAAGACGGTGTCTTGGGCCTATGCGAGTGTATCTTGTAAATGTAGTGGCATTTTGAGGATCAGGCGGGTCTAGGTTCTTAAGCATAAAAAAAACTAGAAATTCGGTAACCCATTCGGTGACTCGACATTGCAAAAATTGCTTAACTTATAAGATCGTTTCGAAAACACGTTGTCATGGAAAGTCGAGCTTCTCAGGTGAAAATGTAACAACAGTGTGATACATTTGTGTATCGGTAATGAATGATCTTATCTTATCTACGAGTAATCGTCGAGTTGATCGATGAGTGTAATAAACAAACGTTAGCACTTATTTTAACATCTATCAAACCATAGTTTTCCTCGATAATTATATTGTTGTTATTCGAAATATAACTGAACTTAAACACAAATGTTGAAAAAATTATCACGAGCAGGATTTGAACCTGCACCCATCTGACATACCGGGCTGGTTAGAATCACGATAGCTCAATTGGAAGAGCACCTGACCCGGTATGTCAGAAGGGTGCAGGTTCAAATCCTGCTCGTGAAAAAATTTTTTCAACATTTGTGTTTTTTTAATTTGTTCGCAACAAATTTTTCGTTAAAAATTATTTGAACATTTTATAACTGAACTTTTTTAATATAAAGCCTACCTACCACCGTATGTAATAATCTCTTGTGTTTTTACTTTCCACCACTGCAAATGGCAAATACCTCTATACAGCTGATGGGTATTGATTTAATCACGACGCTTGGGTTGTGGGTTGGTAATCACAAACACTGCATATGCACCGCTAACCCCAAAACAAACTTTGCCCGACCTGGGAATTGAACCAAAGACCATCAGCGAGCGGCAACATTGGCCACCGAGTCATATAACTTATTCATTTTTTTTCTCATGATGACTATCCTTATTGGGCCATCGACTCAATCCAGACAGAGATTTCCCGCGGGCGTTGGAACTCGCAGCCATTGCGGTAGGCTTGCTGCTAAATAAAATATTAAATACTGATGAAGACATCGATGGAATGCTATTGTTCATGTTTGAAGACACAAAGGAAATAGTAAGATTTGAAAAAAGACAAAGTGTTGAAAAAATTCCACGAGCGGGGTTCGAACCTGCATCCCATGACAATTGAAATAGACATGAAATAGTAAGAATTTAAAAGAATTACCGCTACCTAAAATTTGAAAACATAACTAACTGTATTGCCTATTATTATCATCAGCAGATATTTTTTTTATGTTCTCACTGGTGGGGCACGAGCCTTCCCTATGGATGGATAGAAAAGACAATTAGTCACCACCCAGAACCTGTGCTGATTGTGGTTGTTAACGACTGCATAATTGACTAAGTTAATGCAGCCGGGATCGACGGCTTTTCGTGCCTTCCAAAGCAATAAGGAGCACGGAGGTATTCCTCAAAGCGCTCCCATTTTGGAGCGCTCCCAAAGTTTTGGTCACCCATCTGATGACCGGCCATTGCGAAAGTTGCTTAGCCTTAGCAATCGCAGACCTGCATCATCGAGCTCGTCGATCCGTAAATAATTTTGGCAATGTCAGATGGGTGACTCTCGTTAAAATCTATCAACCTGCATCGTTGACTTTAAAAAGAGGACTTAATGATATTTCTATCTTCTTGGTGGCACCATCTTAAAAATTAAGTCGTCAAATTCTCAATTCAACTTCCTTCAGCTACAATTCCAGATTAAAAGTGTATGCTCAACACTATTTTTATCATACAAGCAAGGAAATAACAAGGAAAAGTCACAATATGTCACTGCAAGCCAAGCGAATGTCTCCTTACGACGGAAGTGAAATAAATAAATCCGCCATTTGCATTTAGATATCATTTGTCGCTGTATGTTTTGAATACGAAAGTTTTTTTGTTTTGTTTTGTTGACATACCTACTGCTCAGTTGACATATTTAGGTATCATTAGAGAGAAAAATTGAACTTTTTCCCCTGGGCATTTTGACATGCACAAAGTAATTTAGTATTGTTATCTAAAGTTTACGCAATCAAAACACGGTGGAATGTTCCTTGAATGAATCCTTCGACGTATGTACTCGCGTGTTTTTACATAATACCTAATAATTTTAACTTGATGCCAACCTCAGCCAGCAACTAGCTACAGCACCTTACTGGAATCCCAAAATAAAATAAAAATAACTTTATTTTTCTCATACAATTCATCTAACATATGTAACAACGTTCCGTACCATTATCTATAAAAATATTTCAAGTTTCTACCTGTCATCGTTATTAAGACCGAGAAAAAAATTGGAAAAAAATCACGTTTGTTGTATGGGGGAGCCCTTTAAATATTTGTTTTATTTTAATTTAATTATTTATTTTTAAAGTGAATATATAACTAAATATTCTGTGAAAATTTCAAGCGTCTACCTATTGCCGGTATCAATAAATATCAAGCAAAAACGAGCAAAAAAAAATCACGTTTGTTGTATGGGAGCCCCCTTAAATATTTATTTTATTCAGTTTTTTAGTATTTGTTGTTGTAGCAGCAACAGAAATACATCATCTGTGAAAATTTTAACTGTCTAACTATCACGGTTCATGAGATACAGCCTGGTGACATACGGACAGACAGACAGACAGACGGACGGACGGCGGAGTCTTAGCAATGGGTCCCGTTTTACCCTTTGGATACGGAACCTTAAAATGCAAGTTACTGACGGTTAACTGCTTCGGTCCTCTATCTGGAAAATAGGGAGAGGACTATCTATCTGTCTTTGACACAACTCACATTGAAACTATGAAGAATCGAACATTTTTATCTTCATCATCATCATAATTATTCACATAATATATATCATAATTTCAAATTGACGTCCACTTTTGGACAGAGGCCTTCTCCTAACATCTATTAGTATAAGAAAATCTGTACTAGAAGCAATATAAGACGAATAATTTAAATAGGGACTAACGTAGCCGTGGTCACGGGCTAGCAGTCAGCCCGTGACCAAGGCCGGTGTAACATCGTCGAAAAGAAGTCATAATACCTTCTACTTATTAGTTTGCGTTCTTTCTCATTGAAATTCTATGATAACTATGGATCATGAACGTTTAAAAGTGTAAATATAAGACGGGACTTAGAATAAAGATTCAAATGTAAATAATCTTACACCGCACCGCATATAAAGGGGGCTCCACTAACAAACGATCCCATTACTATCCCCCCTTTCAATTTCGACATAGCGCCGCAACCTCGCCTCAACTTCTAAACGATGTATTTAACCGCAAAATTCTTTCATAATGAATCCATTTAGTGATTTTGAATGCAAAAGTTGGAGAGAATTTATCGTTAACCATTATAACGGGTACAGAGATTTCAGTTTACTATTTTAAAATTCTAGAGCAGCATTTGCAGACCCAATGAGGGAAAAAGTGGAGAAGATAAAAATAAAATAAAAAAGAAATACCAAAAATATATAGCGCTAATAAAAAGTTACTAATGCTTGAAGTTAATTTGAGTTCTTCTTTTTTATAGCTTTTTCATTATTTTTAGTTCTTTTTTTCCTGTTACGCACCGGAATGAAAACTAGCCTCTAATTCAATTTTCTTAGTAGCAATAATTAATTTGGTGATGATAGATGTTGAACGAGAACTAGCATTTTCCAAAACCCCTTGAGATTCTTTTTTATTTTTAGGTTTTTGATTGGATTAGATTGATTTATTTTCTCGCCAAAAACATCTACTCACATGTTTTTAAAACTAAAAGAAAAAGCTAACAAGTAGGTACATAGGTAACAGACATTTAAAGTGAAATAATAGTTTAATGTACGAGTACTACAGGACAACGTAATAACCAGTAAATTGATAATTACCGGAGCATGGTTATCAGTGGATCATCTCAGTACAAGGTCTCCCGTGAAATTGCGTAATGGTGGTACCTACATAGTGGTTAATTAGACTTCATTAAAGATAATTAGCTATTGAAAAAAAATCGTGAGCGTTCATCTCAGTTATAAAAGTATTCATCACCATCACCAGCTTAGTTGTATGACCCCACTGCTGGGCTTTCCTATGGATGGAAACACTGCAGAGAGATCGGGCCCAGTGCGTATTGGCAGTTGTTAACGACTGCTAATGCAGCCGGGACCCACGGCCTTATGTGCCTTCCAAAGCACGGAAGGGCTCGAGCTCATTAATGTTAGATCATCCATCCGATGCCTTTGGGACAGTTAGTTACCCTCAGCAATCACAAACGGAGCACGTTTACCACTGCGCCTTCGAGCTCTTCCTCATAATCTTACAAAGATTACAAGTTCACAATCTAACTGAATGACGATCACCTGGTACCTATTTCTGCTGATAAACAGCATTATTTTCATTCCTGTATTCTGGTTAGAAGGGCAGTAGATCCAGTGAGATTTTAGGACATAGAAGTTTAAGAACTGAGGATTCAGGCACAAAAGGAGACGACGTTAAAAGGTAATCATCATCATCATCAGCTCATTTTATGTCCCCACTGCTGGGGCACGAGCCTTCCCTATGGAGAGGCTAGAGAGAACGGGCCATAAACCACCACGCAGGCCCAATGCGGATTGGTGATTGATAACGACTACTTATGCAGCCGGGACCAACGGCTTCACGTGCCTTCCGAAGCATGGAGGAGCTCAAGATGATAAATTTTTGGACCCTCGCAACAGCCGCGCTCGACTGTTGCGAGGGTCAGCAACATGTGCTTGATGCCTTTGGTGTCCATTGGCTACTAAGGCCACTTTCCAGACGGGCATACGCCTTTGACAGCTGAGTACCATACAAAATAAAGAAGATAAAACAACTTGTCCATAACAGTGAAAGGGGATTCCATAAAAAATAAGGGCTTAGACAAATGAGCCCATAAATTTAATATCCAGGGTAAATGTTCCATAAAAGAAATAAGTTACATCAAACTATTAAAGGCCAGATTTGGTAAGCGGCCAAGTTGAGATTTCAAGCGTTGGTCGTTGACTCTTAGATGGTGTCTGATGGCCGTTACGATAGATGAGGTGTCTGAAAGATTTGAAAAGGCTCATTGGAGACAATTTTGCGGGCAGTATAGTAGGATGTGTTGACTTGATACTTTTGAGACAATGAAATATTTTAGGCCTAACAAAATCGTCCAGACTCAGGGGTACCGGATTTAATTTTCAGCGGTTACATGCTCGGATAGGTTAGTGCTTGTATGTAAAAGCTGTTGGCCGCGGGTTGGTGAGTTTTAGAGGTTTTACACAGTATACAGCTTATACTCCGTAAATTTTATGTCATAGTTTGATAGCACTTATGAATAGGAACAATTTTCTTTTCAGGACCAATTCTAAAATCTTTTCTTTTTAAATTGTCTGTTCCATTCATACATCCTGTCATATATCCTATCCATCCATATACAGTACTATCACCTGCTTAAGGCTACACTACGACTTCAAAGTCTTGATGTATACTATCGACAGCTGTCTATAGTATACTGTCTATGTATATCATCATCATCATCATCATCTTAGCATAACAATGTCTTGAGCCTTGTCATTTGTATCTCACCTCGCCTTGTCTCAAGTGTCTGACAACGTGTCAAGCATAGACTCGATAAACTCGTTTCGTTTTCTGCACATAGACACGATGATGTCGTTTTCGTTTTCGTGCATATAGACACGAGGAAGTCGTTTTCGATTTCGTGCATATTGACACGATGATGTCGTTTTCATTTTAATGTATATAGACAGGATAAAGTCGTTTTAATTTCTGCCTATAATAATATCATAGACACGATAGAGTCGTTTCTGAAGTCTGGCGACACGGCAAGTAAAACACTCCAAAGTCACCAGCAGACGCTTGAGACAAGGCGAGGTGAGACGCAAATGACAAGGCTCGACGCATTGTTCGAGCCAGACAGACCATTGCCACAAAATAAGGTCACTGCAGAAGGTAAGCTTTATACAAACGCGCTTGAGCAACGCACGCATAGACAACCTCTTATCATCATCATCATCAGCTCATTTTTTTATAGCTCCACTGCTGGGGCAAGAGCCTTCCTTATGGATGGATAGAGAGAACAGGCCATAAACCACCACGCGGGCCCAGTGCGGGTTGGTGGTTGTTAACGACTGCTAATGAAGCCGGAAGCAACGGCTTCACGTGCCTTCCAAAGCAGGGAGGAGCTCGAGTTGGTAAATGTTTGGTCACCCATCCGATGCCCGGCCTTTGCGAAAGTTGCTTAACCTCAGCACTCGCAGACCCGGCGCGTTAACCACTGCGCAATCGAGCTCCTCGACATCGACAACCTCTCACTGACACTGAAACTCGCAACTCTGTGAACAGCTGCGCTCGGACTGTTCCGATCTGAGTGGCTAGTGTGAGTTTTGTTTAGTATCCGTATTCATTCGATTACCTTATGAAATTTAGTATGCCATTGCAGCAGCGCCTCCTGGCGACATACGAAAAGAGTTAAAATTTTGCCATACAAATTCGCGTTTTCATTAACGTGATCGCCCAAACACTCATTATCGGATCCCCCAAATCAGTTATCACGTGACCTGGATTGCCTACTTGCGGCACAGGGCACTTCGTCGCTTAGTTAAGTCAGCCGACGTAGCAGCATCACTGCAGATTGAGCGCGCCGACTTCACTACGGCGTGCACTCTGATTGAGTAACGGCAAGCCCTCCCATCCACGGGAGGCGATCGTTCCGTCAGCCTATGTAGCCCTTCAAAGGCTATAGGCAACATCATGGGGTGTTTAGTCAGTAGGAGTCTGACACAGGCTAGCTCAACCGCTTGAGGTAGTATCGTACATGTAGTATGCACCTCCTCCCACCGCCGGGTTGCTAGTTTTAGCAGGTGGGTGTCATCGGCGGGGTTAAAAAAAAAAGTGATCGAATGGCGAATGAAACTCACACTAGGCTCTGCCGTGCGATTCTGTAATAAAATCACCGCCGAACTCGATACAGAATTCACTCAAGACGTGCCAATAATGATGGACCTTGACAGTGTTGTAATAAAGGCTAATTCATTTGCAAGCTACGAGTGTAATTGGTGTCGAAGTGATCGCGGTTTTTGTTACAGAACCGCACGGCTGTTCCGTGAACCGTGTCGACTTACTCGAGTGCGGTATGTATTCAGTTTACCTTCTGGCTCCTACTTATTTTGTGACATTGCTAAGGACGACGCTTAACGAATCGTTATACCACCATTACTAATTCATGCTGTTTAAATCCTATGCATGCTTGAAACCTGTGTAAATAGCATTGGCACGCTTTGTATATTTAACTCAAAATAGACGGCATACAAATATGGGTATATTTAATTATTTTTTTTTGTAATTTATAATCACATAAAACTTTTGAACACAAATAAATAAAATAAAATAAAATAAATATAGAAAAGTTACTCATTTTTTTTTCTAAATATGACTAAAAGAAAACCACGTAAGTTTTAACAGAAGCAGCTTTAAATCACATCATCATGCCCCCACTGCTGTGGCACGAGCCTTATCCTTCCCTATGGACGGATAGGGAGGACGGGCCATAAACCACCACGCGGGCCCAGTGTGGTACGGTGCTAACTGCTAATACAGTATGTACTCTACGTGCCTTCCGAAGCACAGTAATTTTAATGCTAAATTTATGGTTACCCATCCGATGACAGGCATTTACGAAAGTTACCTAACCTCAGCAATTGCAGACCAGGCGCGTTAACCACTGCGCCATCAAGCTTTATTGTAACAATTTTACTTCAGAGCAAATTGTTTAACCAAAAACGATCGGTAAATACGCGGCTCAACAAATAGTGATACAACCGTATATCATTACCAATTCACACTACATACATCTCGTGATATTTACAGCCTATGTAAATAGCTCGGCGCGGTGTGTTTAAGTTACAGCGACTCGCGTTTGGTGGAACGGGCTCACTATATCCGTTTAAGGCGACACACTGAAAAAATGCACCAACTTTCGTCGAATAGTTTAAGACTATAAAGACTAACTAATCTGAAATGTTGATATAGGTAAATTCATGTCTTTATCTTGAATTTGCTAGCTCATATTCACGATTGTATAATTATGACGCGGTCATAATTATTTTCGAAAACACCAGAAAAAATCACTATTGTTGAAATTACCACAAAATTACTTAATTTACCTATACGAGTATGCTTGGAAACCACTCAAATACATTGATAACATCAGTATTCGTAATTTAGTAGCTGTGTATTTTGATAACAAAAACCAATAATTTTTTTTAAATATTTTTTAAATTCTGTTAATTTGCGGACTCAATTGTCGCAGGCGCTACGTATTTTATACTTTATGACAGCACCAGTAAGAATCAACCTTTTCGAATGTTTCGAGGTGTCTTAAGGAAAGTAAGTACAGAAGTAACATCATCATAGACCTTACAGAGTGTATACAGAGGGCAATCTGAGTGCCTTTATATGTTTCTGCAACGCATACAAACTTAAAGAATTTCAGACAAAACTCTAGACAACATTAATAAAGAAAAGTTATTTCAACTGAACGTATGATTTAAAGTCCATTATGAAAATATGGGAAAAAAATCGAATTCATTCTCTTCACCATAAAGGTGCATTGTGCAAAATTTCAGTTTTCTAACTCCAAGGGTCTGGACTGGTATTTAATGAGTCAGTCAGTCTCTGAGTATATATATATATATACCCGTAATATAGATATATGTATACATTGTGCAACAACGATAAATGCAACAACAAGACCTCTCAACAAAATTACACAAGTCTTGAACAGATAAGCTCGTCAGTAACAAGCATAACATTATACATACGAGTAGATCACACACCTCATAAAATAAAAATCTAATAGACAAATACATCCAACAGAAGGTTCAGCAGGAGCTAAGACTTTACAAGGGTCATTATTTTGACCTAAAGGAAATGAAGGAAACTAAAACCTTTCTACTAATCTCATAGTGTTTAATGTAAAAATTTTGAATACATTTTTTCGATACACTTTTAAAGTTTATTGATATCTGTATAGTTACGGAATAATCGCCTAGACACCCTAACGATTACACCCTGTATATAAAAAATCAAAACTGCTTGATTTATAAAACTGAAATTATCATCGCAGTCGGGGGACCACTTTGCGGAATACTTTCTTAATTATAAGTTTTAAGGTTATACAGATAAATAAATACATGACATCTTGTTTTTTGCCTTTTAGTTTTTTTTATGCGTTTTTTATTATGGCAGTCGTGTTTTTTAATTTTTTTCATTATTTATTTTTATTTTGTACCTTTTAGTGATAAGTTTAATTTTAATAAAATATGTCATTCTAGGTAATTTAATTTGTAAGCATTTTTATACAAGAAGAAACAAAAATTAACCTCAAACTCTATCTTCTGTTATGTTACTTCTAAATAACCAAACTTTATGTATGTACTGGAACTATACTCGATTTCTTTAGAACACAGTCATGTTTATTACACAACATTAGTAGCGCACTTGTGTTCCTACAGTTAAAGATAAGATAGCGAGTTCCTCGGTAGTTAATGATCACAGGAGGATTACCTCTTTCTGCTTTTTTTAAACGCATAAAACAGTCTTAAGTGGTTGACCTGATTTTGACAATTTTCTCGTAGTAGGTACTATTGTCATTTTCAAACTATCTACAAACTATTGAGAAGTTGTTAAATTATTTTTTAATCTATCTATACCTATATGTATATTATATATATACAAATAATCGATTTATGTCTCACTGACACCAATTCTACGATTTTTGAAATTTTTGTCTGTCTGTCTGTTTGTCTGTCTGTATGTCCTCTTATAACTCAAGAACGGCTTGACTGATCTTGATGAAAATTTGTATGTAGTAAGAACATGAGATTGTGCAAATGATAGGTTATTATAATGTTGGAAAACCTACTAATTATTTTATTTAGTATTCATAGATCCATTATTTTCGCACAGCGAAGCGGGCGGGTGACGGCTAGTGTTTATATAAGTGTATATAATGTATTAAGTATTAGTATGTATTAAGTTGGTAAGCCTTTACTTATAAATAAATAAAAAGTTGATACATGGGTATTATACTTGGATTACTGAAACATACTTAGAGAGACGTCGCACACAGACTTTTATTAAGGACCCATCTGCTTTAGGTTAAATTTATAATAGGGCTTATGATTTTTATTATTTATCTAAGTTATCAAAATATTTATAAACAGTGGCGGCTTGCACGTTTTTAAATATAACTTAAATACAATTTAAATCCATTTAAGCCTTTAAACAAGACAAGCGTCTTGCACAACTTAAGTTGTTAATTGTTTTAAAGATCTGTCAAAGCTAAATACCGAATCATGGCTATATAACGCCGCTAAATGTGTTTAATGAATGTCAATGTCATGTCATCTGTCTAAAAAAATAATATTTTTTTATATTATACTAGCATTTTGTGCGCAACTTCGTCCGCGTGGCTATTAAAAAAAACCTTTTTATCAAAATAAAATATAGCCTATGTTACCCGCAAGGAATGTAGCTTTCTATTAGTAAAAGAATTTTGGGAATCGGACCGGCAGTTACAGAAATTACCCTTCACAAACAAACAAACAAACAAAGTCACAAACTTACCTTTTTATTAATAGTATAGATTGAATATATTTTGATTTTGCTCCTTGACAAAAGGATCTAGTTTAATTAAATTCGGATGACGATGAAGAGATTATGGAAAACCTTAATAAACCTATACAGGAAAGACAACTTTTTCGAAGAGCATAATTGAAAGTCTTTCAGAAGTAAAATTGTTTTAATGTTATTGCAACAAATAGAATCACTTTTGTCTAACGATGGCAGGTATGCAAATACTGCTGCAAATATGTAGTAATACATGGGTACCTATACGAGTATACTTACTTATTTGAATTTTAAAATTATTCTTTTAAAAACAAAGTCAGGTTAGCTTAGATATTGAAAATCATAAATGTTATTTGGTTGACAGTAGACACATTTTCCTTTAGATTTTTTTTAATTTTCGTTTGTTTTGTTGTAAATTTCAACTGAAACACGTTAAAACATAAAACGAAAAGAAAAATCTACTTTACCGACGCGCTAATTGTGATTAATTAAACAAGCCTAGACTCAGACATATGTAAGTCAACCTTAATTGTATTTAAAATAAACGCATTTAAAAAAATTAAATGCATTTGGCTAGGTAATTAGTGTTTAAACGAAACGTTGTGCAAGCTGCCCTTATTTATTAAAGCTTTAAATCGGATCTTATAGAGAGCTGATACAACCACCTTATAAACCTTTTATAGTGGTTAATTAAACATAATGTTCTCTGGGGCTACAGCACGAATTCTTTGAAATACCAAATTTCAGGCGGACGAAGCCGCGTACATCCTCAATACTCAATACTTTATTGCATTCCATAATGTTTCACAATAAGATGGTAGGTTTTTACAATGGATCAATTATGGACCCTGTCGGGCAAAGCACAGCTTACTTATTAGCTTTAAGTGAAATTGATAAAATGGCTTATGATTATACTACTAATTGCTTAAGTTATCAAAATATTTATCTACACCAATAAACAGTGATGGGAATAGGGCTTATCTGCCTATAGCTTTGTATCGGATCTATATAGAGCTGTACAACCATCTTCTAAGGGCTACCTTTTATCCTAGTTAAACATGATGTTCCCCGTGGCACAATGTCTTTTTTTTTAAATTCGTTTTTGATCGCGATCTCATTTGACTCTTTTGACATACTGAGCTGAAGCTTGTGTTTGTATTTAAATCCACAGTTAAAATTAACAGTTGTTCCAATTATGTATATAATATTATTTATAAATAACAAAATAACCACATTGTTAGCAAATAAAACATATTTAAGTGTACCTACCTTACTATCGTCCATTTATGAATGGAGAATAAATATTATGTTGATTGCTTAAAAATAGTTTATTAGCGATTGTCAGTAGCTGTTCAATACTCAATATTATTGAAACACACTAAATAGGAATAACTAAATGCAATAAGATCTATTTCAATACTATTTGTAACCATAAAAACACCTAAATTATGCCATAATTTTCTTTGACAGAATATATTTGATATTTCGAACCGCCCTAATTTAATGGTATCGTAAATATTTAAATTTATTTAGCTTAAGAGTAAATATTAAAATAAAATGTGAAAAGGCTTCTGATAAGAACAGCCCCCTAAATTCTCACGTTATAATTTAGAATGCAATAAAATAGATATTAAAAAAAATTGCATTTGCTGTAAGTTGTGTGTCGTTCTAAAGTCTTATAAAGAATAACAATTCAATATCTTTAAAGAAAAAATGCTTCAGCACAGCAACAGATTTTCATTTAAAACGTCACAAACTCCCTCAACGTTTTTACTATTAAAACACAAACAGTTTAACTCCAACAGTAAAATATGGACATATACAAAACTATCGTGTATACAAATAATACGTTACCCGCGAAAGGAGATAATCCGAGTGGCGATAATACAAACACAGCACTTATGTATACATACCACTCACACACACGCTTACAATATTTCATACAAATCTATGGTAAAGCACAGATGCGCACTCAGGGACGCTTCGAACGCGACTGGGCGCGATCTGTGATAATACCAAAGATTATGCGCCGCGAAGGAAATGTGTAGACACGTTATTATGTAAATGGAGTGAATTGTACTTAAATAGATCGCTATCTATTACCTTTGGGTGGGCTGATGTTACGACTTGAATATGATTTAGTTGTTTTCTTTTAAAAATAGGTTTAGGCAAGGAAATCAGCAGCCGTGGGTATCATCATCATTGACATATAGAAGTCCCACTGTTGGACTTAGCTTTCCGACATGAACAATAAATAGCACATTGGGAAATCGGTCTATAAGCTAAAACCCTAAACCAAAGCGGGGCTTAACGACTTACAAAGTTACGACTACGACCGGGACCAACGGCTTAATATGCCTTTTGAGGAGCGTGAGACAATAATATTTCTACAATTTTGTATTTGGTCACCCATCCTATGACCAGAACGTTGCAAGTTGCTGCGCCTCCTCGATGGTAATTGAAAACAATATTAAGGGTAATAACATGAAATATTTAACAAAAGAAAACAAGAATATAGTTACGCTGTTGGTTGACAATCAAAATCAGAATTGATTAGCAAAAAATCAATAAAGTGAATGTAAAAACGCAGTTATATTACAAACAGCTATCAGAGAACCAGCCAAGAACAATGGCGGACATAAGTTTACGATCAATAATAATTGTTCCATTGTTTTCTTCGGCGCACAATGAATGATTGCCCGTAAACTCCTACTAGTAATTTTAGTAATTATTTAGGCTTCCATTTGTTAACTTTGTAACGCAAAAACGTCTCGCCATGCTACGTTAGCTTTTTAATTATCTTTCAACAAATCATTATGATGCCTTATCACAATTTATTGATGATTAGTAAATATAACAATTTAGGCATATCTAAAACAATGGGATTTGACCGGTCCGGGAACATTACACTTCACAAAGATTGATTATTATTATTATCATCAGCTAATAAAAAATTGAAAAAAATCTATGACTATGAATAGTCATAGTCATAGGACTATGACTAATACTTATTCCACTACAGGGCAAAGGCCTTCCATCTATCTCTGTCCTGAACTAGTTACAAGGATTTACTCTCGTTTATTTTACATAATTATTTTAGCTTGACTGAACTTGGTTCGCCTTTATAGGCTTTTTTGTCTCCCTTACCGTGAGCAAGAAGAAAAAAAAGCAACTTAAAATTTTTAAAAAGCATGTAAAATAAACGCGATTAGAAAATAAATTATAAAATTTTGCTTCATTTTAAAAATGTAGTGGTCCAATATGACGTCAAATAATTATAATCATAATATGTATTTCAATACTTAATACTTTTACTTTGCATAACATTAGGTTTAGTCGTTCATATATTTGAAAGCATCTCAGAGAAAGCCATTTTCCCGTTCACTCTCGAAAACGCTGCCTCAAATTATTCTTTGGCGAGGCTTTTCCGTTCATCCCTTTCTTTCGTAGCTGAAACTTTGTTCCTGTCTCACTCCCCCGCTCACTCAAATGTGTGACGTAGGTACGCGGGAAAATGTAGCCAGTTTCGTCAAGGCTTTTCGGTTAAGTAAGATACAGTTGTTGGGTTTACTGTACACATAAAGAGACAAATTTAACTTAGGATCGCGGTAGAGTTAACGACTCTTTTATAGTTGCGGACCGAAGGATTGTATTATGATAAAATACTTGATAGATTACCTTTCTTATATAGTACTGGCTGCAAGGAAAACAAACGCTATTTATAAATGTGTAGAATCCAAAAGAAAAGAACACGTCGCTTGAAGTTCCAAATTTGAAAGATTTTTTATCGTTTGTGGTAGATGTTTTTTTTTTATTGGCTCTAATTATAGGCTTGAGGTTGTCAGAATTAGCTTAATTACAGGTTTGGCGAGGAAAGGGTTAGAGGGAAACCTTGAAGGAATACTTTATACATTAAAACAATTTTTAGTTTTAGTTTTCAACGCGGAATGTTATTTACCAATTTGTGACACTACGAGTATAAATTATTATCATTGGCTAAGTGCTATAATATAAGGCAGTTCAGTTTCAAAACAAATAAGATAGTCGAAAAATATGGGTTTATTTAGTTATTACTCTGAGTCAAATATGCAAGATTCTGGACCGAATCTTGCCACTAGGCAATAAGTAGTGCATGTTTAATGATATGGAAAGTAAAAAATTATAAACAATTTATTTCAGACACCTGGTCCATAGAGTGTTAGTAACAATGTTTCTTAAACTAAGTTAGTAAGATTATTATAATGCATCAACATCAAATAAATTCAATAATAATAAAATTAAATCAATACAAAAATAAAATAAAATAACATAATTTTCAAATAAAAATCAAAAAATAAATCATATTTAATCAAAAATAAAATCAAAATAAAATAAATACAGACCAAATTAAAAGAAAATAAAATAAAACCAAATTAAAATTAAATCAAATAAAACCATATAAAAATGAAAATGAACTAAAATCAACAATAAAATAAAATCATACGTGTCATCATTGTCAAAACACAAGCCACGCCCTATATGCTCACCGATGCCCTAGGCTTTGCATGCAGGCGTAACCAGTGTTCCAACAATGAGGAGTCCCATCGGTCAGTTAACGCCATCAGGACACGTGTTCTCCTTAACAGCGCCTCACAGCGTTTCCTAATTATTGCATGAAAACCGTCGACATGCGCCTCTGCGAACATATTTGAGGCACTGCAAAACCTAGGCAATCCCAACATCACCCTGAAAGCGTTGTGTAAAAAGTCATGTCAGCGGTTTTGTTTTATTTTCAAAAATTTGTGTTATGTCGAATATTAATGTGAAAAAATAGTGGATTATTAACCGTTTTGATTGGTGGTAGGACTTGTTTCTCCGCCTGGCTAGCTACCACCATCTTATCTAAATATGTCGCCATATCATCAATGTTTGTAGCATTGTTGTGTTCCGGCAGCTAAAGATAAGATAGCCAGTGCCTCACTAGTTGAGGATCCCGGGTGAAGTGCGTTTCCACCAAATGGCCTTATCATCACTAAATATCAGGTGATATCAGGGCACTGTGCTTACCCGTAAATATAAAAAAAAATTGTTCGTGAGTGTGCATGAGTCTTGGCAAATGAAACAAAACAGTGCAACATCACTTTTCAATTCACCTGAGGACTTAGTAAAGCTCCACATCTTTACTGAGATGCTCGAGGGGTTGGGTCGGGGCTATATCATTTCTCACTTCTCATTTCTATTAACATTCATCATCATCATACATAAAATAAATATTGTTTATTTAAGTATTGTTAGACTTTTTCATTGACTAAATGCTTGTGCAAAGTCATAAAAAAAATGTTATGTTTTTATTTTGGAACGGGTAAGCACAGTGCCTTCATCTCATCTGATGATAAGTGATGATAAGGAAATGGTGGAAGCACACTTCATCCGGAACCTCAACTACTGAGGCACTGGCTATCTTGTCTTTAGCCGCCGGAACACAACAATGCTACCAACATTGAAGTTATGGCGACATTTAGATGAGATGGTGGTAGCAGAGATATGTAGATAGATGGTGGTAGACCGCTGTTCTGTCTCGAACATTCCATCGCGCACAAAGAAATTTGGTGACTCGTTTCTTTGTCGCACTTCCAAAAGATGGAATAGTCTACCAGCACACGTTTTCCTTTTTTCCTATGACATGGGGTCCTTCAAACGAGGCGTGAAGAGGCACCTTTTGGGCCGGCTGTGTGAGGGTGACTGATGCTGCGTTGTTTTCACGCTGCACCAGTTGTCCTTGCGTCTGGACTCCGTTTCCACTTATCATCAGGTGGAGTGGAGTAATTTGCCGAGCTATGAATAAAAAAAAGCTAGCCATATGGACAAACAAGCCCTACATTTTTTGGAGCGAGTTTTCTGTTTGCTTTTGACGGCATTTTCCGTTTTGGGGGCGGCGAGAAACTTAAAAGGTTCCTCTACTAGTGACTGTCCCCGTTCTCTACTAGATTCTACGTGCGGTTCGGATCGGATCTGTACCACAAACAGTTAAATAATCTTGCTACTAAGGAAATGCATTAGTGTAACGAGAAGTTTCTCAGTAAATGTCTTAACGAGATTGAGGTCTCGAGCGAGTTATTCATAATTCTGTACGCCGACAACATCCTTCGACGCGGTTCACGCCGAACTTAACTGTCGCTTTACAATTCACGTTATAACGACAACTTGGTTATATTAATTAACTGATAAGTTTTAAGTTTGTTCGTGTGGATGACTTCGTTATTATAATACTGTTATATCTCTTTCTAATCCAATCAGGAGAGTCTATGAAATTAATAATTGAAAAGTAAAATTACTGGGTTATTTAAGATACAAGCTTTTTATTCCGCCAAAGGAAGGCTGGGATAACCCTCCCAAAAACTTAACACCAACCAAACCGAGTAAGTGTAATAATGGCCTCTTCGATAGGAATTGAAATGTACACTTGTGAGTCTAAAATCGTTGGTTTTAACAATAATCATCATCATCATCAGCTCTTTTTATGTCCCCACTGCTGGGGCACGAGCCTTCCCTATGGATGGATACGGAGAACGGGTCATAAACCACCACGCGGGCGCGGATTAGTGGTTGTTAACGACTGCTAATGCAGCCGGGACCAACGGCTTTACGTGCTTTCCGAAGCCCGGAGGAGCTCGAGATGATACATTTTTGGTCACCCATCTGATGACCGGCTTTTGCGAAAGTTGCTTAAACTCAGCACTCGCAGACCGGGCGCGTTAACCACTGCGCCATCGAGCTCCTACCTGAAACTTAACAACAATACCTGAAAGTAATATTTGGTGTAGAATAAGTAGCAGCATAGCAGAAGCAGTACAAAATTAGAACAAGCGTCGAAAATTTGACCCGGATCTGGAGGTGGAAGACCGGTGTGATAATCGTATTATCACGAAAGGTAACATCAACCTATCCAAAACTGTCAAATTTCTTCAATACATTTTCAACCATAGTTTGAAAACTTTGTCATAGTTTGATGTGCATACGAGTAATTCTATTTTGTGTCTCTTTGTAATTCTCGTCGATGTAATATTATGACGTGGGTACTTTAGTATTTGTTTGTTATGTGTTCACACATAAAACTATACAATGTCCTTTTTGTCTCCTTCTACCTCTTGGTAGAGTCGAGTATATATAATATAATTAAAGAAAAAAATTGATAAAAAAAACTAAATTACTTATTAATTATAATTTTTTTTTATAAAAAAAAAATTAAAATGGGTAACAGAAAACAAACATAATAAATTAGGTATAACTACATGGACAAACCTCTATTATTTTTTCCGAATACAATAAGTTATATTAAGCAGTATAACAAATAAGACTTTTATCGTCCATTCTGTTATATTGTATAACTAATAGTATAACTAGATGGACTAACCCGCATAGCCCGGGTTCGTTTTTTTGTTTGTTTGTTTGCAACCCGCATTTAGCAAGCGTAGTGATTAAGCCATTACCCATCAATTGTAGCGATGACTCGATTTCAATGATGGAGGCCTTTGCCCAGCAGTGGGACAGTTATAGGCTGTTTACTTATAAGAGAGAGATTTTGCTGATGTATCAGACGGCATTTTCACCGTCACGGACTGTTTTGGGGGCGGCGAGAAACTCAAAGGGTTCCTCAAGCCGCCGTGTGATTGGAACACTGTCAGAAGGTTTTAAGAGAGAATGTCATCACCCAATCGTGTCCCCGATCCCTATTAGATTCTCCGGATCTGATCGGGAACGGAACAACCCGAGGGCGCCTCTAGAGGCTATAGAACCTCGGCTCGGATTAACCGGATCGTGGCCGTGGGAGTGGAGAAGTGCCCAAGTACACGTCTGTACCTTGTATAGAGCGCGTGTGAGCCGGCTCGTCGTACCCTTGTTCTACGAGTACGGTGTCTTGGGTCTAAACTAGTGTACATGCTTAGTTTATCATATGAATGTGTACGTTTGAGGATCGAGGGGGTAGAAATACGAGTAATACGAATTTAAGTGAGGTTTGCGCACATGTGCTTAATTTTAAGAACAAAATTTTTAAATGTATTGTATTTATCTTAAGTAACACACTTTTGTCTTATAAATAAACAAAGAACAAGCTTCAAATAGTTATTCCTCTTTTGTCTCCTTTACTCTAATTTGAAATGGCGTTTACATGACAGGTACAAAACATGGAATAACAATTCGGAGTTTGTTCGTGGTTTATTTGTAAGGCACTATCTAGGTCGATGGAGGAGCTCGATGGCGCAGTGGTTAACGCGCCCGGTCTGCAAGTGCTGAGGTTAAGCAACTTTCGCAAAGGCCGGTCATCGGATGGGTGACCAAACATTTATCATCTCGAGCTCCTCCGTGCTTCGGAAGGCACGTAAAGCCGTTGATCCCGCTGCATTAGCAGTCGTTAACAACCACCAATCCGCACTGGGCCCGCGTGGTGGTTTATGGCCCGTTCTCCCTATATATCCATAGGGAAGGCTCGTGCCCCAGCAGTGGGGACATAAAATGAGCTGATGATAATGATGATATAGGTACAAACATTAGACAGTAGAGTCATTGTTAAAATCTATTATTTCTTGTGTTTTAAATAATTTTTGCCCCAAATCGATAAGAACGTAGGTTGTCACAAGCGTCCAATTGAAAATTTAATTTATTTTTAGCACCGATATTTTTAAAGTTGACACAATTAATGTTAACTGAATCGGAACGGTTTGATGGGACGCCAGCCGTAAAGGCAGCAGCGAAAATTAAGGTACAAATTAATTTTGAACACACTCGTAAAACTCAGAGTGCTCTGCGCAGGTCGGTCTTACGGTGATAACAATTTTACAAGCATTTTTGCAGTTTATCACCACTCGTCTAAGTTAAAATGGATGACTTTTGAACAATAAAATAGCTTTATTTTTGCAAACTTGTTAATAAAATAGAAAATAACTAATTTATTAGGAGCTCGATGGCGCAGTGGTAAACACGCTCGATCTAACTGCTGAAATTGATGACTATCCGATGGGATGGGTGACCAAAAAACTCAAGCTCCTCTGCGCTGTAAAGGCGTTATAAAAATCTAGTTTTAAGAAAGAAAATAAATAAAGAGAATAATAATATAATAATAAATACGTTAAAAAAATAATAAATTAGGCTCGATGGCGCAGTGGTTAACGCGCCCGGTCTGCGAGTGCTGATGTTAAGCAACTTTCGCAAAGGCCGGTTATCGGATGGGTGACCAAAAATGTATCATCTCGAACTCCTCCGTGTTTCGGAAGGCACGTAAAGCCGCTGGTCCCGGCTGCATTAGTAGTCGTTAACAACCACCAATCCGCACCGTGCCCGCGTGATGGTTTATGGCCCGTTCTTCCATCCATAGGGAAGGCTCGTGCCCCAGCAGTGGGGACATAGAATGAGCTGATGATGATGATAATGATGATGAATAAATAATAATAATTTTTATTATATCATTTATTTAGTGCTCGTATCAGGCACTCCGCAAACAGAGCAAATTCAGTTGCAGAAGCTATCAATTTATTTGAAGACACTGTCAACTTTTTAAAACGTCACGGTAACGTTTGCCAGTTGCAGTCACACGGATACTTTACGGACGCCGCAATTCTAAATAGACTTTTCAAATCTATGGTAAACAGTCAGTGTTGGCGAGTTAGGAAAACCAGCAACTTGATACAACTAGTACAAATGGGCAGTTGCTAGTTGCGGCAATTTACGACTGATTCAATCATCGATTGCACCAACTGAAAACTGTTGTCGATCTTCGAAACTCGCAACTAGAGATACTATGTCAGCGCAGTTTTTTTAAGTTACCTATATAGAAACAGCTAGTTGCAAGTTGCCTGTTGCCGCTTGCTGTATCTGCAGAGCGCCTTAGCACGCAATCCAAATAAGATTGTAGCAGGATCTCTAGGGCGGACTTTGCGGCGGAAGTTGTATTCACTGCGATTGCACTGTGATGGTCTTATGGCACAGAATCAGATATACGCAAGGAATTGTATGGGTCTATAGTTAATGTGTTTATCTATACTAATATTATAAAGAGGAAAGCTTTGTATGTATGTATGTTTGCAACGAATAAACTCAAACACTACGGACCCGATTTAAAAAATTCTTTCACCATTAGAATGCTACATTAGCGCTGAGTAACAAAGGCTATATTTAAAAAAAATGCGGTACGAAATTCGCCGCGTCAGCTAGTGTACAATAATTACATAGTCCGTGACTAGTAAACAAATGGCTTAAGAGCTTTTGTCCCAGATTTAGAAGCAGACATGGGTATAGACTCTTTCATAGACCACCAAATAATAATAAAAAATACCGGGGACTTTACAGACGACGACGACAACCATTACGACATCTCTTATAGCCACGATGAATAAATCAAGTAATTCATCATCATTATCATCATCATCATCATCAGCCTATACTAGTCCACTACTGGACATAGGCCTCTCCAAGTGCACGCCACCGAGCACGATCCGCGGCTACTCTCATCCAGCTCTTGCCAGCCGCCTTGCGAAGAACAAAGTAATAAAAATCTTTTAATTAGAGAATCAGGTAATAAGTTCAACTAGTCACTTTAGGATAGAAGATGCCCATGCCACATGCTGAGAAGATGCCTTTTCAGTATCATATACCATGTATCTTCAATTATTAATGTTTTGTTATGTTATTTTCTGATACCTAATAAATGTTTTTCTATTTCTATATTTCTCTTATTTGGAACAGACTATAACTATATAGTTGAGATATTTTTGTTTGCACTTTTGTCGCTTCCTCTTAAACATGATGCTCCCATTCCACCTTAGGTTGGCTGGAAGAGATCTCTTTTAGAGATAAGTCCAACTTTGCTCACCATTGTTTGTAAACTGTTCTCTGTATTTGTGTTTATGTGCAATAAAGAATATATTAACATATTACCTTACATCATCACCATCAGCTCATTTCATGTCACCACTGCTGGGGCACGAGGCTTCTCTATGGATGGATAGGAAGAGCGAGCCATGAACCACCATATTATGTATATCGTCTAGGAATTAGAATGTTGGTTCTAGTCACTTATAAGTAGATAAGATTTGTTACCGTGCTAAAGAGCTATAAACAAGCCATAACACTTTTATGGACGACAAAATGAAAACTCTAATATATTTTCCACTCGCCTGCCATGTATTTGCCACAATGGAGTGTGGAGAGGTAAATAACATTTTCACTTTAAAACATCTTTGTTTATAATTTAAACTATCATGGTTACATACATTAGAGACATCATTAGAGTTAAGGAAGAGCGGGACCTCCTGGTACAGGTATCTTGTATACTTAACAGGTTGGTCCCAACCACTTGTAAAATTGAAAGATTAATGTAAATTGAATATAAAAACATTTTCATTTTCATTTTCATTATTAACGAGATTAATATTTTGTTTAACTAAAAAAAACAACATAAGAAGGAAAATGTGTACCTTTCCACGTGGAAATATTGTTTCCACTTTGAGAAATTAGGTCTTATACTCATAGTCCAACATTTTAACACGATTACTGCGAAACAAAATATTGACTATTTTAAGAAATATGCGTTATGGGATAGAAAAACCCCACACCTTACCTTTCTGGAGGTGCTCTTTGCGATATTTTGGCCCCATAACATATTATTTGCTTTGAATGCTTATTTGAAGCCTAATAAACCCATTTCTATGTAAAAATATGCATATATTTTTATAAGGATTACAAATCAAAAGAATGACAGTATATAATTTTAGATTCGGCCTGGGTTCTAATCATAAGAAAGCGAGAAAATGAAGAAAATGTTTGTGAGATCGAAAAACCTCATAATACACCCCAACGGAGAGTAGCTATCGATAAAAACTAGGGTTGTGAAGATAATCAATCTATAAATGAAAAAGTCGTTTGTATGTTTCATTTATTAAAATTACATGTGAGCAAGGAAGAAACATTCCAAACACATAGTACTTTTTTCACATTCTTTACAATAAGATAAAATCTTTTTAACTTTTAGATTTAGTAATTTTTGCATGATTTTGTTTTCACCATTATAACATCTTTTTGCATCCTCTTTCACTGCTTTGAGACATTTTGCTGCGCGCGCGATGACGAAATGCATTAAAAAATTGATAATGCTTCTGCTGCACATCCATCTTGCATGGACGTCACACGATACGTCACTATTGCAGATTGATTTGACTGCGTTTTTATGCAAGTGTGGTGGGGGGCGGGAACGCCTCACCCGTGCGTGAGGCAGAAACGCCTCATGTTAAAAGAAAATATATTTTTTTTCTATAGGGCATGGGATCTAATTGCCTCATTCACATTTTTCTAGTATTTATAAACAGTTTTAGTAGGCAAATACAACTGTATATTTGTTTTATTCATATACGTAGTATTTTCTAAGATGCGAGCTCCGCACTAGAGAGAGAAAGCAACATTTGTGTACCGCATGGAGTGCGAGTACACTTGTGCGATCTTAAAACCTCATAACGCATTGAATGTGTACACAATAAGGGCTGAAATAAAATAAAATATTGATGATTGCATAATTATAAAAAAAAACATCTTATGCTTACTCTTCATTCAATTCGTGTACTCGTACTATCTAAATTAATTAATATTAAAAATAATTCGTGCATACAATATCTACAAACTGCCGTCGAGAGAATGAAAAGTCGCGCTTACTCGTGTCGTGGCATAGCACTTATAGCCAGATTTTTAGTAGTTAACGATTTCGGGTAAAGTGCCCTAAACGGACTTAACGGAGCCTAGCGCACTAAGCACCCTGAAGATTTCGGAGTACCTCATACATAAGAAACCAGTGACACTGATCCATCACGTTGACTGTGTACAAAATATGTTTTTTTCACACCTCGCGTCCCTGGCCTACATTCCCAAAGCGGCCGTCGAAGCCTCCGCCGCCGGGAATCGTATGCAAATAGACATTACACGGTTATGTAAAACAATTCATGGCGGAGCGGCTACATCGCGTTATAGATTCATAGATTATTCATGGGATTTGTGTCTCGTGCTGTCATTAAAATGTGTAGCAGGCAAATTGAAATAATAACAAGCAAATTAACAAACATTTTTAACCGCCTACGTGGTCTAGTGGTTAAACTATCTCAAACTTACAGGTACCAGGTTCGATTCTTAGCGGGGATACGTTTGTACTCGGTTTAGTTGGTGGGTAGAGCTTGTTGTGTTCCAACAGTTAGAACCAAGTGCCTTTGTGGGAGAGGATACTGGGTGAAGTGCGGTTATTTTAAATTTTGGAAGTACTTAGCCAAACTGGTATAGATGTTCAGTTTGAAAGCCAGAAATCGTGGTTCAATCTCCATTGCTCCGGCACACTACTTACGTGAACTCATGCCTAGCACAAGCGTATTGAATTTTAACTAGTGTTGCAGTTGAAGTGTTGTTTGTATGCACGCTAGTGCATGTAAACTTTTTGGATGGATTGGACGATTGATCTTTTAAACTAAACTTCTGCCATTTTATCAAAAGCGAGATGAAGAGAGGTGAGCTGAGATGAAGTCTAAACGTTTCCCGAAGTAGAACAAATAATAAAAAACGATTTATCATCGCTTGCTCGTTCCTTTTTAATATTTAACTGAAATAAATTGAAACAAGCAGGTTTCAGAGCATAGATAAATCTCTTTTTTCAATGCATATTTTTCCTTTACTCGCTCAGACAGGAAAACGTTCGCAGTATTTACAATTTGTATAACGCTTTTTACGTGGTACTCGCAGCCCAAACAAGGTGAAAGCCTCCAAAGCTTTTTGTGGAACCTCGATTAGGAATAAAAACAAATCATTGGTAATTTGTTGAATGTTAGAAGAGAATGCAATTTACGAAGGAGTTTTTCCCGATATCATAAAGCATAGCAAAGTCCTTCCACTTTTCAAATCCGGTAGTAAAGATGACCCAAGTAACTTTCGACCTATTAAAATTTTACCCACGCTTAGTAAAATTTTTGAAAAACTAATTTTAGATCAGCTGAGTTGCAAAGAACGGCCTTTTTCATAGTGAACAATATGGTTTTACAAGAGGAAGGTCTACTACTACGGATGCAGATGTAACTCTGCTTAAACGTATTTTTGAGGCTTAGGAAGAATCGCAGAATGCGCTTGGAGTATTTTGCGAACTCTCGAAAGCTTTCGACGGTGTTGAATATAATACCCTTTTGTTGAAGCTTTAACACTATGGAGTGCACGCTTTGAAATTGAAATTGATTCAATCATATCTCAGCTCCAGAATCCAAAAGGTTGATGTGGATGAATCCATATCATCTGGATCTTCCATGCTGATGGGAGTTCCACAAGGGTCAATACTAGATTCTTTCTTATTTTTAATTTATATAAACGATTTACCTTTCTTTGCAGAAAATTTTTGTAAAATTGTTTTGTTTGCTGACGATTTCTACATACATCTCTTATTTTTAAGATGGATCGAAACAAAATTAGTTTTGATGACGTAAACAACGCTCTGAGCAATGTGCTTAAATGGTTTAACACAAACAATCTTCAATTAAGCGCGAAGAAAACTAAATGTACAAATTTTACTCTTCCAAATGTTAAAAGCGTTGTTAGTACAATAAAATTAAACGATGAACTTTTGGATCTTGTAGACTGTGTTCTTAGGTATTACCTTAGATTCAAAAATACAGTGGACTCATATTAGTACTCTTGCGGGGAGACTCAGTTCCGCTGCTTACGCTGTAAAAAAAATTAGACAGCTTACGGATGACTAATTGATGACGAATTAGCCCAAGTACGTTTTTTTAGAATAAAGTGTGGGTAAGCATTATTTGTATAAGCGGGATCTTTAAAGTTTTTAATTGTACATATTATATGATTTGGTAACGACATACTTTTTCGCTCGCTAATGCCGCGGCATTAGCGAGCGATAATTAGCGAGCGAGGTAACGCGGAACTTTTTCGTGCATGCAGCCGGGTCTATCAATTTATAAGACGTTATCACGTCAAAAATTTAACTTTGACTTCCAGTAGGTAAGAACATTTTTAAATATCTTCTAGTTCTAATTCTAAGGAGAGCAGCAATGCTAAAATTATTTATATTTCCTAATTTATTATAGTTATTATAGTTAGTCATTGTTAGAGGAGCTCGATTGCGCAGTAGTTAACGCTTTCGGTCTGCCATTGCTAAAGCTAAGCACTTTCGCTAAGGCTGGTCATCGGATGGGTGACTAAAAATTTACCATCTCGAGCTCCACCGTGCTTCGGAAGGCACGTAAAGCTGTTGGACCCGGCTGCATTAGCAGTCGTTAATAACCACCAATCCGCACGGGACCTGCACGGTGGTTTATGGCCCGTTCTCTCTCTCCACCCATAGGGAAGGTTAATGCCTCAGGAGTGGGGACATAAAATGAGCTGGTGATCTGATGTAATGTGAAATCATCGTTATTTTGTAAATGTGAGTAAGCGCAAATCAAACTGTTATGGACAGATACCTAAGACACGGGCAATATTTTTTTCTTAGCTTAGGTATTATCCACACTAATATTATAAATGAGAAAAATTGTGTGTATGTGTGTATATTTGTTGCTTCTTCACGCTTCACCGGATGGATGGATTTTAATGAAATTAGGCATACAGATAGTCTATATCGTGGATTAACACATAGGATACTTTTTATCCCGATATTCCCACGGGAACGGGAACCACGCGGGTGAAACTGCGGGCGGCCGCTAGTATTATAATAATTTGAGTTTGTTTGTTACGCTTTCACGGAGAAACGATCATCATGAAACTTTGTACAAATATTTTTAAAGGTATTGGGAAGGATATAGGATATTTTTTATTAAAAAAAATATATAAAATACTTTAAACGACAATTTAATTTTCCAATACAAAATGATTTGTTTGTTTTGTTTTCATGGAAACTGTCAAAACGGTACTAAGTCCGCCGGGTCAGCTAGTTAGAAATATATGAAAAATAATGATTTTCATGCAGAAGCAGCCGCGGGCGAAAACTAAACAGAAGATCTGTTTAGTTTTATTAATTACTAACTGTGCCCCGTGGTTTCACCCGCGTTCATTGCTGCTCCACTCCTATTAGTCATAGCGTGATGTAATATAGCCTATAGCCTTCCTCAATAAATGGACTATTCAACACAAAAATAATTTTTCAATTCAATCCAGAAGTTCCCGAGATAAGCGCGTTCAACCAAACAAACTCTTCAGCTTTATAATATAGTATAGATTATTGTTATAAAAGGAAAGATGACATTGTAGGGACCTTCATATAAAATGGTAACCTCGGGGTATTCTTGTAATTCGTGCTAATTAAGATGCTTGTTAGCGCAATATTTTAGATTTAATCATTTTTAATTAATTAATTAACAGTCTCATTCAATTTTACTGTAGCCATGGGCCAAATTCAATTCCAATAAAATGTTCATTAATTTGTGAACATTGATATATTTACTATACTAAATAAATTTAGTCACAAGGGTTCGAAAGGGTTCCAAATTATACAAGTAGGCTAACGATGTTATTATGGCGACAGACTTAAATAAGATGGTGGTAAGTAGCCAGGCGGACTTAAAATAAACCCTACTACCAACCAAACTGAATTCGCTAACTTGCTGGAAATCGAATCTGGAACCTCTGCTTCTGACATGGGTGTTCTAGCCACTAAACAACAGAGGCGGATACTAGAAAGTAATGAATCTCTCTATATTTTGTGAAGCAAATAAAATAAATTGAGTAGTTTCCATAGCGTAATAAAGCTTCACTGCGAAATGTATGATGAGAACGTTTCAGGAGACATCTTAAGTGGGCGCGTTTGAGACCACTCACTCACACAAAATAAGGAGACTGCAGAAAGTATGCTCCATACAAAATGTTAGAAATTATTATTGGAAGTGAACAATAATATAGACATGACAGTTCAGGATATAACTGTTTTTTCCTTTAATTGATGGCTTCGTGCGATTAGCATATTAAGCCAGTGTCAAAGTAATTTTTCTTACAAGTAATACATAAATAAACAATATTTCCTTCCAGTATGATGATGATGAATGATAATAGAAATGAGAAATGAGGATAATAACTGTTATATTAGTGACATAAATTTAAAATACAATTCTTTTACATTGTAGATTATAGATCAAATACAGCCAGCCAGCTTGAGCCTACATTACAACACAAAACCTTTTATTTTTTGAGATAGTTTGCTGTTTGCTACAGACGTTTTCAACTTCACCAGATTTTTTGGGGGCGGCGAGAAACTTAAAGGGTTCTTCAAGCCGTGTAAAACGAAGCACCGTCAGAAGTTTTCTAGAGGGAACAGCATCACCGTGTCCCCGTGCCCTACAGTGTCCCCGTGCCCTACTAGATTGTCCGAGGGGTTCTCATTGCATCGGTACACACAAACTTGATCAAGCACCGCACACCTAGACAACCTTTCACTGACACGGAATATCTCCTTTTTATCTCCTGGGAACTAGACGCGGACTGAGGTCACACCCTTATGTTGTCAACATACCGCCTATCGATGGCGCAGTGGTTAACCCGCCCGGTCTGCGGAGAAGCTCGATGGCGCAGTGGTTAAGCAACTTTCGCAAAGGCCGGTCATCGGATGGGTGACCAAACATTAATCATCTCGAGCTCCTCCGTGCTTCGGAAGGCACGTAAAGCCGTTAGTCCCGGCTGCATTAGCAGTCGTTAAAAACCACCAATCCCCACTGGGCCCGCGTGGTGGTTTATGGCCCGTTCTCCCTATCCATCCATAGGGAAGGCTCGTGCCCCAGCAGTGGGGACATTAAATGAGCTGATGATGATGATGATGATACCGCCTATACGCACAAAGCGCTTTGCGTCATCGTTTTTGATGCGGACAGCTAAAGAGTGGAATTCCCTTCATGCGGATCTGTTTCCTGACACGTACAACCTGGACATTTTTAGGCCAAGGTTGTACAGGCATTATGTATTTTACTTTTTTTATTTTAAGTGCTAATTGCTGCACTGAAGCTGAATTAAATAGGGAAGGCTGACGTAAGCGCTGGATTTTGTCACTGCTTTTTAATTTTTTGAATGCTTTTATAGCAGCAGAGTGCCATCTATCCAACGGTCATTGCAATCTGGCAGATGGCGAAAATTCAGCGCTTACGTCAGCCTTCCCGGTAGCATAGCGGTCAGTGCATCCGCCCGGATTGCGGAAGACCCAGGTTTGATTCCTGGCTGAGCCGGGTAGGCGTATAATTTCATCACTGTATTTTATTAGTATTTAAGGCATTATCTAACCAAGTATGCTACTTCCTAGGCCGCATCATCACTTACCATCAGGTGAGATCGCGGTCAAATATTGCCTATACAGAATTTAAAAAAAAACTGCGTTCCGACTGTTCTAAGCTGTTCCATGATTCCGTGTGCGTGTGGGGTCTGTGTGTGCGTTGCTGAGCACGGTATGTATAAAGCTTGCCTTCTGCGACTCTTTGTTTTGTGCCACCAATTTAGGTAATAGCCGGGCTGGGCAATCCATCATCCCCGACCCTTCAGTCCCAGCCACAGTATCGTAGAGCAATTTCTATACCTATCGATGATAACTTTCTTTAAAACCTTTATTTTGCACGGGTGCATTTTTATTTTTAAACATTATCTTTTAAAATAATGGACTCAATAAATGGATTATTCAACACAAAAATATTTTTTCAATTCGAACCAGTAGTTCCTGAGATTAGCGCGTTCAACCAAACAAACAAACTCTTCAGCTTTATAATATTAGTATGATATCATTATTCTCCATAAAAAAGAGGAGCTCGATGGCGCCGCCGTTAACGCGCCCGGTTTGCGTGTAGGTACTAAGGCTAAGCGACTTTCGCAAAGGCCAGTCATCTAATGTGTGACTAAAAAGTTATCATCTCGAGCTCCTCCGTGCTTCAGAAGGCACGTAGCCGTTGGTCCCGGCTGTTGGCATTAGCAGTCGTTAAAAACCACCAATCCGCACTGGGCTCGCGTGGTGGTTTATGGCCCGTTCTCCCTATTCCATCCATAGGGAAGAAGTACTACTTTAGTACCATGTTATAATATTCTTACTAGAAGCAAAGAATACATAATAGTACATGTCTAGAAGTTAAATTATTCAGTTGGTTTGACAAAGTGCTTATCTGTTGAGTTACTTTTGCTGCTTACTATAAATAAATAAATCGTTTATAAAATGTTCAAATCATTTTTAACGTAAATTTTGTTGCGAACAAATTACAAAAACACATATGTTGAAAACATTTTTCACGAGCAGGATTTGAACCTGCACCCTTCTGACATACCGGGTCAGGTGCTCTTCCAATTGAGCTATCGTGGTTCTAACCAGTCCGCCGAAATTATTCAACACTTTTTACTTTGAAAGCCAAAGGCGCCCATTCAATGTCAACAACTAATCTATTTATAAAATGTTCAAATAATTTTTAACGCAAATTTTGTTGCGAACAAATTACAAAAACACGAATGTTGAATTTTTTTTTTCACGAGCAGAATTTCAACCTTCACCTTTCTGACATACCGAGTCAGGTGCTCTTCCAATTGAGCTATCGTGGTTCTAACCGTTTATTCGTAAATCGTTTATTTGCACAAAACATGGTATAAAATGGTAACAATAAAAGGTGCTCATGTTTCGCTAATAAAATAGCATGCAAATCGTTTACAATGTTAATGATATTAATTATATTACATGGAATCAAGATTGCAATAATAAACAAAGCTCTAGAATGAAAATTTCAATAAAATAAACGTCAGTAAGATCCAGCCAGATATACCAGCCGGGTATATAGAGCGTAGAACATCAATGAGTATGTTGACTCGGTCGTAAACATATGGAGTGTATAGTTTGAATGTATATATGTATACATGTATAGTGTATCGAGGTGATTAATGAGTCTATCTGAATGAGAGTGGCAGTATGTTAGGTACGAGTAGGTATATTAATCACAACACTCCGCATATACGTTTCATACAAGAAAGACGTAGATTTACACTTCCATATAGGTAATGACGATTTCAGTGAATTAATGAAACGTGGCCAAAAATATCTGGCATTTAGGGAACGTACTCTTTACCACAACTGTTGAAAAAAAATTCCACGGGCTGGATTTGAACCTGCACCCTTCTGACATACCGGGTCAGGTGCTCTTCCAATTGAGCTATCGTGATTCTAACCAGCCCGCCGAAATTATTCAACATTTTTTACTTTGAAAGCTAAAGGCGTCCATTCAATGTCAACAACTACCGTCACTAACATCCGATCATAATATTTTTACAAATATTAAAGATCCGTTTTGTAATATGTTTTTGATTAACGCTGTCAAGATTTTTAATAAGACTTAATTCACTTCCATGTGAAGATCTATTTGACCATTTAGTGTACTTCAATAAATTTTGTTCTATACAGTCCTTTGTTACGCGAATATGAAAACTAAGTACTTAAAGTAAATAGCCCACTGCTGGGCCAGAAATCAAGTCATCGCTACAAATTATGGATATTGACTTAATCACCACGCTTGCCAAATGCGGGTTGGTGATCATGATCACAAACCCGGGCTATGCATCGAAAAATACGAAACACTTTACCCAACCTAGGAATTTAATCCCTAGACCTTCGTGTATCGGGCCGAGGTGAATATGAAAGATAATATTAAATAGTGTCCTTACTCCCATCGCATTATGACTCAAAGCACTACGAGAATGAACATAGATCTTCAAAGTACAAGAGCGCAATCTCACCGGTCCAGGGGACGTGCAGTAGAAACAATAAAATAAATTGTTCGGAACGATTCGCAAAGGAGCGTTCCCACTAGCGGATTCGTAACGTTCGACGGCGAACATTCTAATAGTGTAACTAGAAGAAGAAGAAGAAGAAGAAGAAGAATTACATTTATTGGCACACTGTACAACAAAAAATAATTACATTTAATAAAAAAAAACAAAAAATATTGACAAACAAAGGTATGTACATTCACAATAAAAAACAAAAACAGGAGGCAAAGTGTGGCCAACTAGGTCCCAGCCTCAGCACATGCTACAACGACATGAGGCCGCTGCGACGCTGGTATTCTGGAGGTGACGTCACAACAAAGAACAAAGAAATATAATAAATAACTTAACATCGCACAAAACCGAAAGTAGTCTGCTGTTTTTTGCATGTTTTAAGATACTTCCTAAGGTGATGTAACTAGACGTTGAGGCGAAGGTAACGAATTCGGTACGAACACAAACTTGTACCATAGTGGACGGCGCAACAGTATTTTACCACAGAACAATTGAATTCTATTGTGTCTGGGCCCGAAAGCGTCTGTGTAGTGTATTGTATTTTTTGGTGGTTGTAAGAGACAAAACGATAAATTACGTAAATCAAGGTAACGCGTGGTATTCAGTGCTCAACACTGTTAAAGCAACGTGATTTGAAAATAAAACATGGTGGAATAGTTTAAAATAAAGTCGAAATTATATACACGAGAAGTAAGACAATAAAGACGATTGCTCATCTTTTAACTCAACAAGCGTTGTCCATCACAGAGTACGTTTCGGGAACGTTAAGTGTGAACGCTCCCTACAGCAGTCTGTAAAGTTACGACACAAAAGAAATTGTTGAATGGAACAACTACAATAACGTCGTATCTTTTTATTTGGCAATTATTGCAGCAAACTAAAGGTACACTTTATATCAGTCTGTAACGGCAGCTTTTTTAGTTACTTTGCAAAATATAATTTTAACTGAACGACGTAGAGGACACAAGTAACAATACAAAGTATCGCACCTACGCAACATGACAGTAACATCACCAGCTCATAATGTCCCCACTGCTGGGGCACAAGCCTTTCCTATGGATGATTGCGTTAAACAATTCATTAAGTTCTTATTTAGAGTAGCTTGAGTGTAGCATGCTCTCTTTATTGTCTCTGCGGTGGTGGCATGTGCGTCGGGTAGTTACATTCCCTTAGATATGGTTGAGTGAAGCGATGGCTGATTCATATGTCATACTCGTGAACGGGTGCCTCCTGTAGAGGCAGGTCTGCTCTTGCTTACTTATCTTATTTTTATTATTATTATACTCGTATACTTTAAATTTGGTTTTTTTTAGATAATTTTTGACTTCTATTAGTAATGTATGACATTGTAAAAATTTAAATTGGTAGGTACCTGATGTAATTTTTGCAAACTTAGAATTTTTTTTTATTTTGTTTTATTTTTGGGTGTTGTGATTGTCTTTTTTTTTGTGTGTTTGTTTATGATGGAAAGTGTCCTTTTTATGATAGGGCATTTTCCAATATTTTTGACCCTGTAAGGGAGAAAAGAGCTTGACACTTGCTGAGTTTCTTGCCGGTTTTTCTCAGTACAAGGTCTCCCGCCCAGAGTAGACTTACGAACCGATGGCATAATGACGTTCATAAAAGCTATTTGTAACCTAAACTGAATAAATGATTTTGAATTTTGAATTTTGATGGGATAGGGAGAACGGGCCATAAACCACCACGCCCAGTGTGGAATGGTGGTTGCTAACGACTGCTAATGCAGCCGGGACCAACGGCTTTACGTGCCTTCCGAAGCACGGAGGAGCTCGAGATAATACATTTTTAGTCACCCATCTAATGACCGGTTTTTGCAAAAGTTGCTTAACATCAGCAATCGCAGACCGGGCGTATTAACCACTACGCCATCGAGCTCAGTGTCATACATGACAGTATAAATGATAACAATTTTGTTCAAAAGGTAAGGCAATCGGATGTGCTGCCATCAAAATCCTAACTAATATTACAAATGCGGAAGTGAATTTGATTGTTGTTTCCCGCGTAAACTATTCTACCGATCATCATGAAATTTTGTACACATTCTCAAGAATATAATCAAAGACATAGGATACTTATTATTTAAAAAAAGAAGTGAGTTCTTTGTTTGTTTGATACGTTTTCACGCGTAAACTATTTAACGATTTGTTTGCTTTGTTGTCCCAGAAACTGTCAAAGCGGTACGAAGTCCGCCGGGTCAGCTAGTAATATAATAAAACGCGTAAATTTGATAGTCCTTTTGGTTTAAGTTAAGAGGTAATTAAGTTAAGAGATTGGTGAGAGAACGCCAAAAGTAGAGACGTATGGGGAGATTAGGGGGAGATTTTTGCCCAGCAGTCGAACAAAAGAGGTTTAAGTTTAAAAAGATTTTGTGATCGTAAAGCATCGTGAAAACTGTTTGGGGCAATAAGCCCGCCTTAAAACAACTTCTAAGCGTTTGAAATCCAGTACAAAAACTTAACCTAAAAATCTGAATTCTACTTTCAAGAAATCTAACTTAGGTACCATATTCCTCACAAACTCTAACGAGAGCATATTTTTAGTCTGCTACCCACCGTTTCCTAAAGTACCTGCTGTGATCAAACGAAAGTTAAAGCAAGAGCGTTCTCCAAAGCGCATTCTTTGGAGCTTACAGGAATAACAAATACCGAGGAAATATTACCACAACACAATGTACGTACGTGTACACAAATAAACATAGTGCTGCGGGCAGGTGTGTACAGTTTAATGTTAGTTCGGTGCTCTAAAAATTCTTCAGCTATTATTTACGGGAGTTCTTAGATAGGCATATATACATATAATGTAGATCGGCCGATGACGTGTTTTTTTATATTTATTTATACGGGTAAGCGCAGTGCCTTCATCTCACCTGGTGTTATGTGATGATAAGGCCAATTGTGGAAGCGGAAAGTGAAGTGCGCTTCCACGACTAGTGAGGCACTGGCTATCTTATCTCTAGCTGCCGGAACATAACAAACAAACGTTGATGTTGATGCACTGGGAATCGAACCCGAGACCTCTGGGTTTGAGACCAGTGGTCTAAACCACTAGACCACAGATGCGGTTGAAAGCTCTTCTGAAAGCAAGGGGTTTTTATTGGAAGAATGTCAGGAGTCTTGCAAGCAACAGTACGTTGGCTTTTAGCTTCCGCGTGCTCGTGAATATAAAACTGTGTTTTTGTTGAACATTTGAAATATTAAATACGTAATATACAGGAAGGTTCATAGGTACAAACCTTCATGACTACCTGTCACACCTCTTACCATTATTCTCGTCCCAATGCTGTGCTTTATACTTTCCCATATGAACAAGAGCATGCATAAAAGAAGTCCGGGTTAAAATTTTGGCCCAACAGCAATAGCCCAGATTGCAATAAATCGAACAAAATGCATCAAACGAGCAGAAAATGCTAGTAGTGAGACTTGGCTATAGTTTGAGTTGGGTGTGGGTGGAGGTGTGATTCTGCAGATGTTCATGGGCGGCGATGACCACTTCTCATCAAGTGACTGGAATGTTCGTTTTTCGTCTTAGTAACATAAAATGGTAGATTAACAGAGAAATGAGAGAGCGGTGGCCCAGAACGCTGACTGAGTGGTAGCCGAGAGACAATCCAAGATAAGGGGACGTCCACCGGCGAGAGGGGTTGACGATATAACCAAGACCATAGTTTGAACTTGGCCGAGACTAGCACAGGATCGAAGTGACTGGCAATTGCGAAGAGAGGCCCGTGCCCACCAGTGGGTCGAGAGAAGCTGATGATGATGATAGTAGTGATGATGATGATAATAATGATGATGATGATGATGATGATTATGATAACGAAGAGAGAAATTGAGAGGAAGAAACAGACAAAAATATGTACTTACCCACCGGTTTAACCGTCACTAAACGTGAAACCAATGTCACCTACAAAACATTTTAATTTTGAACAGCAATGTAATCAGCCGCTGCGCTGGGCGTTTACGAGTTCGTTAATAATGAACTGTAAACACACTCGCGAACGCCACATTTAATTTAGACGTTCAACACCACCGGCTTTTGGTACTGTAGAAAGTTATGTAGCGTCGGGGTAAACAGACTGGGATTGTCTGATTGTGTGTTTGTGTATTTGAGACAAGTAGAATGTTTGACACATTACTCACTCTCACAAGACCAATTGAGCCGAATGGAGGCGCATTGCATTGCAAGAGCCTGACCCACCCATAACCACGACCACTGGACAATTGGAAGAGCACCTGACCCGGAATGTCTGAAGGGTGCAGGTTCAAATCCTGCTCGTGGATTTTTTTTCAAAATTTGTGTTTTTTAATTTGTTCGCAACAAAATTTGCGTTAAAAATTATTTAAACATTTATAAATAGTTTGCTTAATTCTTAACTGATCTTTAATATTTGTAAAAATATTATGATCGGGTGTTAGTGACGGTAGTTGTTGACATTGAATGGGCACCTTTGGCTTTCAAAGTAAAAAGTGTTGAATAATTTCGGCGCGCTGGTTAGAACCACGATAGCTCAATTGGAAGAGCACCTGACCAGGAATGTCAGAAGGGTGCAGGTTCAAATCCTGCTCGTGAAATTTTTTTCAACATTTGTGTTTTTGTAATTTGTTCGCAACAAAATTTGCGTTAAAAATTATTTAAACATTTACGACCACTCTGCCAAGAGTGCCCAACTAAGAAGAGAAAAAGAGCATGCTATAAGTATATTTATGTTCAGATTTATTGAGTGATTTCTCTAAAAATAATGCTTTAAAAATACTCTTAGCTTAAAAATGGTTTTAGTAAATAATGCTTAACAAGAAACAAATAGAGGGTCCTGATTGGCTCGTCACACTTTTACGTTGTTTTGTTTTTTGTATTTGTGGAAATTATGCTACTGTTTTATTATGTTGTTATTTTTGTTTATTTCTTTTGTACTGTGTGATAGCCAATAAATGTTTCAAAATGTTTCAAAAAGATATATTACTATGGCCAAGTCAGCAATACTAATAATATGTGTAACAGGAAAGAATACAAAAATTTCTGTGTCACGACCGCAGTAAAATTTTATGATTATTCATAGGCAGCTTATAATTCTCCTCTCTTCGTTTGTCACCAGGCCACCACCATTGCCATTAGATTTCACGTTTTCGCCAAAAAATCGCACTCAGTTCTAAGCTCTCATGATTAAGAAGGTAAGGATATAAACAAAGGGCTATTGAGCGATTAATGCCAGGAGTATCGCTACGAGACAACATACGAAATACCACCATACGCCAACGCACCAAGGTTACAGACGTTGTAAAACGAGTGCGCAACTAAAATAGGAAGATGGAGCAAGAGAGTTCTAGCGTGGATACCCCGAACAGGAAGGAAAAGTGCTAGCAGATCACCGGCCAGATGGTCTGATGATATCAAAATGTCAGCAGGCCTGACCTGGAACAGAAAGGCCACAGACCGCACAATGTGTAAGAGAATTGGGGAAGCAACCGTCCAGCAACGGACATCACCATACTGAAGGAAGGAAGAAGGCCTCATTTCTCCCACTGCCATTATAAATACATATAGCATGTACAAGAAAGCAGCATATGAGTGAGTAACATAGTCATTACTCACTCATCTCTTGACACCACATTGACATACCTCCAAACTCTTCATGTGAACATACATCACACTACCTCCACAGTAGTACATAAACATCTCTTAAAACATGCCGACACATTTCAACATATCTCCGTTGAAGCGTCGTATATCAGCAGGGTATATTACGCTATAATTTTGCACATAAACTGCGAGCTGCACGTTGTAATACGCTTGTAATTTTGTAATATATTACCGTTTTATTGGTGCCGGCCGAAATAGCCACGTTTACAGCAGCCACAGTACTGAGAAGAGTCCATTATACTGAAAATTAAACTTATTGTTTCCTAATGTTTACGTGAACATCACACATACTTGAAAGATTTATTCCCATTTATATTACATACGTTTATTTGACCAGTCCGATTCTCTAAATGCCACTACACAAACCTCAGTTCTTATACGTTCTTATACCCAATAATTTCGTAGTAAGTTGTAAGTACTTACCCTTCAAACCGGATCCCAACAATGTACGGTTTCTGTACAGAATCCTCCCACCGCGCAATTTAGTAAGTCCGTGGTCACAGGGACAATAGGATGTTGAGGGAAATCGTTAGGCTGTAATGTCTGTGGTCATATGAAGATACTGGTGTGGAGAGAGAACTTACAATCCTACTCATATGTCAGTCTATCTGTTGTTCAGTCAAAACAACTTCTTTGAAATCAATATTGACATAAGATCGAACTCGCCGTCCGAATCAGATTGATCGATCGCACAATGTTTTCTACACCTGGAGCGAGATAGTGAAAATAGGTGTACAGTATGATAACATCAATAAGATTTAATTAAGTTTATTAATTGGTGTCGAAATTTTTAAGTGTAGTGTAAAAACGTGGCATTAGATCGTATCTGTTGTTGATTGTTGACCAACAACAGATTAACAATAATTGTTAATATCTAACAACAAAAAACATGGTAATCCCGTTCATAACAATTATTCTAACAGGTTGTTGTTTTAAACAAAGGTCTTAGAGAATGAATTATTATTTGCTGCTACAAAAAAACTGTGGTCTACTTGTTAGACCACCACCAGTCTCAGACTCAAAGATCGTGGGTTCGATTATCAGCGGGCACATGTTGTTCTCGGTTTGATTGGTTAAATCAAGGGCACATGTTGTTCTCGGTTTGGATAAATCAAAGTCCGTCTGACTGACTACTACTAACAGTAACTAAGTCATTTGCAATGTTGTTGTGTTCCGACAGTTAGATGAAATAACCAGGCCCTCTGTAAAAACGACTAGCTGACCCGGCGAACTTCGTACCGCATTTCTTTTTTTCTTTTTTTTACAGGTATTAGCCTATGTTACTCAGCGCTAATGTAGCATTCTAATGGTGAAATATTTTTTTTAATCGGTCCAGTAGTTTTTGAGTTTATTCGTTGCAAACATACATACATACATACTAAAATACAAAGGTTTCCTCTTTATAATATTAGTATAGATTCCGGGTGACGTGTGCATCTACCTTCGACCTTACCACGTTACACCAGTAAAGAATTAAAATATTAATAACTACTATAACTACTACTATATAACTACTATCGTAGGTATATAGGTCTGTCGCTATAGCAACACTGTTGTAATTAGCATTAGTGTTCCAATAATCTATACTAATATTATAAAGAGGAAAGCTTTGTATTTTTGTATGTATGTATGTTTGCAGCGAATAAACTCAAAAACTACTGGACCGATTTTAAAAATTCTTTCACCATTAGAATGCTACATTAGCGCTGAGTAACATAGGCTATATTTAAAAAATGCGGTACGAAGTCCGCCGGATCAACTAGTAAAAGATAAAATAGCAAGTTGCACAGTAGTTTACAAACAGGTGAGACAAAATAAAATATACCTTCTGCAGTTATGTACTGTGCTCAACTCGAGTGAACAGTTCGGAGCATTGATTAATTTTAATCTCTTTGTTTCGGGATCGCGGCTGTGAAGGCGTTTATAGCGTGTAGCAATGCCAAGTGTTTGGGTTAGACGATGTATTGTAAACACCATGTTGGAGTTCATTCTAAAACAGTTGTAGTGAATCATTATTTTGTAGTAACAATAAGTGTATGTAATGAAACAACTTTTACGGATCTACTCGAGTTTATTTCGCACATTACTTTTTAATGTTTATCCTGACGTTTCGAACCCTTTGCAGGGTCCGTGGTCACAGGGAGACTGAGGTATTGGTCGTCTCATAATTATTTAGTAGCTTGTATACCCTCATTTAAATTTAATCAAGTGAATTCCGTTTTACGCAGAAAGGGCTTACAGTATCTTTTGGTCTGGCAGTATGGTGTTGGTGCTGGGATTAAATGTTTTGTATGATGGGATCCCAGGCTGGTGGTAAATTCCAACCATCTTCTCTATTGAAATTAGGATGTTTTTTAATTTCAATAGCCTCGCGTATCATCCTAGGGGTGAATCGTTGTTCTCTAGCGAGTATTTGTGGTTTATCAAATCTGATGTAATGGCTGTAGTAATGGTTGGGCCCCTCTAGGGCATGTTCGCATACTGCAGACTTATTTTCGCGCCTATGCCTGACGTCGGCTATATGTTCTTAAACGCATGTGGTCGCGTAAACTTTAGAAAACAATAAGTGTATGTAATTTGAAGCGTCGTAGGAAGCCGAATGGATTGTTGGGTAGAATGCGAGAAATCATGGTTCAATCAAAGCTCTGTTAGACTCGAAACCGCTTGCGTTATGTGTGCTTAATATTCAGTATTTACTAGCGGCCGCCCGCAGTTTTACCCGCGTGGTTCCCGTTCTCGTGAAAATATCGGGATAAAAAGTATCCTATGTGTTCCAGGTTATAAACTATCTGTATGCCGAATTTCATCCAAATCCATCTATCCGTTGCAGCGTTAAGAAGCAACTAATATAGGTACACACATACACACAAACTTTCGCATTTATAATATTTGTATGATTAGCTTTCTACAACTATCACCAACTCATTTTATGCCCTCCTGCTGGGGCACGAGCCTTCCCTATGGATGGATAGGAGAACGGGCCGTAAACCACCACGCGGGCCCAGTGCGGTGTGGTGGTTGTTAACGACAGCTGGGACCAACAACGGCTTTAGTTGCCTTTCGCGAGATGTTAAATTTTTGCTAACTCATCCGATTACCGGCCTTTGCGAAAGTTGCCTAACCTTAGCAATCTCAAATCGGATGCGTTTACCACTGCCTACCACGCCGTCGAGCAATGATTCCTTTACGTTAATCCCCGTTTAAATATTTTTGTTTAACCATCTACGAATTTTTTCATGGACATATCTTTTAACTTCTAAACGTTTCTAGAGTTAGGAGGTATTGTCATTTATTTGTTAAGGTAATCGTCCAAAACTGTAACAAACTCCACAATAACGAGCACATTATGAAGCCCTAAGCCCCACCGCCATTATTTAGGCAACTTCCAGCCGGAACGCTTTCGACAGGAATAACGATTCAAACTCGGCAGCCCCTACTCCGAAACACAATTACGGGCCGAGTGAGAATGTTAATTAGTTCCGCTAATTGCCTTGCATTGGAAAAGTTTTTGGAACAACCAAATGAAGTTACACAAAGATAACAAAGTTTATTAAAAGATGGTTATAAAAACAAATTAAAAGCTCGCGTTTCATTTATTATCATCACTAGTCGTCATCATGACTTCAGAATAATAAAATTTATAAGGCAGAGACACCATATTTACAGCAATTTTTATTTCAAAACTAAAACAAATGCGAAACAATGATTTGACTTTTTATGGTACTAAATTAAAAAAGACCATTATTTTAAATTTTCAGTTTTTAAATATAAAAATTAAATATTCTTTAATTTAGTCTTTATTTCATAAAGCTAGGTCAGGTGCTTTTGAAGATATTGAAGATTTTCTAACCGACCCTTTTTCTTTGCGGTCCGGTGTATTTCTTCGTGATTCATTCTAATGTATGTATAATATTTTCTTTTTATTTAACGATGTTGTTCCCGTTGAAAATAATTAAGTACCTATTTTATTGTTACTGTATTCCTTGTATTTTTAAAAATATATCTTATGGGTGAGCTCCGTGGCTTCATCTCATTCTGACTTTAAGTGATGATAAGACCAATGGTGGAAGCGCTCTTCACCCGAAATCTTCTACTACTGAGGCACTGGCTGCCGGAACACAACAATGAAACAAACATTGATGTGATGGCCACATATTTAGATAAGATGGTGGTAGCTAGCCAGGCGGGCCAAGCCCTACCACCAACCAAACCGAGTACACAAACATGTAGCCCCTGCTGGGAATCGAACACGGGATATCTGGGTCTGAGACTGGTGGTCGAAACCACTAGACCAAAATGGCGGTTATCATCATCATCATCATCATTTAATGCCATCTTCATACTGAAGTTTGGAGATCAGAGTACTTTTTTTTTATATATATCGAGGAGCTCGATGGCGCAGTGGTTAACGCGCCCGGTCTGCGAGTGCTGAGGTTAAGCAACTTTCGCAAAGGCCGGTCATCGGATGGGTGATCAAAAATGTATCATCTCGAGCTCCTCCGTGCTTCGGAAGGCACGTAAAGCCGTTGGTTCCGACTGCATTAGCAGTCGCTAACAACGGCCAACCCGCACTGGGCCCGCGTGGTGGTTTATAGCCCGTTCTTCCTATCTATCCATAGGGAAGGCTCGTGCCCCAGCAGTGGGCACATTAAATGAGCTGATGATGATGACGGTTATAATCGGTTATAGGCGGTTAAGTATAATTTGTTTTTATTTTCCAGAGGTTCATCAGAACCTCTGAAAAATAAAATAAGTATCAACTTATAACATATTTTTTACATAAAACTACTTCGACAAACTGCCAGTACATTTGAGAAAATATTGAATCGGAAATAATTAATCAAAGAGCCCATTATTTCATCAGTCCATCGTTTCTGATACAATCTATTATAATTATAAAACTTGCGGAGTATGAACTTCAAATTAATTAACTTCGGCTTGGGATGTCATGGATGATGTTGACACGGAAATTAGGCGACAAATATAATCAAAAGTAAGTTTTCATAATATAATATTGTAGCATGTTGTGAAATTTTGCAATATTCTTTGTCTAATTATATAATAATAAATGATTTTAGTTGTAAAGGTTTATAACAACAACAGAAAACAACAAAACAAAAATGTGTAGAAGAAATACTAAGTTACAATTTGGCGGTGTCATTGCTTTAATTTTAATTAAAGCAGTTAGTTAAATATTAATATTTTACGAAGATAATTTATGGGCTCGCCTTCCAACACAGATGACGAACAGATTCTGTTAATGCTTTATTTATTTACAATGCAATGGGTGTAAGTACCTACTACGTATTTGCGTCATTATTTTAATCTTTGAATATGTTTAAAATACAATGTTTTACAATACTATGTAGGTACTATGTAGTTTCTTCGAACTATGTAGTATCCGTGCGTAAGAATCAACCTTTCTATCAGTAATGGTGGTTTTTGAATTTTGGATTAATAAGACTGAAAGTATTTTTCTACGATAACATTTTTCAAATGATTTTATTTGTGTTGCTACCTTCTTTAAACCCATTAAACTCGTAACTAGCACCTTTTTCCTTCCCGTTATGTTAGTGAACATAAAGATATTAAAAACACAGGCCTACCTTGACGCTCGGAATGTTCACATACAAAGCAACACGTCACAAAACATATATAATGTTCCCACAATAAAAATTAACGTTACATCACTTCGAACCAGACTTCCATACTAAAGGAAAGTTAACATCTCTACACGCGTAAATCGCATCGAAGTAGAATGCACACTGTTTAAAACTATGAATGATGTTCCCAGAGAGAACAATCCACTGTGTGAAATAAAACCAGACAGTATTTGTAACTAAAAAAAACAATAAGCGAAAACTTTTTGCTTCCAACAATTAGAGAGCCCGTGAATTTTGTTTTATATCCGGTAATAACTTCTTATTAAAGTTATTTCAAAAGTGTTATTTTTATATTCATTACGCTATATTTATATCGTAAATGATATAAAACTCACGAAAAAATTACTTTTACGATTGTTTATACCTTACCTGATGGTGGATGGTTCACCCGGAGTCCTCAACCTCATTGAGGAACTGTTTATGTTATCTTATCTCTAATCGTCAAAACACAACAATACTAATAACATTGTGGTTAAGACGACGGACTTAGTAAAAAAACCTAGCCAACCGGACTTCTACAGAATTTAGGTAAAAGTAATAGATTTGTGTTACTTTGTTTATCGCACCGCTTATCATTATTTTTACCTAGCCCGTTGGTTGATTGATAGATAATGCAATTAAGCATTAAGTCCGCCTTTTATTTAGAGCAATATAGGTTCATTAAATATGCCTTACCACCAACCAAACCAAACCAATTCCATTTAGTCCATGCCCATATAAATACAGTCTTAGAATCGAGCCTCCTTCATTTAACAATTCCTCTGGTTCTAAGATGTGAGGTTAAAAAAAGTATTGTCAAGATCACGCCAAACCTAATAATTGATGTAATTGAAACTGAAAACTTCGATAAAACATAATCGTTGTCGTGTGAAATTTAATCGATCGTTTACAATTTTAATTGATACGACGATATCACTGCATCTCGTCAATTATTACCGAGAATGTTATTTTCTCTCATTGCAGCGATTGATAATGTGAGTCGTACTTTCGATGATATATTATGTGATGATGGTTCATGATTTAATGTGTGCGAGGGAGAAAAGAGCTATATGGCGCAGTGGCGTGTGCGTTTGAGTTGCAATCTTGCAAGTTAAGCACCTATTACGATGCTAGGTCAAAGGATGGGTGGCTACGTAGATATAAAAATGTTTTTACCTTCTCTTCTCAGTTGGTCACGTTTTACCGTTACAAAACAGTTTAACAGGAACCTCTTAAAAATATATTACTTACATGTCACTCTATCTGAGCGCCTCGGAGCATTTAGGAAGATACGGGGACATGTCAGTCTTTAGAACCCTTCCACGAATAGTACGATCACTGGTCACTACGGCTTGAGAACGAAAAGTTTCTCGCAATCATCGTGTATCGGTTACGCTGTAAAGGCTATAAACAGCCAACAGCAAACAAGAGAACCATATAACCGCGCCTATTGTTTAGCGGTTGAGACCACCAATGTTAGATCCAGAGGTCCCAGGTTCGATTCCAAGGATACATATTTGTATAGTCAGTTAGCTACCACCATCTTATATAAAATATATCGCCTTAAGATCAATGTTAGTAGCATTGCAAGGCCAATTGCTTGCCTGTAAGATATTTAAAAAAACAATACTTTTTCACTAGTTGTGTTCTTAAGTCTAGTGATAGTGTTTTACTTTTTCAAACGCGATTTAAATGTCCTATTAACAACTTTATTTTTTCTTTGTTTTATTAATTTATCGATCATTGTTAAGTTTATCATCATCATCATCATCATCATCATCATCGGCCTATCTTAGTCCACTGCTGGACATAGACCTCTCCTAATGAGCGCCATAGCGCCCTGTCCTCAGCTTGACGCATCCAGCATCTGCCTGCAGTCTTTCGCAGGTCATCATCCCACCTGGCCGGAGGCCGTCCTACACTACGTTTACCGAGTCGTGTGACTAAAGAACACGTTTACCCCAGCGGTTGTCGGTTCTTCGCCAGATATGGCCGGCCCACTGCCACTTCAACGTGCTAATTCTTAGAGCTATGTCGATGACTTTGGTTAAGTTTATATTAATATTCGAGTACTGTTGTCATGTGATACTCTGTAAAGGCAACGCAAAAGGGTAAGAGCAAGTGATCTCAATAAAACACATCAATCATCAATCAATCAAACACATATCGTAATCTACAAGCAGCATTTTGCATAGAGCTCACAACCTATCCATAAAAATACAGTCTACTGTCTCACCAAGAGGATAAGTCAATTAGGTAATCATGGGGTAAGCGAGTTCTCGAGTAGAGACCGCGATCGGCAAAGTCCCTTGGAGTAGGTGGAGCGACGATCCAAGGTGGCTGGCAAGAGCTGGATAAGAGTAGCCGCGGATCGGGCTCAGTGGCGTGCACGCGGTGAGGGCTATGCCCAGCAGTGGACTAGTATAGGCTGATGATGAGGTGTCGCTATCTGGATCGCTGTCCGCTCTCAACAGAGCCAGAAAATCGTTATCGTTACTAAAGTGTTAATAATAAAAGCAAAAACCGGTCAAGTGCGTGTCGGGCCACGCGCAGTGTAGGGTTCCGTAGCTCACATTTATTTAACGATGGCTCATATACTTAAATGTTTTACACACCTGACAACGTCATTTAAGTAGTTCCCAATGAGGAATTTGTACTGCGCCAAGTACATTTTATAAGTTGGTCGACTGTTACTCGTAAACTTTATAGCCTACTTAGCTGTGATAGTTTTCCTTTTAACTTCGTCATATATACAACTACCGTGAATTTTTTCACGTATCCAAAAACAACCATTTGGCTGGCAGGGGGGGGGACACTTGACTCTAACAAAATTTTGCGCTTAAAAGCTTAATAGTTCACAAACGGATGCCTCAATCAAAAAACTGTTTCCACAAACCCGCAATATTACATCTCCAGTTCACGTGTAGGGGAGGTAACATAAAAAAAAATTCAAAATTTTACATCACTTTTTCTCGGCGTGATGAATATGTATATCCATGCCTAATTACAGCTTTCTAGTACTAAGAGTCTATGAGCTAGGCTGGGGACGAACAGACAGACAGACAGACAGACATGGCGAAACTAAAAGGGTTCCTTGTTGACTACGGATCCATAAAAATGTGGCCTGCTACCAAAGGTGGGAGGGAAGCGATTGTTTGCTTTAATTACGCCGTAATTAATGCGAGTGCCTTTGGAGATAACATTGAAAACGACTTTCCCACGGAGCATCTAGATTTGTGCACGGACGTTCTGTAATTAGATAGCAATGAACTTTGAAATGTTTATATCCATACTTATTATTTTAAAGTTATAGTATTTTTTAAATATATTATTTCAACAATGAAATCAGCATGGTGTTTCAATTAAAAGTGGCTAATTAATTTTATCACCGCCAACAAATATTAAAACAAAGTAACTGCCCACTAACCAGCACGATATACTGTTAAGCTGTTTATAATGTAATATATTTGTCGGACACGTGGCGCTAGCATCGCTTAGAAACGACAAGTATAGTCTATACTTAGTGTGGTCTGCGCAGCCTATGCTCTATGGTACGCGAAACGTCAACGTCAGTTGGCGCGACAACGGACTAGGGACATTTGAACGGGAGCGGTCGGAGAGTACGCACGCGCAGAACTCACTTCGTTTCTAAAATCCATTTGCATCGGGCAACTGTTTCTAAATAATTTAATTGTGATGTTAAAATAACATTAAAGTGACTGTAAGGAATACGACTGCGCTTTTATTTTGAAGATCCAAGATGAACAGTGTTATCGACGAATCCGAGTTTGCTCGACCGTCCTACCTACAAACCCAACCTCGCCGCCGACATATTTATTTTATTTCACAACGGGGTATTTAAAAATAACTCATTATTATTAAATTTTTTACTTTTTATTTTTAAGTGTTAATTGCTACACTTAAGCGGAATTAAATATTTATATAAAATACAGTGAAAAAATTAAACGCCCACGCAATTTGTGGTATTCATCTGCAAAGATGAATCTGCATGTCCATCGGTTGCAATCATGGATCATGGATAGATGGCACTAATGTCGCTCTAAAGCATTTCAAAAATCAAAAAGCAGTGACAGAATTCAGCGCTTACATCAGCCTTCCCGGTAGCATAACGGTCAGTGCAGCTGGCCCGGATTGCGGAAGACCCAGGTTCGATTCCTGGCTGGGTCGGGTGGGCGTTTAATTTTTTCACTGTATTTTATATAAATATTTGATTATTATTAATAACTCATTATTGACTTTGTAGTTTATGATCTACATTTCGGCATTATCGTTACTTAACTAAAAGGCTAGTGTTATCTCGTTGTTGTGTACAAAAAAAACATTAATACAAAGTTCGGTCATAGTCTAAACACTCTTATCTTATCTTAGTGGAGCCTGCTGGCTGAGGTTTTCTTCTCCCAGCAGCAGCACTTCGACCCATCCGGGTCTTCTGTGCAAAACTATGTAATATGTTGTTTATTGAAACAAAACTTAAGTTGTTGCTCTGTAAAGAGAGGATTTATTTTTTATGAATCATTATCACAAAGTACTTTTGCAAACACAAATAATTTTTACACTTATGAACTATTCTTAATTACTAACCTGTAAAGAGAAACAACATTAAAAGCTATTGCTTCAAATAGTATTATTTCTCACAATTGACAATGTTATTATACAACCACAATAATGTTTTATTTCTTATACAAAAATCAGAGACAAATTACTAGAATGGCCATAGTGCAAAGTACTGCCACCATAGATAATATTTTGATTTAAAACGTCTAAGGTAATGCGCGGGCAATTTAAATTAAATGAAGAATAAAAGAGCTTCATTTACATCTTCCCCCCCCCCCCCCCGGGCTAATCAAAATTCTTTAGGTACTGATATAAGTTTAGTAATGTGAAACAAGTTAGATTCTAACTTTTTGTGTCCTGTATCAATTTTATAGATTGAGTTAGATAATTTTTCTAAAATTTTAAAAGGTCCAATTTTTAATTCATCTAGTTTTTTTCTATTTAATCGGCTACCATTTTCCACATATACAGAGTCTCCTACTTTTAGTTGGTTATTTTTCCTGTTTTTATCGAATTGTTGCTTATTATAATTGTGTGAATTTATAGTTCTTTCCAAAGCTATTTTTCTATCTTGTGATAAATCATTTTGTGTTTTATGGTCTTACAACTCGTCTGGTAAGATATCAATAACTTTTCCTTCCATTAAATATGTTGGGGAAAACCCCGTCACCGTGTGTTCAGTTTCATTATATCTCTGGGTGCATTTATGTGCGATAGTTGTCCAAGCTACTTTATCATTTGTTTCATTAATTGTACACCTGATCTTGTTAACTAATGTTTGATTTAACCGTTCATTTAAACCGTTTGAAAAAGGTGCATTTACTGCAGTGAAGATAATAGGTATATCCTCTTTTCTCAAAAAATTTTTAAATTCTTTCGAATTTATGGCCGGGTATTGATCAGATAGAATCATTCCGATTTTATTTTCAGGAATAACTTTCTTTAAGAGCTTTATAAAATCATCTGCGTTTTGGGTTTTTGATGTCAATATGTAGACATATCTAGTAAAATGGTCTACCAGAAGATGTAGATATGTTTTAGTAGAGCGGGAGCCACCAAATCCACCAATAGTATCTATAGAGACGATTTCAAAAGGGTAAGTAGCGGGACCCAGATGAGACATCAATCCATACTTAAATTTAGTTCTAGATTTATTTTTTATACATATTTCACAATTACCACAGATTTTTTTTTTGTTATGTATTAAATTTTTTGCTGTATAGAATGGTTTGATTTTATTTTCAGTTTGTGTCACTCCTATATGGCAGTATGTTTGATGTACATCTTTTATAATTTTTTTACTAAATTCTTCGGTAAGTATAATTTTTTCCATTTTTCCTATCTTTTTAAAGTATATTTTATCTTTTAATTTTAGTTTATTTTTATTCATTTTTATGTCCTCATTTTTCTCTTGATCGTTTTGAATGTCTTTAAAACTTCTTCCTGTTTTTCATGTGATTCTAATACCGGGTTTCTACTCAAGCTGTCTGCTTCTAAATTGTCCTTTCCGGGTGAATAAATTACTTCAAAATTAAATTGTGATAAGTAATATGTGAGGTCTCCTAATTCTTCGTCAGTTCTTGCCTTAATGTTCAATTTTTCTAGAGGTTTATGGTCTGAAAACACTTTAAATTTTTTTCCTATGAGCCAATGCTGCCAATATTTTACCGCTTCTTTTATCGCTAAACATTCTAAATATATAGCTTTTTTTCGTTTCTGGCTATCATTTAATTTCCTGGAAAAATATGCACATGGCTTTTCTTCTCCATTTTCTTGAGTTTGTTTCAAAATAGCTCCTATGCCCTGTATACTAGCGTCTGTATAAATATGTATAGGTAAATCTGGATCAAAGATTTCTAAAATAGGTTTTTGGCAAAGCAGTTTTTTTATTGTATCAAAAGATTCTTGACATTTTTCTGTCCAGGCAAAGTTTTGGTCTTTTCTTAACAAATTGTGTAGAGGATCTAATATGATTGATATATTTGGTATATATTTGCCATAAAAATTGACTTTACCCAAAAACTGTCTAACATTTTTTTTCGTTTTCGGAACAGGAAAACCTTTTATAGCTATTAAATTATCCTTCAGTGGAGTAACTGTATTATTTTTTATTATGTGGCCCAAGTATTTTACAGAGTCCTGTGCAAAATTACATTTAGAGAATTTCAATCTAAAGCCCTCCTTTGAAATTGCTTCCAACAGTAACGACACTAAAATATCATCGATGAAATTGACTGTAAAATTTGATAATTTGTGTTTTCTAATGATGCTAGTTAATATTCTTTGAAAAATTGCAGGAGAAGTTTTTAAGCCAAATGGTAGACAAGTCCACTGAAAATGATTTTCTTGAGTAACAAATGCTGTTTTCTTCCTGTCTTCTACTTTTAAAGGTATAGACCAGAAAGCGGAATTTATGTCTAATGTTGAGAAAAATTTACAATTTCTTGTTTTTACCATTAAATCCTCTATAAGTGGAAATGGTTGCGACTGAGGAATCACTATTTTATTCAAATCGCGAAAGTCTATGCATAGTCTAGATTTTCTTCCGTCTTCTTTTTTATAGGCCAATGTTACAGGAGCTGCAAAAGGACTATAAGATTCTTCAATTAATTTTTTTTGTAATAATTTTGAAACTTGCTGCTCTATTTCTTTTTTGTCTTCAAAATTGCATCTGTATGGTCTTTTGCTACAATATGTATCTACTAATAAATCTATATGAGCCTCATAGCCTTTCACTGAGCCTACATCATATTTATCTTTTGCAAATAATGAACTATATTTGCTAATTAATTCATCTATTTGTGATTGTTGCTGTGTCTATAATTGATTTACTGCAATGTTGAAGTTTGTAACTTCTATGTGTTCATTAAAGTTAACCTTACACTTATCATTCATATAGATATTATCTTTCACTGTTACTTCCCTTACATTATTTTCATCTGTGAAATAATGTTTGTTTTCATTTTTATTACCTGTAAAGCCAGGAATATTTTCATTATTTTGTTTTATTTCTTTGTTCAATTTTTGTGTGATTTCTAAGTTTTCATTTTGAGTCAGTTGAAAAGATTTTATGCAATCCAATCCAATTAAAAAATCATAATCAAAATTCTGTGCGTCTATGACGAAAACATTCACATTTTTTTTTATTTGGAAAATCTTTATTTTTAATGTTACTATTCCTATAGGCTTTTTTACACCATTAATCGTTTTTAAGTTTGTTTGATTGTTATTGTTGTTCGGGTTGTTTTTTAAGGATAATAATCTTGAATTAATTATACTAACATTTGAACCTGAATCATAAATTCCGCACGTTTCTATGGAATCATTTATTATTAACTTGGTTTTGATTAATGGTGGAATTAGTAGTTTTTTGGATCTATTTCATTTAAACTCATTTCTAACTCAGAATTATTAACACTTCTAATTGGCTCTTTTTTAGAGCGATCACTATCTCTATTTTTAAACCAACATACAGATTCTGAATGATACCGCATTACTTTCTTTTCTTTTTCACAGATTTTGCATGGTCGCTCTTTAAGACTTTTTTCTTTTATTTTACTTTCCGAATCAAATACTTTTTTTTCCACAATCTTTTTATTCATTAAATGTTCCAAGCCCCGAATAGCACTAAATAAATCTTCAATGTCTTTTAATTTATTTCTATCAATTTCATCTGCTATAAAATTAGGTAGCCCAATTACAATTAAATTAATTAAAGTAGGTTTATCGATTAGTTTGTTTATCTCTAATAAAAGCCTTTCTTTTTTTTGAGCATATTCCAGTAATGAACCCTGCCTATATTTAAATAAAAAAGCATACCTTATCGGTGACCAGCCTTTGTTTACATATGTTTCACAAAATTTTTTTTTCCACATACACCATTCTGAATTTATTGTATATTTTATAAGCATAGAATTATACCAATCTTGACAAGAATCCTCCAAAAATAGATGAAACACTTGTATCTTTTCAATATCTTCATTTATACCTATTCGAGTACATTCAGTTTCGAAGATATCCATCCACTGCGTTACACTTGATGTTCTTTTGGTGAACTTTTCTATTACCAACTTCTCAGATAACTTCTTCAAATTAGACTGTTTAGGCTCCTTATTCAATTGAGCAAAATTTTCCAGGATTTTTGTAAGAGTTTCTGTTGATGTTTCACTAGCAAAAACCTGTTGTGTTTTTGGTGTAATCTCCTCCAATAAATATCCCTTGAACTGCATATTTCCATCTTCATCCATATAGGTATCCCGTAACTCTGGTGTTAATGAAATCCATACTTGTCTTTTTTCATGTCTTCTTTGCAGTGTAGCTTTTACTTTTAGAAACGTTTGAGTTTTTATTAACTCAATATGATGTTTTACCGGTTGTAATTGTTCCGGAAATAAGAACATATTTTTATCGACATCCATAATTGAGTTTATGCAGATGACATTTGTCTTCGGGTCTTCACTCTGTCTCACGACAAATTCAAATTTTAACTTTTCCATTGTTTACAACAGCTATAATTAATGTTGTTTTGTAATATGTTGTTTATTGAAACAAAACTTAAGTTGTTGCTCTGTAAAGAGAGGATTTATTTTTTATGAATCATTATCACAAAGTACTTTTGCAAACACAAATAATTTTTACACTTATGAACTATTCTTAATTACTAACCTGTAAAGAGAAACAACATTAAAAGCTATTGCTTCAAATAGTATTATTTCTCACAATTGACAATGTTATTATACAACCACAATAATGTTTTATTTCTTATACAAAAATCAGAGACAAATTACTAGAATGGCCATAGTGCAAAGTACTGCCACCATAGATAATATTTTGATTTAAAACGTCTAAGGTAATGCGCGGGCAATTTAAATTAAATGAAGAATAAAAGAGCTTCATTTACAACTATAAACTGAGTTTAGTCTAGTTTTACCTGTCAAGTTCATATGTATCGATTTTGAAAGAGAAAGGATTGCGTATAAGCTCATTCACTCACACCAGCCCGATCCGATCCAAACCCTTCGGAGAATCTAGTGGAGTGGTCTAGGGAACGGCGCGTCCCTGCCGTTCCCTCTAGAAAACCTCCGAAGGTGATTCGTTTCACACGGCTTGAATAACCCTTTAAGTTTCTCGCCGCCCACAAACAAGCCCGGTGAAGCTGAAAATGCCGTCTGAGGCAATCAGCAATCTCTCTCCTAAAAAAAACTTACACCAGTTTTTATTTTAGTTATTTGTTAATTAGCTAAGCATTGCGGCTAACAAAACTGTTCGCTGCAAAATCAACAAGCGCGCGTCAACCAAGCCGCACAAAGCCACTCCGTTTGTCTGATGATGACGTCTGTCAACAGCCACACCAACCGCAGTCTCGTCGAGCTGCGGCCAAACCACACAATAAATAGACTAGAGTTCAGATATTTTAAGTAAAATAAACACTTTGTGTTTTTAAAATACTGAAAAAGACACTTTTTATTAAATTTTATTTAAAAAAGTAAAACTTACGAGAGGTTTTACAAATTATAGATATCAGCTTATTGTATTACAGCTTAGGTTAAACCAAAAGGAAATAAACTTGAGAAGAGATAACTTACGAAAATAGATGTTATTTTTCGCTTTTGCTAATAACTTATTTCCACTCTTAAGAAGAAAACATCCAAAAGAATAACATAGGGTAGAACCGGGATAGATGCCACAGTATTTTACTTATTTAATTCTATAGGGCATCTATCCCACACCACAGGCATTTTCATGGTGAGGCATCTATCCATATAGGTAGGCATTTATTCTCAAAAAAAGGTTCTGCTAAAACTCAATTTCTGCACAAAATAATTGTTTGATCAACAAAAACTAGTCGTTATGTAAGATGAAAGATTGAACTAGCTATCTTCATAGGAATTATATATTCTTGGAAAATAAGTAATTTTTAAATTACGATGTTCTTTCAAATAGTGGGGCATCTATCCCGGTTTTACCCTAGTAGTACGCGCAAACGCGAATAAATCATGAGAATTTATGTATGGGCAATAAATTGTTTCTGGTTTATCGCCTAAACACTATATTTTACTCGCGAAATTGTATTTTGATGAGGTTCTTTCGAGTTTGTGTATTCGGAGATAGAAGGAAATTGTGACACAAGAAAAATAGATGGTAGGTACATATTTTTAGGCGCCAAACTAGTTTATGTCACCGTGTAAAGGATCTTTTGGGGATAATAAATCTCAAATTGAAAACGCAAATCTCCAATTAATTTATAAAATTTTTGGAACACTGCTTTACGGTCCGAAAAGCTTTACGTTTTATCTGTTCAAAGTTTTTGTAGCAATACTGTAACTACGTTAAAGCATTAAGGCTCCAAACACACACACCAATAGCAGTTCAGGATGAAGAAACGTGGGGGTCAGTCACGAAAACGAAAATGAGTATGGTATTGAAGCGGCACCTCCTGGCGACATACGTGAAGAGTTAAAATTTTGCCAATTTCTCGTTTTCGTTAACGTGATCGAATGGCGAATGAAACTCGCACTTGGCACCCTGATGCATGGCGGGACACGGTACACTGGCAGCGCTGGCCCGCAGAGAATCTGCTGCGTATCTGATATGCACTACTCTTGCCCTGTGTCATGCTGTCCATTATGCTAGACCGTTGGAGCGCAAGCTTCATTCGAGGAGCGGACGAGGCACGGATTTAAAACTTTACAAAAATTTCATGAGTAACAGGTCGTACTATAGCGTACGGCACCCGTGCCCTGCACGACGCTACGCCATATTCCGGCGCTTCCACACATCGATGAGAATCGGACACGCCTCGCTTCCATAGATATATCATTTAGCATAAACAACCTCTTTTGCCGATAGATCTAAAGCAGGGCAGCCGCGGACCAGTTTCTCCACCTGCCACGCCCATATTTGAGGTGTCGTGGTTAATATCGTTTCTTGTATTTCCGCCGCGATCAACCTGCTCTGCTTCTGACCTGCCTATTGATGATGGTAATTGCGGTAGTTGTATTTCCTAATTTTTTAGCAATACTCCAAGCAATAATACAGTTTCTAGTAAGTACTCGTTTTATCTAAACATTTTAAATAAAACGAGTACTTACTTGAGTAATAATTGGGTATATTCTCCAAACACTTTTAACACACTCCACTTAAATTTTAAGTAATGATCACAGAGTGATATTGAATATAGCACAACATTCCTTACACTATAGGTATAGTACGTCCACACTGGTCTAAATAAAGAATACGACTGACTTTGGCGAGCTCGCTTTTCTCTGCAGGTAAAAAAAAACTACCCGCCCCCACTATTTACCTCTGACAGAGCATCGACAGAGACAGTCGCCCAATTTTAGAGTCAAATCAGAGAATCAATTTAATATTATTATGATTAAGCAATATTAACTATTTCAGTAGATACATTGATTGGTAACAGTGAAAATACTAAATTAAGTAAGGGTGAATACACTCCATTTAGACAACAATATACAATTATGACAACACTATGGTGTTTGCAAAGCTTAATTAATTTACCGTATTGCATAGATTGCGCTTTAAAATCACCTAGTATTGTGTACCGATGTTGTGGTAATAATATATTAACTGGGTAGCATGTACAGATTGGTTTATTTACCACGTCATTGCTAAATAATAATTATATCACTAGATTATATTGTTCCGTGTCGTCTCGATCTTTAGGTCCCGTCAGAAATCCAGCTTTGCATTTGGCCACACTTCATTTATTCATTTGTCTTGTTGAAACTTGAGTATTAAATTTTTTTTATTAAGGCTGCACGAATTGTATCCTAAGCAATGAAAAATTAAAAAAGATGTGAATGTGAGTTTGGATTGGCATTGACAGATGTCGGCCGCATTAAAGACAAACTATACGTGTGTGTCAAATACATGGTAGTGTGTGTAATGTTGTTTTTGTTGATTTAATGTATTTTTTATGCATAATTTAAAAAAAATTAACATTCTGATAACCTTCTCTATATAAACTATACGTGTGCAAAATTTCATACTCCTCTGTCCGCGCAATTTTCGTAAAAACGGGTACAAAATTTTTGCTTCACGTATTAATACTAAAAAGAAGCAACTATAAAGTTAATTGCCTGGCTATTTTTGATATATGATTCCAATTCCTGTATTCCTAATCAGTAGAACTGAATCCAACTACTACTACTAAACAAAAAAAGGTTATTAATTAATTTACTTCATGATTAAACTCCACGAACGATTACGAGCACCGAGCACGTAATCTTGACGACCGCATCCGCCGTCGTCAAAGCCACATTTATATGGTCTCAATGAAATTCATTTGCCCCCCGACGGCACGTAACCAACCAAGTTACAAGTCACAATTCACCCATTAACATGAATTGGGTCAGTGAATTAAATTGTGAATTAATGGGGTACAGGCGACGACGGTGCGTCTTGAGTAACAGTCTGGTTATAGGACATCTAAACTGCTCCTGTTTAAGCTAAACTAGCATGTCTGGAATTACTCGTCATCTGGCTCAAACGTATGGAGAATTTAAAAGCCCTTAGAAAAAGTTCAGAGGATTTGTCCGGACACTAAGGCTAGAAGAACCATAAAACTCTATCTGCGTGTATCTTTTTACGCTGTAGGCATAGACCGAATTTGCTTTTAGGCAACAGCCAATTCTTTATTAAAAATTATTTGGAGTTTTTTTTATTACCTATGGGTAAGTTGGCCTTCATCTCACTTGATGCTAAGTGTCGATAAGGCCCAAGATGGAAGCGCACTTCACCCGGAACTCTCAACTACTGAGGCACTGGCTATCTTATCTCTAGCTACCGGAACACAATAATACTACGAACATTGTTGTATGGCGACATACATTTTGATAAGACGGTTGTAGCTAGCCAGGCGGACAAACAAGCCCTACCACCAATCAAGCCGAGTACACAAACATATACTACTTACCCCCCGCTGATAATAGGACCCGGGATTTCTTGACTCTAATACTGGTGGTCTTAACCACTAGATCACAGAGGCGGTTGAAAGTACAGAGTAAAAGTACGGGTCACTCTAAGTCTGCAGCTCAAGATAGATGCTCCTCCCGATTGTTTCCATGCCACTCCATACACCCAGATATACTTACTCCTGCCCGACTCACTTAGGTCCAAAAGATCGTTCTTGCTGATGTGTACGAGACCCGGTTCACACGAGCCTCTTAACAATCAGACACATGCCTGGTCGCTTCCCTCATCAACGACACGGTCAACCCGAGACGAAGTCTAAGTTGGGTTTTCTGTTCATCATTTCGTTCATCAGACCACCGGCCAGATGATCTGATGTTATTAAAATGTCAGTAACACTACAGGAGAAAGAAACAGCCCTTGCCGAGTTTCTTGCGGTTCTTCTCGGTACAAGGTCTCCACGGTAGGGTTTACGAAATCGTGGCTTTGAATTGACTTTCAAAAAACACTTGTAAAAGTTTATTTTGAATAAAAAAATTGAATTTTAATTTTTTGAGTCAGGAAAAACATTAGTTAAAACTAATGTATAAAATAAACGCGAGCAGATCCGTAACACTTGTTTCATTTCAATATCACATAACTATTGTTTTTACACATAGCAGATTTTGGTTTGACAACGGCGCATTGCTTTTCACATTGCAATGCAGTATATGTTCCAAAATAGCCGACGAAGGGCAAATCGGTGTTAATGCGAGCTCTGAGAATTTCAATGAGGTTGAGGACGCGCCCTTATTTAAATGCCGTCTGAACGATTCGGCGATTACATAAATTGGATGCAAAAGATTTTGCCTAATCTTGTTCTTTATTGTCAAAATGCACAGTAAGTTTTTCTGTAGTAAATATTTCTTTTAAACTCAAGGTAAGTATTTTCAATCATGGTAATAAGTACATAGTTTTTACAAGTATTTTGGCTGGGTCAACGGCCTCGGATCTAAAGATGGTTTGATTCCCAGGAGAGGTGCGTTAAACGTGCTTGTTTTGATCGGTGGTAGGCCACCACAATATTTTCTTACTCTGTCGCTTTTTTTCCGACAGTTGGAGATAAGACTGATCAGTAGTTCAGTAGTTGTCAAGATCAGTAGTTGCGAATTCCGGGTGAAGAGCGCTTCCACCATTTGGCCTTATCTTCACTTACTATCAGATAAGATGAAAGCTAAGTGGAACAAAAATCCCTATTGTGGAACAAAATTAAAATTACCTCCTCTTTATATATTTTGGAGTCTGTTAAAAAAATACTGCATATTATGATTAGCCGCTACAGAGCATTCTCTGGCGACTGGCGATGGCGCTTGAGTAATCACGGGCGGCATTTCCCGGTTTTAATACGGCCCGGGAATATTAACGAGGGCGCGTCTGAAAAGGCGTCCGTACGATATGACAGTGAAACGGCACAATATAAGGAGACCCAGAAAGTAAATACATACCGCGCTCGCTCGATTGACGCATACAAACCTCTTGCACGGACACAGATCTTGAAACAGCTCGGAACAGTTTTAGCGCAGCTTTTTTTATGTTAAAAGGAGGCAAACGAGCAGGCGGGTCACCTGATGGAAAGTAATCACCGCCGCCCATTGACACTCGCAAGACCAAAGTAATCGCAGATGCGTTGCCGGCCTTGAGGAAGGAGTTGGATCTTGAGGAGGGAGTAGGAATTGGGAGGAGGGAGGGGTGAGATATGGGCCTCCGGTACTTTCACTCACCGGACGAAACACAACAGCAACGAGTGCCATTGTTTCACGCCGATATTCTGTGAAGGTGGTATTACGCCGGGCGAGCCGGCCCATTTCGTGCTGCAACGCAGCGTGGCTCTACCACTCAGACAGTGTCACTCATTTAGCACCACCCAGCTGTTCCGAGATACCGTTTTTTTTTAAAAAGAGAATGCTGATTGCCTCTTGGCATTAACAGCTTCTCCGGGCTTTTTTAGGGCGGCGAGAAAATCAAAGGGTTCCTCAAGCCGTGTGAAATGAAGCACTTCAGCCGTGTGAATGAGGTTTTCTAGAGGGAACGGCATCACCCGCTAGTGCGTATCCCCGTACCTTACTAGATTCTTCGAGGGGTCGGATCGGATCGGTACGAGATTCCGTGTCCGTGAGAGCTTGCGTGCGTAGCTCGAGCGCGTTTATATGAAGCTTATCTTCTGCAGTCTCCTTATTTTGTGGTAACGGCTTGCAGACCAGACGATTCCATTTAGCCAGTCATAATGCGCTTCACAGTCATTTTACTACTACGTTCACACTTAACCTGTCGTCTGCTGTGAATACAGTACATTTTAATACATTTTAATTGTTCAGGCAATTTTTTTTACTTGTTGTGGGTGTTCTTTATTTTGTGTGTGTTTATCTGTGATGGAAAATGTTCTTTTATGATAGATTTTCCAATATTTTGACGCTGTAAGGGAGAAAAGAAACGCCCTTGCGAGTTTGTTGCCGGTTCTTCTCAGTCCAAGGTCTCCCGCCCAGAGTAGACTTACGAACCGATGGCATAGTGACGTTCATAAGAGCTATATGTAGCTTAAACTGAATAAATGATTTTGAATTTTGGCATGGATCTGGCACTAAGCAGACGAAAGATAAAAAGGTTTAATTATAAATATTGCATGCACCTTAAAATAATGTGCATAGCATAAAACTTTTTTTACTACGAACACCTTTGTATACTTACTATTTTACGCAAATAAACCTGTATATTTTTGTTATTATAATTGCTGTTGGCATCCTATAGTTTTTACAGCGTGACAGAACTTTTGAGGCGATAAACTAAAGGTTCCTCAAGCCGTAGTGATCGGACCTCCTCAGAGGGTTCCTAGAGGGGATGGCATCATGCAAGCGTGACCCGTTTCCTACCAGATATTCGGAGTTGTTTGGATCGGAATCGTGAGCCAGAACAACCCGCTAAAGGCGTTATTTAATTTAGGTACTTGAACTGAATACCATCATGTCATGGCTTAATATAAAAGTATTTACATTTTTGGGTTAGACTGATGTCGACATTTTTAGTGTACATATCATGATTAAGACAGTTAATATAATATAAAACATTACAAAACAACAATTTAAATAATGTAAATTACAATAATATCATTATAATAATACAAAACTAAACTATAGAAACTATGGCAGCGTTGAAGATATTACCTACAGCTGATAAAATATTTGATACTTACCGGGTTGTCGGGGTGGAGCACAACAAATGCTGTGACTTGCGCAGTAGGTCCAGTTTACTAACGACTTTAGCATTTCACCTTGGAGTTTTATCGAATTTTAGCGATCTCCTACGAATCCTTCATCCCTATGGAAATTCGAAAAATCTGTCCTCAGAATACTTGTCTGCATCCAAAAGGGAACCGCTGCCTCTGTGCAGATATATAAAAAGTGAAACGTACGTTTAATACCTATATTATATGGACCAGCCCCCCAACCGCCTAACACTCTCGCTTTCGATCGCTTTGAAAGCGAGGCCCTCGCCTCGCTTTCTAATATAATATCGAAATATAACATCGAATAATATCGAAAGCTATAGCCTATAGCTTTTGATATTGCTTTCATATTGCTTTCGAAATGACAAGATGACGCCTCCTCCTCGCCTCGCCTTCAAAGCGATCGAAAGCGAGAGCGTTAGGCGGTCGACCCCCAGGAATATTAAAGACGGCGAGTTTTATACGAGACAGTCGGCTTGCAGACCAGAAGTATTTTGGCAGTGATTTTACAACAGCGTTGGAACAAATGATTAGATTATTTTGCTAGCAACCACCCACTACATCGTCTGCGTACACCTGTATCCCCGTTGCCGAGTGGCTAATCGCTCGGCCCGATAGCCGAAAGTCCTAAGTTTAAATCCTAGGTAGGGCAAAGCGACTTCAGAATTATCCGATGCATCATCAGCTCATTTTTTATGTCTCCACTGTTGGGATGCGAACCTTCCCTGTGGATGGATAGGGAGAACGGGCCACAAACCACCACGCGGGCCCAGTGCGGGTTGGTGGTTATTAACAACTGCTAATTCAGCCGGGACCAACGGCTACGTGCCTTCTGAAGCACGGAGGAGTTCGAGATGATAAACTTTTGGTCACCCATCCGATGACCGGCCTTTGCGAAAGCTGCTTAACCTCGCCACTGCGTTATCGAGCTCCTCGATACGATGCATAGCCCGGGTTTCTGATCACACCCGCATTTGGCAAGCGTGATGGTTCATCATTTTAGCGACAACTTGATTTAATGATAGAGATCATTGCCCAGCATTGGGACAGTAGCCTAGGCTGTTCACTATTTTACTTTACATACTACTTTTTGTATCTAGGCTAAGTTTTTTTATACAGCAATAAATTATCTTTATCTTTATCTTTATCTTTACATTATGTTTGTTATCAGTCTAGTCAAATGTAAAAAGACAGCTTAAAAAATAACTATTTTACAAGGTTTTATTGTTAGTCAGTATACTAAAACCATTTTCCGATTTGTAATCAATTCTCTCTGCACATGAAAAAATAACATTTTTTGTTGAAACAAGTCCATTTGCACGGCTTTGTTCCGTCCGAATCGAGACTGCGTGCACAAATACAATCCAAACCACATGCGTTGATTGCGTTACTTAAAATCGGCGTCGACCACGCGTCTACAAATATAGTTTGTGTACAGTCAACTGCAATAAACTGATAAAAAATATTAAAAAACTCTTCAATTAAAGTTTTTCTATTTCATGCTGGCGATACTTGGCCTTCTTACTTACTTACTTACATACATCTGATGACAAGTAACGATAAGGCTCTTAAAGCAAACTTCATCCGAAATGCTCTACTTATCTTGTTGGAACAAAACAATTCTACTAAGATTATTGTTATGGTGACAGCTCTAGATAATAATATGATAGTAATAGCTAGCCAGGCGGACTTACTGCTCTACTACTCTAGCATTGGTGCTAAACTTGCTTTGGTTGGCCAAACCAAGTAAAATAGTATCCTGGGTCTGAGACCGATAATTTAATAATCATGGTTACCTATGATCTTGTTATAGACTAATCTTTTAGGTATTCATTGTTTTTTTTAATTTTTGTATAAATTGAAGAACTAAGTGTGAGTGCATTGAAACATTGATAGTTATACACAACAAAACTGTAACGCCATCTAGCAACGCACCGAGAAACGACACAAAACGACAACGCTACTGAGGAGCTTCTTGATAAACTTGAACGCCATCAAAACTTATGCATTCGATTCATTTTCGGTCTGCGAAAGTATGATCAGGATTCCGCGAGAAACTCAAGTGCCAACGCAGGAATTTATGTCTACAACTTTATTGTCATTTATACCTAATCCTTCCTATCCATCCTATCTGCAAAAACGTTTTTCCTTTGCTCATCCTCCTGGTACTCTCTGCAGATCCCGCCTCCTACACCAACTGAAAACTCCACCCCATTAAACCGATTTTTTCTCCTACTCCTTTTTCATGCATGTTGTCAGGTTGTGGAACGCGCTGCCTTTTTAAAAAGCGTTTGAAGGAACACTACCTCTCCAAAAACACAATTGTTGAAAAAATTTTCACGAGCAGGATTTGTGTTTTTGTAATTTGTTCGCAACAAAATTTGCGTTAAAAATTATTTGAACATTTATAAATAATTGCCTACTTCTTAACTGATCTTTAATATTTGTAAAAATATTATGATCGGGTGTTAGTGACGGTAGTTGTTGACATTGAATGGGCGCCTTTGGCTTTCAAAGTAAAAAGTGTTGAATAATTTCGGCGGGCTGGTTAGAACCACGATAGCTCAATTGGAAGAGCACCTAACCCGGAATGTCAGAAGGGTGCAGGTTCAAATCCTGCTCGTGGAAATTTTTTCAACATTTGTGTTTTTGTAATTTGTTCGCAACAAAATTTGCGTTAAAAATTATTTGAACTACCTCTCCAGTTGATTCTGTCGTCCTATGTATATTGATTACTTTTTTTCACCTCTTATTTTTGTTTTGTATATTAAATTTCCTTTGTTTATGCTATTATTAGTATGTATGTGTATTATAAATATTTAAATAAGTTTTTTTTAGTGTAACGTTTCCTTTTGCGGGCCTGCTGGAAGATATATTGTCAGAACTGAAATAAGCAGCACCCTTGTACCACATTCACCCGTAGAGCTTATGTTGCTACCCTTTTATGTGTGTACATAAACTTGCAAATTAATAAATAAATACAAAAAAGTGCCGTTAAAAAAGCGCAAAGAAATCTTTGTCGACTATTTTTTACCAAGTCAATACTCTACGGACGTGCCGGGACTTGAATCGAGCGGCTTTTCATTGCTCAGGAAATAAACGACCGTTTTTTTCACTAATAGTGGGAAGTGCGAGGAAATGCCAGGTGATTAGATGGATGACAGTTTACTTTGGTAATAGGAAAGTTTAGTGAGCGGGGATTACTTGTGTGCGCAGTATTCGACAACATGGTTAGGCGGTTTATAATTTGCGGGAGCTCATGGTATAAAAAATTAACAGCAATTATATTAACTAGTGTTTAATCCATTGTGGTTATATATAATTTTTCGCAAATATTGTTGCGAACGACTACAGTTTGAAACAGACAAAGTGTTGTAAAAATTTTACAAGCGGGATTGGAACTCGCGCACCCCATAACATGCCGGGTCAGCTGCTCTCTCGTAGTTGGTAGTGCTCCTAACCCAGCATGTCATGGGGTGCGGGTTCAAATCCCACTCGTGAATTTTTTTCAACACTTACAAATACTGTTAAATCCTCTAACATATCTATTTATCAAGCTGAGATGTAGCATGTAAGCTCCGCAAATACCTCGCATAAGCAGAAGGAGCAACGAATGCATGCAAAAAATATACACAATAAAGTACTTACTTACTTACAAGGTGAACCGACGATCTTGGATTACCTTCTGCACAACCACAAGCACTACGACAAAAGCATCGCATAAAGTAAGATGATGTCATCTAAATGTTCAAATAATTTTTAACGCAAATTTTGTTGCGAACAAATTACAAAAACACAAATGTCGAAAAAAATTCCACGAGCAGGATTTGAACCTGCACCCTTCTGACATTCCGGGTCAGGTGCTCTTCCAATTGAGTTATCGTGGTAACCAGCCCGCCGAAATTATTCAACACTTTTTTTTTTTATGATGTCATCTAGTTAATACGTTGTTGATAGTACAAAGTGTCTCCACTTATCCCTTTGTGCAAACTCCTGGCCTTTGAAACTTTTCCGAAATATTGGAGAATTGTGAATTTATAGTTTCAGACTTGTTACGCCCTTGAGAGGGGAATTGAGGGGACTTCGGGGCTTCAATGTGAAACAGGATCTTTTTATGCGGGTCTTCAGCTAATGAAAACAGAGAATTCATTTATAAACCATTTTGTAATCGAAGTACACAACAGTAACCAACCCTTACACCTATTACTGATAAAACAATTGTTTTTCATAACTGTCCAGTTTAAAGGATCCAGTGAAATTACAGTGTACAGAGGCAAAAGAATTAAAGCTTCGGGATCCGCAACGCACGCATGCCACCTTAGTGTTACAAACATCATAATCTGAGACTGTTGCCAAACTTATTGCATCTATCCTTACAGAGGAAGAAGAGTGAAAGGATGGGGTTGCACAAAAGATCCCGATGGGTCGAAGTGTTACTGGGAGAGGGAAACCTCAGCAGGCCCCACTAGGATAAGATAAGATCTATGAGCAGCGATGACTGACTGCTTTCCATTTGACGAGCAAATTGCTCGTTTGCCAGCCTAGATATAAAATCGATCAGAAACCTAAGTGATAACTGTCCGACACAGTTTTCATCGTCAAAAAATAACATAGATTTTCATTAAAATTTTACCGGATGATAACTAGTTATTTTGCGAATAAAATATTGGTCATTCAGCATTATTGATCATTATGCGTATTGGTCGATATACGTATTGGTCAATACGCGTTTTTTTAAAAGTTATTGGTCATTATGCGTCGAGAGGACTAGGAAGCAGGTGGTATGTGTTCAATTGTTGCCAAAGATCAAATATTTTTTTTTTATTTTTTTTTTTTTTGTGAATCAGTTGCAGACCCCTATTTTAATTATTAAAAGAAAAAATGTTTATCACTGGTTTCTGTCGACTACCCTTAGATACATAAAAAGTTGCGTGTTCCAAAAAAGCTAAGCTTTTAAGACATGGACGCGGTTATTTGTATTATCACAAGGGAAGGGATATCGACAAATTAGACTTAAAAAAGATTTCTATGGAAGGATAAGGGATTACGAGAGAGTGAGCTAGGCGGGGTGGTGGTTGTGAGAAAAGGTGTAGAAAACATTAAATGAAACTTGAACTGGTACCATAAACGTGTACGAGTACCCGAATATGTTGCAGAAGTTTTTGGAAAATTCTTATCGAATGCTGAACATAATGGTATGTACAAATTATGTACGTGTATGTGTATATATATAGGATCTCGACTCTGTTGTTTTAAAACATCACGTCTCAGTAACCTGATTCAAAATCAGGCCCAAGAGACACGATTGCGGAATCAATCAAAGCCAGAATATGCGGGTTTTTTCAACACATGTTATGTATTCAAATTTGATCGCATTTAAATTGCAAAAATGTATGGTGTGTTTTTAGGTTGCAATATAAATATTGGAACAAAGGAAACGTTTCCACTATTAGAACTGAAGCCTGACATGTACTGAATAGAAGTTGTTCTGAAAACTTTCGAAGCAAGGCAGACAGGTGCTGAAGAAACTTTTAACAAAGTTATCTGTGTACACTCCCCTCTTTGAAAATTAAGTACAAGTGGATTTTTTCTTTCAGTACCTGGTCAAAGTTTACAACCGTGGCAATACGTTTTTTGCTATAAAAAAAGGGCAGGTAACTGAATTGAAAGAGAATTGCGAAAGGTCGAGAGTTTTATTCTCAACTGAAGCAGTTGCAACTTTCAAGTCTCATATAATTTTCTGGCTCTTGATGATTGAATGATTGATGCTCTTGATTTGTTAACATGAAAGAAAATGGAGAGGTTGGTGGGTTTTAATGACCGCTGTATTACCACAAAAATGAGCAACGACCAAACCTGTCTTCCGAAGCATGGAGAAACTCAGCATAATAATGAGCAGGCATTGTTAAAATTCCTGCAAATTTGCAAGCCACCGCGCTATAATAAATCTAAATGTTATGTCCTATCTCCATTAAAAATAAAAATAAATATTAGTTGACATCGCATACATATAGCTCTGACTCCAAAGACAGTAGCTGTTTGAAAAAGACAAAGTCTTGAAAAAAAATCCACGACCACGACAGCATAGTTGGTAGTGCACCTGACCCGATGTCATGGGGTGCAGGTTCGAATCCCGCTCGTGGATTTTTTTCAACACTTTATCTTTTTTCAAATTGTAATTGGTTCGCAACAATATTTGCGTAAAATTATATGAAAATAACCTGTGTTACTAACCTATGTGTGTTAGTAACCTATGTTATGAAAATCAGGAACTACTATGGTAACACAACCATCCGTGGTCACAAGGAGACTGAGGTGATGGTCGTCTCATAATTTATTTGTTACTTGTATACAGTCTTTCTTATTTTAATCATATGCGTTTATTATACGCAAATTGAGCATATTATGTATTTTAGTATCACAGTGAGTTGAGACTGGAATTAAATAATTCTGATAGAAAAAAATTTAAAAACAAATGTCAAAAGACAAGAGTTGATTTGGTACTTACTTTTCAACTTCTGCTAGTATTTATTTTTAGCCGGTTAGATTCTCCTAAGGCCGTCCGCTGTCGACCTCGACCTGCGAGCCTGTTTTAGGGAGGTGCTTGTTTGAAGTTGGCGGACGGCTAAAAGCCCTCTTGAGGCAGGTAACGAGGCCATTCTACCTTTTTTTGTTTGAATAATATTATTGTACTTCAATGATTGTATAGTTCAGTGGTTCGCGGTAGACTTGACTTTTTGATTGTTGTTTTAATACGACTTTGAACCCAAATCGATCCGGAGCTTTGTTAGGCATGCTAAAGCAATTGTGATTGGCCATAACTGAACAAAACATTATATTTTCAAAGCATTTCTAATTATTAGAAACATATTCTCATGTTCATTTTTAGAAAAAAAAATCTTTATGTATTAGCAGTTTAGCTTTTAAGAATAACAGTCTTTACACTATCGGTTCGTAAGTGTTTAGGGCAGTAAGTAGACCTTTTACTGAGAGGAAACAGCAACAAAGTCATCAAAATATACTAAAATCAAAATATACATTGTTATATCACTTTTGTATACTTTATACTGGTGTATACTTTTGTCATCACTTAATTGCACCTACCATGTCTCTGCGCCACCCTATGGATGATTTGTGGAGATTGCTTGAGGCATTAGGTCCGCCATATAATTTATGTTGCAAAATCAATTAAGTAATTAAAATTACATTACAAGAAGCCTCACTCACAGCCTCAGCTGAGCAAATTAGAGACTTATTCGCCATTATTCTAACAACATGTAACCCATCGAATCCAAAACAGCTATGGGACTCCTTCAAAGAGAGTATGAGTGATGACATACTGTACCAAATGTGACTTAGTTTGTGCATGGAACTAAATTACCTACAACCTATTTGATTGTATGCACATTAAAGGAACTTATTACTTGCATTCACTAATGTCTGCCAACCCCACCACAGTCTATACGTACTCTATGGTGGCTTTCACCTATACCTATAACAATTATAAAAGCCATTATTTGTAAACAATTAATTTACGGTTTACAGTTCACGATATTACTATATGTCTGCTACCAAAACCACATATGTCGCAAGATTTAATACCTCTAATAATACGTCTGTTTTAGTAATTCTAGGCAGCCGTTGTTAACCGTACGAACGATCTGAAACCGTCTAATTACCTGCTAGCGACAACTGTTGTTTAGCTAGATTAGTTGCCTACTCGCTGTTGTGATATACGTAGATACAAATATGAGAAGATGTTCCAAAAACTGGAGTCGGTAATTAGTAATTAATGACGTAGTTGACATTTAACAAGGCTGCCTCGCACATCAGCTGAAGGAATGGGACCTGTTCGCAGAAGGAAGTCTTAGTTGCGAAACATTCGGGAGTGGACGGGAATAGCGAACACCACTGTACTTTTTTACCTTGCCAAGAACAAGACCAAGTATGCAGAGCTGATTGCTAACCTTCACTAGTTGGAGAGGCACCATAAGAAGAAGAAGGCTGCCTTGGCTTACAAAGTATGAGTAGTAAGTGTTGATCCATTTGCACGGGTTGTACAGAGCCACGATTGCGTAAAAGTGCACCCGCCACAATACGTCACAGGGTTCAAATCCCACTCGTGGATTTTTACTAACACTTTCTGAAACGGAGTAAATACACAATGGAAAAGATGAATCCTGTAATAATGAAAAATGCACTTATAAAACGGAATATTGGTTTATTATCATCATTTACAACATTAATTCACCACAAATGACAAGCAAAACAATAAATAATCAATAAAAAACATCAAAGTCAATTGTGACAAATTAAAAAGAATAATATTTAAAACTAGGTATACAAAACATCATTAAAAAGGCCGCTCAAAATGAGTCTGCAACACTTTCCAAATAGTTTCAAACTTAGGTCCCAATTTTAAACGGTTTCTATCTTGTACGAACTCAACAACGGACTCGACTCTACTGTCTGCGTATGACTTGCTTGTCACGGCCAAAGTCATATACCTACACAACTTCACCTGCCTAAAAAGACACTGGTTAAGTCGCAAGCACGATCCGCGGCTACTCTCATCCAGCTCTTGCCAACCGCCTTACGAAGATCGTCGCTCCACCTAATTTGAGGGCGTCCTACACCCCCTCTGTTCCTACACCCCCTACATTCGTCCTACACCCGTCTTACACCCCCTACATCCGTCCTACACCCGTCCTACACCCCCTACATTAACCGCCTCTGTGGTCTAGTGGTTAAGACCACCGATTTAGACCCAAAGGTCCCGGGTTCGATTCCCAGCGGGGGGTACATGTTTGTGTACTCGGTTTGATTGGTGGTAGGACTTGTTTGTCCGCCTGGCTAGCTACCACCGTCTTATCTAAATATGTCGCCATAACATCAATGTTTGTAGCATTGTTGTGTTCCGGCAGCTAGAGATAAGATAGCCAGTGCCTCACTAGTTGAGGATCCCGGCTGAAATGCGCTTCCACCAAATGGCCTTATCATCACTTAACATCAGGTGAGATCAAGGCACTGTGCTTACCCGTAAATTTAAAAAAAGAAAAGAAAAAAAAACACTACTTTTGCTGATACTCAGTCACCACTCAAAAACTCGTTTACGCCATCAGTAATGGTTCTACGACTAATAAGGCCGGCCCACTGCGACTTCAGCTTGCTTATCCGAATATTGAACATTGAGAATACGTTAAATGGAATTTCCGGGAACATTGACGCACGCTTTATCGATGGCACCCTTGCGTCGCCGTCACACAAAGAGGCGTGGGGTGCGCAATGAGCAGGGTCCGATAAATGTCAATAGTATCGACGACGTGCCAATAAATATTGAGTACGACATTCACATTACTTACACACGCTCGTCAAATGCCAGGGTACACACACGCAACATTGGGATGGGAAAGGTCTCATTGACAGCTTATAATCGTCCCACATTTCCCGTGTGGTGCCGGGGGTAAAGAATTGCACCACCCCATCTCTTCCCGTGGGTGTCGTAGAAGGCGACTATGGGACCATTCCACAGGATGGGCAGCAGCGTCTCTCTGTGATTATTCTCACCTTACTGCGATCGCCAACCCGCCTGCCAAGCGTGGCGATTATGGCAAATTCCCCTCAAAATTATTTATCCTTGAGGGAGGCCTTTGTTCAGCAGTGGACGTCTTTTTGGCTGAGATGATGATGATGATGATGAATCGTCCCACTGCTGGGCTTTGGCTGGTGTGTAACATTTTTTATTGTATGCAATTTATAGTATATAAGGTCACATTTTATCAACCGCAAATATTTTGAGGATAAATTCAACAACATAAATAAACAATTTTTATAAGAAAACCTTAAATTTTTATTCGCTAGTTTTCAAGAAAAACGCCAAAAGACATTTCGATTAAAAAACACCCCTTACGCACTTTCGGTAGTTTCAATTTAAAGGAGGCGAAACAGAGAGACCGCAATGCCTACACCGCTTACACGTGCCCGTAGAATTATGTGTATTGTGCCCGTAGTTTCATTTAAAGGAGCCGACAGAGAGGCCGTTCTCCTAAAAATATTACAATTTTTGTGTTAGGGAAAGTAAAAATAAAAAAAAGCCTGAATTTTTTTTAATGCTAGTGTCTTATTTCTCTCATATAATTAGATGTTTTGTCAAAATGTTTGCGGTTGTTATAATGTGACCTTATATATTTTATGGTATACCTACTATAGAATAATTGTTGCTATGACTAAAGAGTTCGGATGACGAGGGTGAAAGTTAAGCAGCTGGTGTCAATGACACCGTAGACCAGTAATCAATATCACCAGCCCATTCCCTTCCAAAACGGGCCTAGCGTGGATTGGTGGTCGTCAACGACTGCTAATGCATCCAGAACCGACGCTTTTACGTAACTTCCGAAGCACGGACGAGCTCGAGGTGGTACATTTTTTTTCACCCATTCGATGACGTGGGCATATTTATTCATTTTTTTAATATCATGAAGGGGATAGAATAGATAAGAAGTGAGAAAAGTTTTTTGGAACAAGAGCGTATATTCAATTTTGTAATTACTATTACAACAAAATCGACCAAAGATATATCTTTTTGTTTCTTCTTTGTCATGTTTAATTACTCAAATTGTCATTCCTTAAACCGCCGACATAGCAAATAAATACACTCGAATTTCATGTCGCAAGCGAGTAAAGAATAACACATTCGTGTAGGTACCATAATTCCCTGAACGAATAGCATATCCCCCGCTTCCCCGGTAAATTATCGTGTCACTGTTCCAGCGTATCTGTTCCGCGCAGGTAATAAATACTGGATTCTGTTCCGTTCGCGATTCCGTCACTGTGACGGGGACTAATGTGATCGGATGTTGTGACGGGGCGGGCGGCGCGCGTCTCGGATATTGGTCGTTGGCACGCGACGTGAAAATGCCGTGCTTAATTTGAAAATCGAATATAGAATTTCTTTTAGATTTTTTTTTACGACACCGAGCCCCAAGCCAGCCATGACAGCAGCCTAAGAACGCTTATAAATGTCACTGTATCTAGTACCTACGTTGATCGAAGACTTACTTTCACACTGGAACATCAATGCAAAACAATGCTCAGCTGTTTGATAGCACAAATAGGCATTAGGGTGGTCGAAACTTTTTAGGTTAATGGCGATAAGTAGGTAGGTATGTAGTATAATTTCAACCAAATAGTTTGTTTCTGTTCTTCGTTTTACTTGATGGTAAATGACGAAGGCTAAAGGTGGAAGAACACTGCTTGCGGAATCCTAAAATACAAGGGATCTGGCTGTCTTAACTATCGGAACATAGCATTACTACTAAGATAATTAAATTTAAATTTACATTACATTTACATTAAAGTCTTTAAATATTAAAATAACTTGTTGTATGAATTATATGTCAAAACTTTTATTTAAACGAAAAACTTAGATTAAGTTATTAGTATGTTTTAAGAGACGCTCAGTCAAAGTACATACTAAAGGAGAAATGTGATAAGCTAGCTCTGGCTAAAGATTTCTAGACCGTCTCTGGATTTATAGGTAGATCTTAAATTACTACTATCTACTCTGCATGTTATTCCAATACATAACAATATACCCATACACATCACGCCTGTCTCGCATAGAGGTAGGCAGAGACCACTTTCTGCTACTTGCTACGATTCCTACATGCCTCTTTCGCTTCGTCAAGATACTTTCATTAATTTCTTCACACATACACGCCGGTTTAAGGCACTCTTGACCTAACCTTTCATTAAAATTTCTTCGATTTGGTCAAGAAACATCCCCCTAGGTCGTCCGCGTCCCATATCTCTATTCGCTTTCGTTTCGTATACCTTTTTGGTCAATCCCTCCAAACAGCCATAGTGCAAACGAAAGAATTAACTAAAGCCACAAAATAAGAAGAAGCTTTATTTATACCGCCCTCGAGCAATGCACACATAGGAACGTCACGGACACGGATCCCGGACCATCCATTCACGGTCAGTTAAACTGATCAGTTGAACTGACCGTACATCCAAAATTTGACCGTTAGTGTGAAATCTTAAGTTGAAATTTTTAACTGAAGACAACCCACGGATATTTCCGGGCAAACCGTAATCCGCTAACTTCAGTTCGTTTGCATCACGTCAAAATGATCGTGAGTTACTTACATCCGTTTGCTTGCCATCGGTCGGTCGGAACTTTACATTATCAGAAATGTCGGTTAGCATTCTCCTTTGTATCCTTCTCTTATTGCAACGGAATCAAATTAAAATTTGATATACATATTCTCTGGTTCTCTAGCCTCGGCAAGGAATAATTTATATAAAGCACTTGACGATTTGTGAACAAGTGGTTTGTTTAGAGTTTATTTATGCATATATTTTTGTTTTTTGTTTTTATGTTCAAACGTTATTTAGTATTGCATGTTGTGTTCACTCATATAAAGAACTACACTTAAATGTTTAATCGAAGCTTTTATAAAATACCTATGTATGTGTTTGCTCTAAGGTGTGAACCAAATAGAAAAAATAAGAAATATCTATACTAATATTATAAAGCTGAAGAGTTTGTTTGTTTGTTTGTTTGTTTGTTTGAACGCGCTAATCTCAGGAACTACTGGTTCGAATTGAAAAATTCTTTTTGTGTTGAATAGTACATTTATTGAGGAAGGCTATAAGCTATATTACATCACGCTATGACTAATAGGAGTGGAACAGTCGCTAATTAACGCGGGTGAAACCGCAGGGCACATATAGTATACACGAAAACTTTTTAAGATCAGGACTAAGTTTTGACTAAGTAAATGATGGTCATTGCAATAATAATATATAGCTACATGTTTTCTTTTTATAAATTTAATTTTGTATTTTTAATTAGGTAACCAAAATTAATTAGAATGTTTGGTCTTTCTACATTTTTATGATCCGAATCCATTTTTTCAACTGACGCGGTAAGAGATTGCCTAGCCAGATATGTACAGTAACGCGTCTGCGAGCGGCCCCTTCGATCGAGAAATGAAGGCCGGTTTAAAGCCAGTGAGTGTCGAAATCGTTTTGGCTTACATCCGTTTTAACTGATCAGTTAACAGTTGAATTCAACTGATCAGTTTAACTGACCGTGAGTGTCGAGCTTGGGACCAGTCTGAGCGCAGCTGTTGCTAGATTTTGTGTCTGTAAGAGGTTGTCTGAGACTCTTGGCGGGAAAGTGCAGAGTCATGTCTGCGGTTTTGTTTTATTTTCTAAAATTTGTGTTGAAATAATGGTGGACTATTGACCGTTAAGTGTTCGTGAGTATGCATGAGTGTTGGCAAATAAAACAAAACAGTGCACCGTCACTTTTCAAATTCTCTCAAAAAGTCGGCCCGAGGACTTAGTAAAGCCCAACATCTTTACTGAGATACTCAAGGGGTTGGGGGGTATATCATTTCTCACTTCTCATTTCTTTTATCATTCATCATCATCATACATGAAAGAAATATTGTTTATTTAAGTATTGTAAGACTTTTTCATTGGCTAAATGCTTGTGCAAAGCCATAAGAAAAATAAAAATAAAGAGGTTGTCTATGTGTGCGTTGCTCGAGCGCGCTTGTATGAAGCTTATCCCACAATAAAAGGAGACTGCAGAAGGTACAACACATAGCCAGCCTCTCACGGACACGCAAGCTCGCAACAGCTGCTGTTCGCGCCAGAAACGCGACGGTCTCATTCGTTAACCCAATCACTCATTCAACTAAAAGATACGCCGCACAAGCCGACGGCGGAGCGAGTGTGCTGCTCGACACGTGACGCGTAAAGACGTGAGTTCCGATCCGATCAGCTCTCCGCTCAAAACTTTCTAGATTATCTCGTACTATAAGCCTACCGGCCAGTACTTAACCGCTTTGATAGTGCATCCGGCTCGAAGGACCAGAAAATGTGACCACTGAGGGCGGTCACACGCGACGAATGGGATCTCAGTGGTCTCACAGCTGCGCTCGGACTGTTCCAAACTGTTCTGAGATCCGTGTCCGTGCAAGCGGTCTGTGTGCGTTGCTCGAGCGCGGTATGTTTTAAACTTACATTCTGGGGTCTCCTTATTTTGTGTTTACCTTCTGCAATCTCCTTATTTTGTGCCAAAATGTTATTACCTGAACCCTGAATCCCAATCGTATAAGATTTCTGTTTCCATTCCATCTGACATTAAGTTTCGTATTACTAGTTTCCAATTTGCGCCGTAACTCTGCAGTTATGGAAATATCCTGTGTACATTTTTATATTTGCCTAAGGCACCGCCAGCGTTTGCAATATTTAGATTTAATCCACTCCAGTGGAAAACATTTTTGAACGGACTGCTGCATTCAGTGGATAAGATAAACTTCGATAATATATTGCGACTTGGGAGTTCATTTCTGAAAGGGAAATACTTTCACCAATTTTTTAAGTTTAATGTTTTTTTCAGGTGCTCTTCCAATAATTGAGCTATCGTGTGGTTCTAACCAGCCCGCCGAAACTATTCAACACTTTTTACTTTGAAAGCCAAAGGCGCTCATTCAATGTCAATTTTAAACATTTGTGTTTTTGTAAAGGTTCAAATCCTGCTCGTGGAAATTTTTTCAACATTTGTGTTTTTATAGAAGCATAAATAGATTTAAAACTAACTTACATAAATGTGATAATCTTTCCTACAATTTAGTGTGCTTCGATGGATTTATGCTCGTGTATAAGTCAAAGCATGTCAAAGTCAAACTCATTTTTTAAATCAAATAAACTTAAAGTCAAGTATTTCTGAATCGCCCAAACATTTTTTACATATTACCCACTCGAGGCGTTTATTTGTTACCCTTGAAGAAGAAAAAGCGCAAGAAACTGTATTGTATGCGTGTAACCTGGGACCTCTCGCTCCGAGAACGGTCATCTAACCACTAGACCTCAAAGGCAGTTAAAGTTTTCGGACACTAATGTAATACCTTATTGGTAACGAGGTAAGCTCAGCTAAAGCTAAAGCTCAGAAAATAAACCTTTTTACTCAGGTTGCTGCATTTGGGGGGAAAGATGAGGAACCTCATAAATTATTATGAGCATCAGCTTCAGTGAATTTCGCCATTGCGTAGTAATACCCTCTGCGAAGGTACTCCGCCTAAATTGAGTCGCAAAATAAGTCTAAGAAGCTCTGTGGCATTACGGCCAGTATGGGTAACGATCGTGAATGTCAAGCTACTTTTATAACGTTAGGGTCAAAGATGGGGTACCAAACCAAACCGATTTTCTGTCGCACTACACAAAAATGTAATGCTCTCCTAGCACAGGTATTTCCTTCTTCCCACAACATAGGGTCCTTAAACGAGATGTTAAGAAGCAACTTGCGGTTCTGCTTACAGGAAGAGCGGAGTCATTTGCCTATCTAACTATGAAAAAAAACCTCCGCGCGTCGTCGGAAGGTACCGTAAAAACGCTTACCATATATTACACTATATCTTTCTGCCTAGCTTTTAGTTGAGTGGTAGTAAGGCAGTCTCTCCTTAAGGAATTAAGACCCTTTTTTACTGTTTCTGTATATTGTGAAATAAAGGTTAAATCAACAAATAAATCAAGATAAACACTACAACGTAGAAAGAATTCAAGTATCAACAACGTTCCCTCATTGAAATGCTTATCGCCGCGGCACATAATTCTTCCCTTTCCATTGGAAACGTCCGATTGTAGGGATAACCCAGGAGCTCGGATTTGCTGAGATAGCTGCCGAAGTATTTGCCCGAATATTTCACATATCGGTAAATGACGAGCGAGTCGGCAAAACATTTGGATGATAGGATTTTGATGCCCTACTGTATGTACGCATTTAATTTTATTTTGAAGGAAACGCGTCTTTATAAGTAATAGATCTTTGACGGTATCATATAACAAGATGATTGTACTAGTACTAAAATACTCAAATTGAGATATAAATAGTAGCTACATATATCAATTATATCAATTACCTACAAAAGAAACTATTCAATTAAAATGATAATTTGAAACTCCAGATCAACTACATAAAGTACAAGATGCATGATCATTCATTTAAATATATTTTTATTGTGTGTACACAAACACTGCTCTATCTTCTAGCTCTCTTAAAAAATGAGAAACAAACCGAGAGAGAAATAATAATAATAATGGCAATAAAAATTTATCTTATCTTATCTTATCTTATCTTACGAGTAGGTATGTTGGTTTCTATTTACTGTTTTTCAATCAGAAAATTTGAAATACATCAATGAACTTTAAATTCAAAAAAGTTCACACTATTTCTCATTAAAGATTGTAAATAATGTTTAATATTCCAGTAAGAAAATTGGACACAAAAATATTATAATTATAATATAACACATTAATGTTAGCATAACATCCATAAGATGTTATTAAGATTGTTTGCATCAATTGTTGTGTTCCGGCAGCTAGAGATAAGATAGCCAGTGCCTTAACTAGAGATAAGATAGCCAGTGCCTCAATTCTTACTGTACGGCCATCAAAGTCTATAAAAGCTGCCAAAGCACTTGAAAAAAATATCGGAATGGTTATTTACTCATTACAAGAGTTTATTTTATAACATTGTTGAAATAATATAATGATGTTATAACTGAATTTAATAATGTATTATAATAATTTAATTTAATAATTTAGTTTAATTTTATAATAAAACATAACAATAACAATAGAACATATAGCCGACGTCAAGCATAGGCGCGAAAATAAGTCTGCAGTATACGAACATGCCCTAGAGGGGCTCAACCATACTATCACAGTTTTAAAACTGTGATACTATTATGTATTCTGTGCCATTACATCAGATTTGATAAACCACAAATACTCGTTAGAGAACAACGATTCATCCCTAGGATGATACGCGAGGCTATTGAAATTAAAAAACATCCTAATTTTAATAGAGCAGATGGTTGGAATTTACCACCAGCCTGGGATCCCATCATACAAAATATTAAATCCCAGCACCAACACCATACTGCCAGACCAAAAGATACTGTAAGCTCTTTCTGTGTAAAAAGGAACGCACCTGATTAAATTTAAATGAGGGTTACAAGCTACTAACTAATTGTGAGACTACCAACACCTCAGTCTCCCTGTAACCACGGACCCTGCAAAGGGTTCGAAACGTCAGGATAATCATGAAAAAGTAATGTGTAAAATAAACGCGAGTAGATCCGTAAAAGTTGTTTCATATCAATGTGTAGTGTTCGCGTAAACTTTAGAAAACAATATTTAATAATGTTAATTTAATTGTATATTTACATGCCATAAATAACAGAACAAATTAGCAGAACATACAGCTCAACTATTTCTATGTCTATTCACTATGTTCTAGTAAATAAAGCCTATTTCATTTCATTTCATTTCAGTAGTTGAGGATCCCGGGTAAAGTGCGCTTCCACCATTGGCCTTATCATCACTTAACATCAGGTGAGATGAAGACACTGTGCTTACCCGCAAGATATTTAAAAAAAAATTAGGACCTAATGAATACTTAGAAACTCTCCAAGATAAAATATCAACAAAAATAAGCTTGTATTGATCGCTCAGCCACGCTTCGGAAGGCCGTGGCTACTCGCACTGATCTATATCAAATTTCCAAGTAAACAGTGCTCACATCATAATCTTATAATATTGTCTCATAATTACATGAACTGATAGCGCCACTAATAGCCCAGCGGTGGTGTATGAGCGTTGTTATATGTCATAGTCGTCTAGAGGTCGATAGAAGAAAAGTAAAATAAGTTATGGAATAATATCGCTTGTACGTTCTTTTAATGTTGAAAGCCTTTGTCTTGTCCTTGTGTCATGTAAGAAACTACGAATTTACGAACTTCTAAGTAGGTAAAGATTTTTAAATATGCACATTTTTTCTCGGTTTCCAACTTGGTTGGAAAGACTGATAAGAGGCTAAAAATAAACTGTATTTCACATTTTTTTAAATAAATGTACAAAATCAAACCACACATCCACTTAACTGTACCCAACCCTATCGCGAGGGTGATTTCATGTACGCTACAAGTGTTTTATCGTGGAGCCCTTTTCGAAAACATTATAATAGTCTTTGTCATGCAAATGTTAATGATGAAAAATGAGTTCACTGGCATTTAAGGTTTCATGTTGCGCTTTGCCTTTAATAAAAGCACCTAATGTGGACATTACATGGCCAGTATAAAATTTGGAGTTAATAAACTTTATGTTTTTTTTCTACACTCGGCAAAACTTTGATTAACTTTAACTTTTTATAGTAATGATGGTATGGGGCGATAAGGTTATATGTACTAGTATTTAGAATGTATATCAGTGTTTATGTATTCATTTTGATATTCATTAACGTATTGGTATGTAATTTATTCATGATGCTGACCCGGCAGCAGACCTCGTACCGCCTTTGTGCTAATGTAGGTAGCATTCTAATGGTGAAAGATTTTTTAAAATCGGTCCAGTAGTTTTTGGGTTTATTCGTTGCAAACATACATACAAACACACATAGATTATAGACTAGCGCCCGCCAGCGGTTTCACCCGCGTGGTTCCCGTTCCCGTGGGAATATCGGGATAAAAAGTATTCTATGTGTTAATCCAGGTTATAAACTATCTGTAAGCTGAATTTAAATCCAAATCTTTCCATCCGTTGCAGCGTGAAGAAGCAACAAATATACACACATACACACAAACTTTCGCATTTTTATTATTAGTGTGGCTATTTTATCAATTCTATTTTTAAAATTGCTATATCAAAACGTCCACAATGGTGTTGCAATGGCCTGGTTCTAACATGGTCCCCATAATCCCAATATTAAAATCAGTCAGTCCTAATGGTCCTGGCCCCAGAGACCCTGTTTGACATTTTATGATTTTTGTATTGGCATTTTGCCTTATAACTAACTAATCGTATGTGCTTTTTGTGAAAGAAAGTTCCTCTATGATGCATTTAAACCGATCGATTTGCTTTTATTTTGCATGTAATTTTATCTTCTCGTTTTGAAACCCTTTGCATGGTTTACTGCCTCAGGAAGACGGAAGTGTTGGTTGTCCCAAAATTGAATTGTATTATGCTACCGTTAATTATTTAAAATTAGGAGCTTTTCTTTTTATGCAAAATGAGTTTGGGCTCGGCTTATTAGAATGAATGAAGTTTCAAGGCAAAACACAAATTTTCTACTAACCAAATAAAAATCGCGGTAAATCACAAAAGTTTCTTGCATTATAAGTTGTAAAGTTAGGACATCTTGTTCAACAAATTCGTATTTATAACGGTCCAAAAGTTGAAATTGTTGCGCAGTCGGAAGCTTAAGGCGTTGCGTCCTGAATTTTAGATGAATCTGCAGGAACCACTGACACTGGAGACGGAAAAGCCTTTTAACACGAGCCGCTCTTTTCATCACTCAGGAATAAATGGTTCATTCAAAAACGTTTCTTAAATTACTGGGCTTTTAACGGCATCTAAAGTAGATATGAAGGAGTAACGATATAAAGCATTTAACATTTCGCCTTTCTTCCTGGTAATATGATATCATTGTTTCCGCGATACGCGGAGTTAGAAAACATTTATAACAAATGGCTATAAATAAGATATAAATATGTCTTTATGTTTGTAGCATTGTTGTGTTCCGGCAGCTAAATATTAGAATAGCCAGTGCCTCACAAGTTGAGGATCCCGGGTGAAGTGCGCTTCCATCATTGACCTTATCATCACTCAACATCAGGTGAGATCAAGGCACTGACTGTGATTACCCGTAAATATATTTAGAAAATAATAACAATAATAACTAGCGGCCGCCCGCAGTTTCACCCGCGTGGTTCCCGTTCCCGTGGGAATATCGGGATAACAAGTATCCTATGTGTTAATCCAGGTTATAAACTATCTGTATGTCGGATTTCATCGAAATCCATCTATCCGTTGCAGCGTGAAGAAGCAACAAATATACACACATACATACAAACTTTCGCATTTATAATATTAATGTGATGTACCAATATAATATTCCCGACCTTATGATGGTCTGATAGGGGGACTCCTGTTCCGTCTTGACGAGAAGACGAGTTATTTACGTCTTTATTGATTAATCGTGGAGTAAATAGCAAAAGAAATCATCATCATCATCATCAACATCAGCTCATTTTATGTCCCCACTGCTGGGGCACGAGCCTTCCCTATGGATAGATAGGGAAAACGGGCCATAAACCACGCGGGCCTAGAGACGTAGATATTATAACAGACAATGGAATATGTACTTTCTTTGAACTTTAATAATATGTCAGCTTAATCAGCTAACACATTCGTTTTATACACCACTTTTGTTCTTTATTTCGCTGCATTGTACTATTTTGTAGCCAGCTGCTGCAAATGGGCCATTGAGAGCATTAACACTTTCATACTGCATACTTTCCAAGCTTTTTGTTAGTTTATTTTTATACCGTACACCTAAGTATACCTGTTCACGGTATTATCAGCTCAATCATTTCAGTTTATTTTTATTATCTAGCCTATAAACGTCACAATGTTGGGCTTAGTTCTTACCAGGTGAGAGTATAGGGTAATGATGCTGACTAATATAATCAATATTAATGTCATGCTATTTAAAAAAATCTAAATTCTAAAACTTTTTTTCAAAGTGAAATTAAAAAAGTGTTTTTTTAATATCAATTCAAAGCTATGAATTCGTAAACTTTACGGTGGAGATCTTGTACCGAGAAGAAGCCGCAAGAAAGTCGACAAGGGCAGTTTCTTTCTCCTACAGTGTTACAAGCAATACAAATTTATTTAAAAAAAATACAATAATAATATCACTAAGTATAACGCCAATAATATTATTATAATAGGTATCTAGGTATGTGTCAGAGATATTCCTACTCTTTCCCCACCAAAGTAATACCCACTTTGATATCTTTAACTTCAATCATCTCGGTAACGTGACACTTCAGAGAGTTTTGTTACCTGACATTATTTGATTGGATCGTATAAATTCCTAATAACAAAGTAGCAAATGCTGTAGCGATAAAAATAAAACAAAATGGCGCCCATTCCATTTAGAATCCTTCAAAGATAACCTCACTTTGCATAGAAAAAGTAAATGCCCCCTTTGTTTTAAAGAAACAAGTTACTTTACTTACAAAATCAACTTAATTTCCATACCGTAATAACTTTAAATGGTTCAAGCATAAGCCTACAGGATCACGAGATCTGGATTTAAAATTAATTAGTCTTCACTAAATGAATGCCATGGAACAATTGTGGCCTTAAAGAAACATTAAGAAATTCCGTCAGCATTGTGTTATTTATTTCGTAAGCTTTAAGCTCTAATTTGGCTTAAAAGTAAAAGTGCTTATTGGTTTAGCTAGAGGTCCCCGAACTTTTTGTCTCGTAGAGCGTGTTCCGGAAACACGTTAAGCCGTTAAGCCCGGTTGGATTTAATGGAATCAGGCGTTACTTTGCGAAAATCCTTGGCATACAAAACTGCAATTAAAATATGTAGTTTTTTTGTGTCAATGTTATTCGTTTATCAAGCTGGGTTGCTGCATTCAAGCATCGCCCTCCCGCCCGCAAATATTGGGTCCTTATCTATGAAATTGATGTTTTTTTCTCACTTATTAATAGGTGTATTACTTCTAAAAGTCAATACTGGTTGTTAATATTAATACACCTTTAATTAGGACTATGTCTTAAGCTTCAGTATAACAATGATTATTCAATAAGTCTGGACTGGAAAGGACTCGGCATCAAAGTCAACGGCGTATACATCACTCACCTTCGATTTGCTGACGATATAGTGGTCATGGCTGAGACCCTGGAAGACCTCGGCACAATGCTCGGTGACCTCAACAGAGTCTCTCAACAAGTGGGTCTTAAAATGAACATGGAGAAGACGAAAGTTATGTCAAACTCACGTGTCGTACCCACTCCTGTGAAGGTTGGGGACTCTGCCCTTGAAGTCTGCGCGCAAGCATCTAATTAAGTTGTCACGTTATACTTTGCTCCGTCTTTAAAATGATCTAAAGTACTTAAAAAGTCTATTATTCAACCTAAATAAGTTATTATTCTGTAGCCTGTGTTACTACGATTCTGTTAACGTAACAGTCACCATATCAAAGTGCAGTTTTTTAAATATTTTACGATAAAACAAAATCAGCAAGACCGTTAAAACAAAACATTAAATTCAAAGTGAAGTGGCGGTGTCGTTGAATGAGTGACACGGGTCAATGACCGTACTTGAGACTTTACTGTGGCTTAAGCTCCTACATAAAGTTTCCCTATTTGGTCATCTACACCCGAGAGTCGAATAGCCGAGCGGCATTGAAGCCGGATCGAAAACTCATCGTTCGTGGATCAAACCCCGGACCTTGAAAGTATTTTTTGTGTTCTGAAAATTTTTTGTGTTCTACAAAATTTTGTAGTTAAACAACCAAAATGGTGAGAAACTGTGAAAAATGTAACAAGAACATCTCCGGAAGACAGTTTTTAAATTGCTCTCAATGTACTAAGATTTACCACCTAAATTGTACTAATGTATCAGAAAAAATGTTTTATTTAATGAAAGACAAAAAAAGCAACAATTGGAGATGTGAACGATGCGTAAAAAATCCACAACATTGCTCCAGTACTCCATCAACGTCACGCTCAGAACTTACAAAAAATCTGAATATAACCCAAAACTTTGTTACTAAACGGGTCAAACATAAAATTAATATTTCTACGGAGAACTCCTTTGAGTCACTTTATTCTGAAGACTCTGATGAGCAACATAGCTGTTGTAATGAAACTCGTATGTTAAACAGAAGTCTTCCTGAAGCGGGATTTAGTGCGAAGGAGGAGTTGAAAGAATTAAAGATTGAAGTATCCAAACTGGAGACCAAACTACAGGCAGCTGAAAATGAAATAGAAAATTTGTTACTAGAAAATAGTTCCCTAAAAAGACAAATAATTTCTTTTGAAAAGAAAACTGATACACTTTCCCTCATATGCAGATCCACTCCAAAAAAGGATATAAACAAAAAAATCCGGAAAAGTTTGAATAAAGCAAAATTAGATTTTACACAGGCTCCAGACTGCATTGAAACCGAAACAATCCTGGGAAAAAATTCAGATATAAACTCACAAGCCAATTATTTTGAAAATAACGAAGAACAAAAAAATGAAGATAAGAATAAGGAAGAGAAAAAATTGCTTTTGAAACGTAAAGTTGTAATATTTTCAAATGGGTACGGTAAGGGCATAAGCAACATGTTGCAGGATTTGTTAGGGCCCGAGTTCAATGTAATAGGTATTGTAAAACCAAATGCACCGATAAGCGAAACACTAACTTCGTCTCGAAACATTTGTAAAAACTTTACTGACTCAGACTATGTTATTCTCTTGACAGGATCCAGTGATGACAATCCTCTAAGTTTTCGATCATTCCTTTATTACCATTTGTCAGTTCTCTCACACACAAATGTCCTGGTTGGTGAAGTTTGTGATAATAGACATATTAATGTACAGATGCAAAATGAAACATTGCGTTTTATCTGTTCCCAATTTTCTTATGCAACGTTTGTACCCTTTCAATACTATAGTAATAACTTATATAATAGTAAGATATGTACAAGTAAATTGATGCTTAGAGAAATACTAGCCATAAACTATAAAATTAATTATGCAAACTATTCAAAGAAACTATTGAGCAACCAAATATATTTAATAAAGAAAAATTTCATAATCGAACAAAATACAATAAAAAAACCCACTAAAGATCGACATTCAACAATAACACAAAAACTTATACCATACTATTTTAAAACAATTAATAATAAATTAAAAAACAGTTTAATTAGTGTAAATTCTAAAGAGAGGCAAATTCAACTTACTATACCTTTCTTATTTAACCGGATGAATAAAAATAAACCAATGACAATTTCAAAAGAAACGAATAACTCTAATCAATCACCAACACAGTCGCATTTTTTTCGTCAATAATGAGCACCTCAATAATAAATTTCATATTATGCACCTAAACGCTCAAAGTATGAAATCTAAAATTGATCAACTAGAATTAGTAATGCATGAAAAACAAATAGATGTATGTTGCTTTAGTGAGACATTTTTAAAGGATAGTGAAGTGGATATACTACAAATAGATGGCTACAAAAAGGCTGCACATTTTTGTAGAAAAAGGAAAAGTAGAGGAGGTGTTGCAATATACGTCAAGAACACGATTGATTTTCAGACATTAAAATGGATGTCTGATATGTCGATTGAGAGTCATTTTGAATGCTGTGGCATGTTGGTGACCGGGCTGAATACTATAATAGTTTGCATTTACAGAACGCCAGATAGTAATTTAGACGTGTTCTTAACTAATATGGAAAACTTGTTGCGTAAATTAATAATAAGGCCAAGAAATAATTACAAAAAGCTATTTGTATTAGGTGATTTTAATGTTAATACACTTGAAAAAAGCAATAAAACAGAGCTACTGTTAAATGTGTTTCGATCTTACAAACTACGCGACACAATTAAGGTGCCTACAAGGACTACGCCACATTCGCAAACATGCATTGACAATATATTTACAAATATAAAGCAATACGATACCAATGTATTAGACTTAGGCTTATCTGATCATTCATGTCAAATAATGTCAATTATGTCGAACTTAAGCTTTAGAGAACAGTTTTGGTTCACTTTCAAAAGAAATCCTGATTGGTATCTTGAAATATTTATTAAATATATATCACAGGTTAGTTTTTCTGAGGTACTGAGACAGAATCATGCAAACGAAGCATATAATAAATTTATGGACATTTTTGGTCTAATATATAATTTATGTGTACCTACGACTAAAGTTAAAATTACTCATAAGAGAACGTCAAACTGGAAAACAAAAGGCATCAAAATTGCAAGTAAAAACAAAAGGAAACTTTATCTTGAATCAAAAAAAAGAAACTGTCAAATTATTGTAGACAAATATAAAAGATACTCTAAAGTTATGAAATCGGTTACTCAACAATCAAAAAAATTAACAAATGCAACATTCATAAACAAGAGTGCAAACAGAAATCAGGCCACATGGCGCGTTATAAAACAAAATACATCTCAAGCTAATATTATAAAGCAAACAATTGATAGTATAAAATTAAACGACATTCTTATTAATTCACAAGTTGACATAGCTGAAACCATTAATAATCATTTCATTAATTTAAATCAATCTAATATTACCAACAATGACACGTATAAATTGGCCACTAAACCACAATTAAATAGTATTTTTATTTATCCTGTATGCAGCACCGAAATTAAAACCATAGTTAAAAGTTTGAAAAATAAAAAAAGTACAGGCCATGACAACATTCCTATACAAATTATTAAAGCAAGTATTGAATACATAGCTGAGCCTTTAGCTCATATTATAAATATATGTCTGGAAACTGGTATTTTTCCCGATGACTTGAAGAAGGGCTTAATCAAGCCAATACATAAAAAAGGACCGAAATACGAAATAAATAATTATAGACCAATAACATTGCTGTCTAATTTCTCAAAAATATTTGAAAAGGTTATTTTTAATAGATTAATAGCTTTTTTTGAGAAACACCATATTCTTCATGAAAATCAATTCGGTTTCCAAAAAAAGAAAAATACTACAATGGCCATTTTTAGAGTACTGAGGCAGATCTGGTTAGACGTAGATAGGAAAAAAACATGTATTGGATTGTTTCTAGACCTTTCAAAGGCTTTTGACTGCGTCATACATAGAATACTTTTAGAGCAGCTGGAACATATTGGAATACGAGGTAATGCATTACAACTAATTAAGTCATATCTTTCGAATAGATGTCAAGCAATAATCTTAGAATCTTTTAATAAAAATACAAAAACAATCGAATCAACGCAATCAAAATATAAAGATGTAGTTCTGGGTGTCCCACAAGGAAGCGTATTGGGCCCGCTTTTGTTTTTGATTTATGTAAATGAGTTGCCCCAAATAACGGGTAAACTGTGTGTTATGTTTGCTGATGATGCAACTATATTTCTGTCAAATGATAGCAATTTAAATAATAAAGAATTTGTAAGAGGTATACATGATACACTTGTTGCTGTTGTTGGCTGGCTAGCATCTATAAACCTTAGAGTGAACCTAGATAAGACAAAGATAGTAGAGTTTAGAAATTATAAAAAAAAACCGCAAAATATAAATGTTGAAATTGACCAAAGAAAAATAGAAGTAGTACAAGAAATAAATTTTTTAGGAGTGTGCATTGACACTCATCTGGATTGGAAGTCTCAAATTAATAGAATAAATAAAAAAATTGCTAGTTATTGTTATGTATTGTCGATATTATCTAATGTAACTTCCAGAGACGTTGTCATAAATGCTTATTACGGTTATGTGTATCCAACTCTAACATATGGTATAATGTTCTGGGGAAATTCGGTGAATATTCAATCTGTTTTTGTATTACAGAAGAGATGTCTACGAATTATATTTAAAATGCGCCATATGCAGTCGCTTAGACCTACTTTTATAAAAAACAAATTTCTAACGCTGACATGCTTATATATACTTGAAATATGTGTATTTGTAAAAGAACATAGTGAATATTTCGGAAAGAAAAAAGTTTTAAAAAATACTATAAGGATGCCATATATAAATAACGTAAGCTCTGTACCCTATTTCAGTTATATGACGAAAAAAAGCACTTATATTACTGGTATAAAAATATACAATCACTTGCCATGTGTCATCAAGTCATTGTATGGTATTAAATTTAAAATCGAACTAAAAAAATGGCTACTAAAAAATTGTTTTTATGATTTGAATGAATATTTTGATTTTAATATGTAATTGTTTTGTAATTTTATTTTTATTTTTAATAATATTGTACGTCCGAGATGGGCAAACTGTTGGGTCGAAACGCCTTTTTTTTGTTAAACCTTTCATGTACACAGTTATTACAATAAACAATTTCTTATTCTTATTCTTATTAAGTTGTGGACGATTATGTTTACCTGGGACAAACGGTCCAGCTAGGTAGGTCCAACTTCAGCAAAGAGGTCAATCGTCGAATCCAATTAGGCTGGGCAGCGTTCGGTAAGCTGCGAAATATCTTTTCGTCCGATATACCGCAGTGTCTCAAGACGAAAGTCTTTGACCAGTGTGTGTTGCCAGTGATGACATACGGGACTGAGACGTGGTCGCTCACTATGGGCCTTATCAGAAGGCTCAAGGTCACTCAAAGAGCAATGGAGAGGGCTATGCTCGGGGTTTCTCTGCGAGATCGAATCAGAAATGAGGAGATCCGCAGAAGAACAAAGGTAACCGACATAGCCCGAAGAGTTGCTAAGCTCAAGTGGCAGTGGGCAGGGCACATTGCTCGCAGGACTGATGTCCGCTGGGGCGGAGCAGTCCTCGAGTGGCGACCGCGTATCGGAAAGCGCAGTGTGGGCAGGCCTCCAACAAGGTGGACCGACGATCTGGTGAAGGTCGCGGGAAGCCACTGGATGCGAGCAGCACAAAACCGGTCGTTGTGGAGATCCTTGGGGGAGGCCTTTGTCCAGCAGTGGACGTCTTTTGGCTGAGATGATGATGATTCAATAAGTGTCTTTATGGCCTTTTTTTTATTGACTTCTCTTTTGTTTCGCGGAATTGGCTTTTTGTTTCATTGTAGCTTTAAAGGGACTTGATTTTTGTATGGTATATTTAGCTAGTGAAACAAATACGCTACCCTTTTTATAGTGTTAACATAATTAGATGTTAAGAAAATTAAAAAAACGTTTGTAAGAAAAATATAATTTTATAAAATATCTTCATACTTTACGTCAATTTCTAGTGGCAATGTGAGAACGGCTGTGAAGCATCATCCTGCTCTACTAACTACCCTCGCATCTGGAATCTGCTTCTGCTTAACTTTAGGCAAAGCAGAGTCATTTGCCTAACATACTATAAAAAAACATGCAGGATGAGCAATGGATGCAAGCTAACATGCACACCAAACCGACATTTGGCTCCGTTAAGCCCCTTCACGGGGCAACCTCTGGAGCTGTTGACTAGTAAGAGATGCGCCGTACCAAAGATTAAGTAACAGTTCTGTACTCCAGACTGGTTGTTATCTTAAAAAGGCAGTGGTTAATTCCCACCAACCCTGAACCAGTGTGGTGGGTTACGGACTACCCAGTACCCATTTAGGTACCTACTATACATGTGGGGTGCATTATAAAAGTATTTATTGGCTGATGATAGTGATGGCATACAATTCTGGTATTATTCGAAGTTTTACTGAAAATTTAACCTTTAACCGCCTTTGTGGTCTAGTCGTTAAGACCACCGGTTTAGACCCAGAGGTCCCGGGTTCGATTCCCAGCGGGGGTATATCTTTGTGTAGGTTTGGTTCTTGGTAGGGCTTATTTGTTCGCCTGGCTAGCTACCACCAACTTATCTAAATATGTCACCATAACATCAATGTTTGTAGTATTGCTGTGTTCCGGCAGCTAGAGATAAGATAGCCAGTGCTTCACTAGTTGAGGATCCCGGGTGAAGTGCGCTTCCACCAAATGGCCTTATCATCACTTAACATCCGGTGAGATTAAGGCACTGTGCTTACCCGTAAATATAAAAAATAAAAAAAAATAGAAAAATGCGACCGCGACCCTATCAATAATTTATACTGTCTTGTCTGCATTTTTTCCTAACTTAAAGTCAAATTCAAAGTCAAATCGTTTACTCAATATAAACCGTAGTATATTGACGTCTTAACTAAGTTTAAAATTAAAATAACAATAATCTAAATCTTAGTTTAACTAAACAACTGAATCTACCTGAATTGATTGATTGTTAGGGAATATATACAACTGCTTTCTTCATACACTACTTACTTCCTCTCTTATAAATATTTTACAGTGTGCACATAAAATGCATAAATTTCACCATAAAGCGGTTCGAGTTCACTAATGAATATAACTATATCCACTAAACGTATTTGACTTATTATATGTAGCTATATGTTACCTACCTTCAAAGGAAAAACCCGGGTGCTTTAAAAACTATTTCATTTAAAACGGCACGGACTAAAAGGCATAACATTCCGAACATAGTTTTTAACAGGATTAAACGTAAACTGTAGTGAGTTAGAATAGAAAAATAGTATGGCTAGAATACTTTTTAAGCCCCATTAGAAATTGAAAGCGAAAGTTTAACAGTGTTCAAACTGTCTGTCCGTAAGTACATAACGTACGCAATCAGCAGTGATTAAGTACCTATATAAGAATTATAGTTATTATACTTTTAAATAATAACTATTTAAGTATAGGTAGGTACCTTTTTAGAAAACGCAAAATTTCTATCATTATAAGTTAAAATCAGTGCGTTTTTGCAAATAATAGAATCCTCTTTTGTAAAAAGAACCTTTTTGTTTACTTTGTTATCTGTCTGTTATTGCTTGCAAAATTATTACTGTTATTATCCCGAGCTATTCAATATCCAAAGGATTTCCTAATGAAAATGCTTACAAACCAGTTGAAAAGTCCTCCTTTTCTTAAAACGTCTAAAAAGATTTTTTGACATGTAGAAGATACATTTTATTTAATATTTTTCATAAAAGTAATAATGTCTTCAATTTTGAAGCTTTCTTTTAAGTATATTATTTTACTTTTAGAGTTAATTAACTACAAACTACAAAATCTAGTTACTTTTCCTGCGTTATTAGAGCAAACAAACTTTACGTTGAGAGATATTGCTGATAACATTGTCTCAGGCGTACACCTGTTAAGACGTTACAGAATGTTTAGAATTATGATTTAATCATGAAGTATCTAAGAAAATTAGAAGAACTGCTAAGAAGATTATTTCCAATGAATGCAATGAAAATGTTTGTATATTTTGAAAGGTAGCCTGATTCTCGAAGTTTAATTAAACAATAGGGATGTTCGTGATGAAACAAAGAGACTTTCCCTAAACACAATGTTGATGTTTTAATTAAACTGTTATATTAATAATACTAGTAAATATTACTAATTTGAGGTAAGTAAGTAACTGGTTTTTGTAGTAAATATAGCATAATAAGTTATGCAACTATGTTGTTTGTCTTTGTCTCCGCCAACAAACTTTTTGTCTAGACCTTTGTCTTACAGACAGGTTGATTGTCAGAGAATGCCAAGTTCTTTTGTACTGCGTTTATTGTATGCAATAAAGATTAAATAAATAAAGTTTATGTAAGTCTCAAAAGACTGATAAAATCAATTTAATAACTACTGTAAAACCGGGTTACTTTAGAAACAAGGGTAATTTGACATCAGCTGCTAATAACAGTGTTCTAGTATAACTTCTTGGCGAGAAAGTGAAAAGTCACGTCTGATATTTTGGTTTATTTTCAAAAATTTGTATGTCTTATATTATTGTGAAATCATCATCATCATCATCATCTCAGCCAAAAGACGTCCACTGCTGGACATAAGCAATAATAGTGAATTAAGTATTTACCGGTGAGCGTTCGTGAACGAGCATGAGTGTTGGCAATCAAAACAGTGCAACGGCACTTTTCAAATTCTCTCAAGAAGTCCACGTGAGGACCTAGTAAAACCCCACATCTTTACTGAGATACTCAAGGGGTTGGTCATTCTCACTTCTCATTTCTATTATTATTCATCATTATTTTATATTAACAAAAGAAACATTGTTATTATATAACTTATAACACAAATTACTTTGACACTGGCTAAATGTGCTAAGAGCACAAAGCCACGAACTAAAAAAAAACGCGTCCTCTATCCTAAAATGTTCAAATAAGGTTCAAATCCTATTCATGGAATTTTTTTCAACATTTGTGTTTTTGTAGTCCTCTATCCTGACAAGCTACTAGATCATGCTTTAATCTTACATGAAAGTCGAATTAAAAGATTAAAAGTTGTTGTCAACTTTACCCTCGACTCTAATGTTAGGTTTATTGTACAACATCAACAGTCAAAATCCCTTAATTTGTAATCTGCCAACTTTAACAAGTCGGAACAGAGCGGTGAATGGAAGCCGACGGGTTTCATAGGAAGCCGCTGCGACGTGTATTGTTTGCGCCTTTCTTTTGTTTCAATCTGGTAAGAATAAGTTATTATACTGTTATATACTACCTGTAACTAGCACTTTACACGCGATTACGTCCGCGTGGATCTTTAAAAAATAAAATATAGCCTATTTTACCCAAAAAGAAGATAGCTTTCTATCAGTGAAAGAATTTTTGGAATTGGACCAGTAGTTCCAGACTTTAGTCCCGACATACAAACAAACAAAGTCACAAACGTTACCTCTTTATGAATAGTATAGATAGTATATGCTATTGGGCACAAACGATATAGAGTGAAAAATTTAATTATTAAAACACAAATGTTGAAAAAATTTCTACGAGCAGGATTTGAACCTGCACCCTTCTGACATTCCTGCTCGTGGAAGTTTTTTCAAAATTTGCGTTAAAAATTATTTGAACTTTTTAACCTAATTATTGTCAGTTTAAGAAATTACTATGCGCAATTAAATGAAGTAGATATAAAATCTACAGAGTTTGTAATGTACCTATCTATACTTTTTTTTGTAATAAAGAATAGACAGTATAGAATTATATTGTTTTCTAAAGTTTACGCGAACACTACAGATTGAAATGAAACACTTTTACGGATCTACTCGCGTTTATTTTACACATTATTTTTAATTAATGTTCATCCTGAGGAGCTTGATGACGCAGTGGTTAACGCGCCCTGTTAAGTGCTGAGGTTAAGCAACTTTCGCAAAGGCCGGACATCGGATGGGTGACCAAAAGTTTATTATCTCGAGCTCCTCCGTGCTTCGGCAGGCACGTAAAGCCGTTGGTTCCGGTTGCATTAACAACCACCAATCCGCATTGGGCCCGTTCTCTTTATCCATCCATAGGGAAGGCTCGTGCCCCAGCAGTGGGGACATAAAAAAATGAGCTGATAATGATGATGATAATGACGACGATAATACCACGACATACCAAATGTTGACACCATAATATAAAATCGCTGCGGTGTCGATAACTAGGTGGCATATGGTATATTTATTCTAGTATATATATAAAGTTTCTTTGTTCGTCTCGCATAAAATATGTACCTATATACCGTTCATCAGATTGCAAGGAAACTTTGATTAGTTACTAGTGCACACAAGGTTTCTGAGTTGGTGAAACCTTCACGGGATACCTCTCGTGAACTCACGTGGACGAAGCCGCTTGATTATAATAATATTGTTTCCTAAAGTTTCACCAACACTACACAACACATTGAACTTTACCAACCTATTATACAAGTTATTAAGGGGGTGCAGCGCGGACGCAAAACTGCGAGTTTCAAGTTTTTTTATGATAGCGAGCGAGCGGCGCGTGGCAGTGGTGTGACAACGGCGCACGACTACGAATACGCACGCACACTAATATCTATACAGAGTAGGCTGGTGATTTAATTAGAGCAATGTTTACTTTCGTAAAATCATAGGCGTTTGGGTAAAAAATAATAAAAGTCTTAATATTTTCATACTCACATTTTTTAAATAAAAAATAAGACAACAGTGACCTGCGAAATATCAATACAACCATTTTGATGTCGGATCATTGTTTTATTTGTGCTATATTTACAAAGTTTCTGAAGAAATAAGTTTTTAGATATCATTACTTTTACGTATTGTTTATTCAGTTTCTAGGCATTTGTTTTAAATTCCAAGACAACCATGGCCTTGTGAAAGGATCAAGCTAACCTACACTAGTCCTTTTAATGTATATGACCTATTCAGCGCCTAGCACCAGTGACTTAAAAACACGTAAATTTTCGAAATTCCGCGCTGCACCCCCTTAAATCCCAGCACAATTATCCATGAAGATATAACTAATAAGTAGATATACTCCTAAGAACAGCATATTGCCTTACAAATATTCCAGCTACTTATCGAATCATCGACGTTTATCCTAACGCGATGAATCCGGGATTGTGGAATGTGTCTCCGGAATGTCTGCCAATAAGAAGGCTCCGGTCGACTTAAAGTTTTTCTTCTTGAAATGGGATAAGAATATAAATGTTTTTCCCAATAGTTGTTAGTAAGATCGCTTAATTTGATTTAATTAATGGATTTTGCGAACGACTCGGGCGCTGTGATTGAGTTTTCTTAATGATAAACTTTGTTTAAACGTTTTCTTTTCTTTTGCTAGAATAGCGGCTAATTTTTTACTTATTTATAATAGCTGTGTTTAGTATTTTAAAAGTTACATAAACTCTTTTTAGTGCCATACAACCGAACGTCGTGCTGTCCAATGATTGCCTGACGTTATTGTTGTAAAATTAGGGCTGATGTTTCAATGATCAGTTAAAGTTTATTAATTGAATAATTTTGAAATGATGACAGATACTCTTTAGAAAATATGTCACAATGACAATGTTATTCATTAGATAAAACTTATCTGCATGAGGATTGAAAAATCGGGCCTTAGATAAACACAGCAACTGATATTAAATTTACTGAGAGTTTACTGATGTCTTATTGCATTACTATTCTTTTGTTATAACTTCTGATTTGCCTATGTTAGTAAATAAAAATAAATAAATAAAACCTACAATAAGACAAGCAGTTTTCATAAAGGGTGTAGACATGATAAGAGCGGATAAAGCCTCCCCCGGGATCCCGGGATACGGGTGTTTACGCACGCAAGTGGCGGGCGACAGCTAGAATACAGAGAATAATTAAGGCGTTTTTTCCCCGATACATTTTAAATAAATTTTGTTTGTTGTTACGCTAGTTTACGGCTGCAACCTGCGTCAACAGTAGATGAAAGAAAGTCTATTTTTCGTCGCCTTTTCTATTTTATCGTAATTAGTGAAATTTTTACTCCTTTCTTGTCTTTGTTGCATATTTTTCCAGTTTGCTTAACGGTATATTTAGAAACAGAGTCTCTCAACAAGTGGGTCTTGAAATGAACAGGGAGAAGACAAAAGTTATGACGTAACTGTAATGTAAGGTAATCCTGTATCTCTTAAATCGCGAACATTGTTTTATTGAGTCCCTATATTCCTACGCCTGGTCAGGACATTACAGTAACTACTCCTCTGGGGACTCTGCCCTTGAAGTTGTGGACGATTATGTTTACCTGGGACAAACGGTACAGCTAGGTAGGTCAAAATTCAGGAAGGAGGTCAATCGTCAATCCAATTAGGCTGGGCAGCGTTCGGTAAACTACGAAATATCTTCTCGTCCGATACCGCAGTGTCTCAAGACAAAAGTTTTTGACCAGTGAGTGTTGCTAGTGATGATATACGTGACTGAGACGTGGTCGCTCACTATAGGCCTTATAAGAAGGCTCAAGGTCACTCAAATAGCAATGGAGAGGGTTATGCTCGGGGTTTCTCTGCGTGATCGAATCAGAAATGAGGATATTCGCAGAAGAACAAAGGTTACCGACATAGCCCGAAGAGTTGCTAAGTTCAAGTGGCAGCGAGCAGGGCATATCGTTCGCAGGACTGATGGCCGCTCGGGCGGAACAGTCCTCGAGTGTCCGCGTACCTCGTGGACAGGCCTCCAACAAGGTGGACCGACGATCTGGTAAAGGTCACGGAAATGCGCTGGATGGGAGCAACACAAAACCGGTCGTTGTGGAGATCCTTGCAGGAGCCCTTTGTCCGGCGGTGGACATCTTTTGCCTGAGATGGTGATGATGAATGATGATGATTACACGCTATATAAAAACATAATTTGAACCTGTTATCACAGAATACATAACAGCTATTACATAGAACCTAATGTCTTAGACAGTTTTTTTTAAAGTAAAAAAACCCACATTTAATATTTTATTTCCTAGCCGTCGTCGTATTTTTTGTTGTTTAAAAACAAGAATAATAAAGAATCTATTGACGATCACACAAACATTACAAAGAGATACAACAAATCTAAAATAAATATAATAACAGAACAATGAGAAAAAAAAATTAATCTATATATTAATACGTGAAGCAAAAACTTTGTACCCCGTTCTTACGAAAATTGCGCGGACGGAGGAGTATGAAATTTCGCACACTTATAGTTTATATAGAGAAGGTTATCCGAATGTTAATATTTTTTTAAATTATGCATAAAAAATACATAAAATCATCAAAAACAACATTACACACTACCATGTATTTGACACACGCATATGTATTTGACACACACGTATTGTTTGTCTTTAATGCGGCCGACATCTGTCAATGCCAGTCCAAAATCACATTCTATCTTTTTTAATTTTTCATTGCTTAGGACACAATCCGTGCAGCCTTAATAAAATCACGGTCGAATTTCGACCACTGGGCGACCACTAGTACCTAATAGTGTCAACTTGACTCTACCTCATCTTATGTCACAGTGTAGTTTCTCTTAGGCCTTCAGGTCTGTATTGGTGACCTTACTTTTGTTTTATTATCCTTGTTTCTGCCTCACCTTCTATGTTGTGGTCAGACTGCAGGCCGGCCTGCAGCGTCGGCGAATCCATTAATAACGCCGGTGGAGGAAGCAGGTGCACTTCCCACACTGGGACTGAGCACCTTTGGACGGTGTAATCGAGAAACAATCAGTACTGGAACTTTGATAACCTACAGTATAAAATCATATACAAATACAAGATCTTTATTGCAACCTCTAAGTAAGTTATTTTACCAGCCCCCTAGACAAGTGGCACAACGCTAATTGAATAGAAATGAAATAGAATGATTATTGTTTAAGATTGATATAAACGTCATTTATACATATCGTTGACTTAAGGCGAAGGGTAAGGCACACTAGCGCCACCAATTGATAATTTGACAATTACTAACGGACCGGATCTTTTTTTAAACATTGCGTACCGTCCGATAACAGAAAAGCATCCATAGTATTTATTTAATAATTGTGCACTACTTTTTGTTGCGTGGTTTATTCACAAAACGGGCTATCGCATTTATTCACAAACAATGGCCGCTTTTGGTGTTAGCGAATGAATACAAAAAACAAACCTAAAAGTAGTGCACAATTATTAAATAATAGATGTTTGCCTACAGTCGGAAGGTCCGCGATGTTTGAAAAAAATCCAGTTTAGCAGTTATCAAATTAAACCCATTAGCGGCGCTAGTGTGCCTTACCCTTCGCCTTAACTCAATCCCGTACAATAATCATTTTTTTAATTTATATTCTATTACCGTTATGCCGCTTGTCTAGGGGGTCAGATATTTTAAACGAAAGTTTTGATTTCGGTACTTTATTCAAAAGCGCTATTTGTATTTCATTTGTTTTTATCATAAAAAAAAAATTAAATATAATGATTTTTCAATGTTCTGCTTTCTTTTTACTAGAAGATGGTGCAAAGGCTGGCGCGTTTAGTTTGCAAACTTGCAAATTAAGTAATGCCAGGCCAGAAGATTGGTGACCAAATTAAAGCATCTCTAGCTTCTACGTGCTTCCGTGGATAAAGCTTTGTGTCGGTGGTAGACGATAACCTTTGAAAAACCTTTGTCAAAAGGTAAACGTCTATTTTTTATTATTGTTGTTACATGTTGTATGTTTAATTGTGTGTTTTGTTATGTGATTCCAATAAATGTCTTTTATTCTTTATTCTTTATTCTATTCTTTATTCTAAGTACAAAAACACAAAGTAATCCATATTAGTTGTAGTAGTTTATGTAAGATCACATTAGAAGTAGTTTTTGTAAGATCTTTGTACCTACAACGTGATGCAATAAACATCTATGACTATGACTATGACTATGAGTATGACTATGACTACGACTGTGACTATTACTATTCCTATTGCAAGTTTTTACTCTGAATTGAATGATTGGCGTACAGAACACGGTAACCCACTAGCACACATTAGATAAGTTAGAATGGTACCTTATCTATATACTATATACTATACCTTATAATATATTATCTCCCCATACTCTGTACCGAAGTCTGAAATCAATCCCACTGCTGTTTATAGGCTGGTGATTAATTTGGCAAATTTGTATCACAGTCAATAAGGCTCTGTTTATACCATGTCATTCACACGTATCCGTCACCCTCTTCATACCCTTTTGCACCGTGTAGACTTCCCTTCCAAGGACATTAGGGCGTCGGCAATATCATTTACATACTATACTGTTCATTCGTACGCTTTGAGTCACTCTCGGTTTTATTGGCGGCCTATCAGAAAGTGGCCATCTTTGATTTTACGTGGCCTTTAATGGTGTTTCAGGTCTATTGAGATCGTTGGGGGAGATAGGGGACTCTGACAGATTGCGCGTTGTCGATATCGACAATTTGCGTTGATAATTTACAGTGTCGCTCTGTTTGGAACATAACAATTAATGTTTTTGTGAAATTACCTTTTTTTCTTTAATTTTACTGTCAGCCCGTGGCTTCAGCCGCGAGAACACCCTTATGTAACTTAATGGTACCTAATTATATACCCGCGGGCGTCTAAATAATACATACCAAAAAGCAAAATAAATAAAATACTTAGAATTATAACAAGATAAGATGGTGGAATAGTCTAACGTGGATGTTGACTCTTGTAGAACCAGATTATATATAATTTTTACAGGTTGATCATCCCAAATGAGTATGGGTGAGATTGACTTTACAATTACGTCTTCTTTCAATTTAAACATACATACCAAACATACCACAGCCTTAGAGATTGGAATAAAATACTTTTTTAGAAATATATAAATTCGTATTTTTATTACATTACCTACGTAAAATAAATTGCGAGTAAATGCATAAAAAATCTTCCATTTAAATGTGTATTGTTCGCGTAAACTTTCGAAATCAATACCTATATGTTACATATGTTTAGCGAAAGGTAATGAAAAACAGGTAATTAGGCTTAGTCAAGCTATAGCCAGCTATAAAACGTATTGGAGCACAACACAGCCCGCGCTACAGCTCCAACAGATGAGTGTTTGCTGTGATCAGCGTCCTGGCTCGGTAAGGACCAAATTAGTTCCTCGACGAATCTCGTACACACATTGAATCTTTTATTACAATAATTTTGTTGTCTTAATTGTCTGCTACAAGAGTTTAGTCGATATTCACCTGGATGACGTCTAATACGCTGGCTAGATAACTTCAAAGAGCGGCCGGTTGCAAAGCTGAAAGTAGACTATTTATAGAGAGGAAAAGATATAAACTAAAATGTTAGATAAAGGTTAAGAAGATATTGTTTTAAAAATATTTTTTGTTGGGAACAATCTAATACGGTACATATTAATCCACACATATTATAAGTGCATAAATACAGTGAGCAGACAGACATATATAAGTAATTAATGGAATGAGATAAAATTACGAACAGGCACTGTACTAGCTGTCTTCGCATCTGGACCCCGCTTCTGCATAATTTGTGATGAGGAGTCGTTTGTAATTTATGCGTACGTTTGTCTATTCATCGATAAAAAAGGAAATAAGATCGTTGTGGTATCAGGGCAGTAGGTAGGTATCCTACCATCTGGCTATATAATACTAATTAAAAAATATAAACTTCTGCTAAACAGCACAGTAGCCGTTGTATGTAAGCGTATCAGCTTCGGTTTTTGTCATTACGTAAGTATATCTCGAAACATTTTTTTGTTGTCAAAGAGACAGCGAGACGATGTGGTTGCTTAAACAAAATATAACCTTTGCTTTACCTAATACTCGCTCACTTAGAATAATATACTTATAGCCAAATTTTTAGTGCATGTCGATATATCACTAATTTAGGAATGAGAGTCACTTCTGATAAAGTACACTAACGTTTTAATAACGTTTATTTCGACACTTCAACGAAGGAGGGACGTTAATTGATTTTTATTTACCAAATAAAAAATTATATAGAAAAAAAGCAAAGGAAAAAAATTATAACTTGCATTAGTTTTAATTAGGATGTCACCCGAATCCTAATTGAGACTAATGCAATCAATTCCCAGTGGGGGGTACATGTTTGTATACTCGGTTTGGTTAGTGATAGGGCTTGTTTGCCTGCCTGGCTAGCTACCACCATCTCATCTAAATATGTCGCCATAACTATGATCAATGTTTGTAGCATTGTTGTGTTCCGTCAGTCATTGTCAGCTAGAGATAAGATAGCCAGTGCCTCAGTAGTTCAGGATCCCGGGTGAAGTACACTTCCACCATCGGCCTTATCAACACTTAACATCTGGTGAAATGAAGGCACTGTGCTTACCTTTATAATAGTAATAGTAATAATAATAATAGATGTTTCAATTATCGGTATTAGGAGTACTATCCGAACCATTTCAACACTAATTTTATACTTAAATGCGAAAGTTTGTGTGTATGTGTGTATATTTCTTCTTCACGCTGCTACGGATGGATGGATTTTGATGAAATTCGGCATACAGATAGTTTAACCTGAATTAACACATATGATACTTTTTATCCTGATATTCCCACGGGAACGGGAACCACGCGGGTGAAACTGCGGGCGGCCGCTAGTTACTAACGCTCAGAGATAACTGGCTGTCTTTCACTAATATTGAAGAATGACAGAAATGTCAGTTATTTACTAATCGCCATTAACGCTGCGATATTGCCAATACCTGGCACCCGACAGCTGTCCCACGGGTAATTGGAGTTGATGGCTCGATTAGCCACTTGGTCGACCACCTATTGTCAGTGGAGATTTGTATTATTGCGTGTTTGAATTACGACTTTGTAACTTAGTTGAAAAGGTGCAGAAAAAATTGTAACGTGATGCAGATTACCGCTCTACACAATCAAACGCTCTCCCATAATCCGAACTGATGATAGAATACAGTATTGAAATATCGGCGTCAATAAGTGTTATGTTAATAAGTAACTATGACTATATGTTTTAACTTTAAGCAATGCTAAGCAACTATCATAATTTTGTGCCCAATTAATAAAACATCCACAAAACAACTAATAGAGTTGTTCGTACGAATATATTTCAAATGACTCTACATATAGTCTTATTGTTTTCTAAAGTTTACGCGAACACTACACATTTAAATCAAACAATTTTAACGGATCTACTCGCGAAAATTGTTTGCATGCTCCGTCCTGCCTGTGAACACGGGCCCTGTAAAGGTTTCAAAACGTCAGGGTAAAATAATGCAAATCAACGTGTAAAATAATGTCGAGTGGATTCATAAAAATTGTTTTATATAAATATTTCAGACTTTTTGATAAAAAAAAAAAAAAAAGACCACGAGCGGGAATAGATTCCGCCCCCCATGACTTTCCCATGTCTTTTTTCAAATTGTAATTTGTTCGCAACAAAATTTGCGTAAAACTATATAAAACTATAATTACAGCCTTTATTACCATGTAGCGTAAGAGTTTTAGGGTTTGCATTATATGTAGGTAGAGTTAGGTATCTCTTTGTTAAAAGCTAAGTCTAGATAATGGTTCCGCTATATCCTCCACCGGCAGCGCCTCGTTTGTAGCGCACTGTGGAGTGATTGAATGCGGCCTGCCTGTGATAGTGATTGATATGGCGACGACGCGCGACGAGTAGCAGATTCGCAAATGGATTCGTTCGCCAAATCGACATATTTAGCATCGGTTAGGGTTTAAACATATATTTGTAAAATTGGTTTTAAAATGATTTATTTATTATAAGGGATAGTACACAGCACATTTACAAAGCTTACAATATTGAAATTTACAATTTGAAGTCCACTTATGACTATCCACATTTTACATTTCATTAGATAGCAGGCGAACATTGACATCTAACTTTACAAAAAAAGATAGTTTTACATAACTTGTCGTCTTAAATCGCGTTTAATAAAACCTCAAATAGAGAGTAAGATACGTTAAGATAGTGAAATGAAACTCCTTTCACGGATCTACTCGCGTTTATTTTACACATTAATTTTATTTAATGTTTATCCTGACGTTTCGAACCCTTTGCAGGGTCCGTGGTCACAGGGAGCGATAGGATTAGGGGAAGTTTAGAAAACAATTGGTTTAGATAGGTTTTTTTTTGTTAGATTTTGATTATCAGTGTCAGCTCATGTCACTCAATTTTTGAGCATAAGCGTCAAAGAGTTCTTATAATGTATACCTCCTATTCAAAATCGAACCCAGGTCCTCTAGGCTTGAAACTGATGGTTTAACCACTAGACTAGTTAAATGTCCGATTAATGTTGGGACGATATTTCTGCTTGCACAAGCCCACCTATTGTACTGCTTTAAAATGATGCAATAAAGATTATTCTCCCATTATAAGTACATGACTTATGTTAGAGCATGTCCGTTTTTCCACATCGTTAAAAGCTAAAATAGTAACGTTCAGATTGTAGATAATGAAGCGTTTTAATAAGTTCTTTGACCACACTCGTGAATTAATGTAAAGCAAAGGACACATTATAAAAAAATCGTTACTTACCGAGCATAATCCGATTTTGTTGGAGAGTTTTCTGATTGCCACTGGACATTTTGAAATAGAATAGAATATAAAACATTTATTAGTGACACAACACACATCATTTCATCAAAAATGTATTCAAAATATAAGTGGCACTACCAGGTGCCCGCTCAGCATGATGTCAGGCCTCTTAGTTTATAGGAAAACCTGACGCTGGTCCTCCGCGAACACCTTAGTGTGGGAGGGATTTCCAGCTTCACCGGCCTTTTTTGGGGGCGACGAGAAACTTAAAGGGTTCCTGAAGCCGTGTGAAACGAAGCACCGAAGGTTTTCTAGAGGGAACGGCATCACGCACTAGTGTCCCCTTGCCCTACTAGATTCTCCGAAGGGTTCGGATCGGGAGCATAATCCAAGCTAAACTTTAATGACTAATGGCTAGTAAGTAAGTTTAGTAGCTTATTTATATACCTGTACATTTTGTATTTTATCTCTATATAGATCATAATTGAAAATGGGTCATTAGAGACTATTAGACAAGACAATAGATAAAATAAGTAAAACTGATTTATATAATACCTACAGCCATTAAAGAAAGTGTCTTGTCTGTTTGGTAAAATTACAGATGTCATTTAATTTGACAGGAAAATTGGGCTCATATAAACTCTTTTATCAGTTACTAGCTGTGCCCCGCGGTTTCACCCGCGTTAATTAGCGAACAATCTATTAGTCATAGCGTGATATATCACGATATATCACATTATAATGTAGCCTATAACCTTCCTCAATAAATGGACTATTCAACACAAAAATATTTTTTCAATTCGAACCAGTAGTTCCTGAGATTAGCGCGTTCAACCAAACAAACAAACTCTTCAGCTTTATAATATTAGGAGTATTATAGGAGTTGTATCCTTATGTAGGATATGAATTTTAATTGTGGTATTTCCTACATTAGTGTCTTCTATTCCCTACAATTTTATTATTTAATATTGTAAAACTGTTTTATAATACCCTCGGATTGTCGTCTGTATGTTATAAAATTATGGACAAAGAAGCAGGTTTAAAAATCTTATGCCCACAAAACTTTTTCTGTGAATTAACTTCTCAAATATACGAAGCTTCTAACGCAATTTGTGTAACTGTCAAGAGTTTAGCGGTCTGACTAGGGCCAGAAAAGTCTTCACGAGAACGAAGTTTCAGGGATATCGTAGAACCGGAGAAGTAAATCAATGAGCGTTAGTTATAACTTATGTATACTTAATATTATAAAGCTGAAGAGTTTGTTTCTTTGTTTGGTTGAACGCGCTAATCTCAGGAACTAGGTACTGGTTCAAATTGAAAAAATATTTTTGAGTTGAATAGTCCATTTATTGAGGAAGGCTATAGACTATATTATACGCTATGACTAATAGGAGTGGAGCAGCAATGAAAAATGTTGCAAAAACGGGAAAATATTTACGCGGGTGAAACCGTGGGGCACAGCCAGTAATCCAATTCCATATAAGTACAGCTACTGATATTTCGGAAGGATTTTCCTAGTGTAGTTTCTTATTACTTTTATCTTTTATTGGTTAAAATATTTTCATCATCAGCCCATAGACGTACAACTGTATACTGTTAGGCTTTATGGGAAGCCACTTGCACAATAGCACAGCAACTCATCATGATGGTAAAAGTAGTTGAAAAGTGGAGACCTGGGGGTCGACCGCCTAACTTTCTCGCTTTCGATCGCTTTGAAGGCGAGGCGAGGAGGAGGCGTCATCTTGTCATTTCGAAAGCAATATGAAAGCAATATCGATAGCTATAGGCTTTAGCTTTCGATATTATTCGATATTATATTTCGATATTATATTAGAAAGCGAGGCGAGGGCCTCGCTTTCAAAGCGATCGAAAGCGAGAGTGTTAGGCGGTTGGGGGGCTGGTCGCTGAAGAAAGTCGTGGTTTTGAAACATTCGGGAGTGGACGGGAATAGCGAGTGCCGCTGAACTTTTTTGCCTTGCCAGGGACAGGACCAAGTAAGCAGAGCTGACTGCCTACCTTCAAGTTGAAGAGGCACCCTAAGAAGAAGAAACTAACGTTTTAACGTTTTAAGGAGCACGGTGGAGATCGAGATATTTAAATTTGGTTACCCATCTGTGAGCATTGCTAAAGTTGGTTAGCTTGCAACATCGAATGAGCTCTCTGCTGAGGTATTAGTTTTATTTGTAAACGTATTTGTTAACGTGATATTTTTATGGCATCAAGTCAAGAACATCAAGGTGCCAATTGAAAACCAGCGTCAGGTTTCATAAGCCTGAATTGGCCACCTATATTGACGCAGCCCTGTGACACACAAACGTTTTATCCGCTCCTTCTATTTCCGATTCTCTCGTGTCTGTGTTTTTGAAGTGAAAACTTCTTTAGCGGCGTTGTGCACTTTTTTTGGAATGGGTAAAAAATGTTAAACTCACGTCAGGTCACGTGTCCTGATCGAAAATTCGTAAGACGGATGGAGAGTAGACAGCTGGCGCGAAGTAATATAAATTTTTAATATAACTTAATATAATCCGAATGTCACACTTAGAAGAAAAGCTGCGCCCATGTGCACTGAAGTGATACAGGTGCGAGCGGAAACTGGTGAACTTGCAGATGAGATACGTACTTTACGATCGGAAATGAGCAGCCCTAAAAATCAGTTGGCTAAAGCGATATCTATCATTATTGCTCATGAAGATAAATTAGAAAATTACGTTGTTCAAGTGGATAAGTTAAGTAAGAAAATTGAGACTTACGAGAAAAATGCTTTTCATGCAACTGGCGGAGCTGTTGCTGAAATGCTTACCCAGCCGAGGGTACACACATCAAAAACATCTCATACGCCACAAGCTAAAAATTTAAATTTAAATTCGAAAATAAAAGCATCAGAGACAAAGGCGGACTTATCGAAGAGTAGTTACACTGTAATATCTAAACCGTATCCTACTACTGTTCATGAACCTGCAGTTGCTGTGCTCAACGATGGCGTTGTAAAGCAAGGATTGGTAGAAGCAAAGAAACGCGTAAACCGACGACCAGTGTCTTTATGTGGAACTGCGGACCCCGCCAAAACTCTTCTAAAAGCCGTGGAAGAGCGTAAATTTCTTCATCTATGGAATATGGCGTCTGGTGCGGATGATGTGCGTCAGTATTTGCGTCAGCTGTGTCCATCTGGTAGCTGTTCTGTAGAGGAGCTCACAGCTCGTGGTGACTATAAGTCATACAAGATCGGAATTCCAATAGCCTATTATGACAAATGTTATTCCATTGACGTTTGGCCAGTAAATGCCAGAATCAAACATTGGATTAATTACAGAAAACCGGTTGCAGGAGGCAAAGATGCTGCAAAAACTGCTCCTAGCCCACAGTCCTTTCGCAGTCACAGTCAATAAAGTTCACAAGTTTCATATTTTTTTATCAAAACGTTCGTGGCCTTAAAACTAAACTTAGCACATGGCGTAACAATCTTGCCTTACTAGATGATAATTTGGTTGCAACGACTGAGACATTTCTGGACTCCTCAGTGGCGGACTCAGAGCTCGAATGTGGCGATTGGAGTGTTCTCCGACGTGATAGAAGGACACCGTGTGGAGGTGTTTTATTAGCAGCGCGTTCCTCAATTACACTGCGGCGCAGATTTGAGCTCGAAACAAGCGAAGGAGAAGACTTGTGGGCGAGTTTCACGTGGCGCGGACGCACTTACTTTGTGTGCGTAGTGTATATAAAGCCCACTGCCAGTGATGAAGATTACATGTGTTGGTTTACTAAGATTGAGACTTTTATTAATAGCATAAATGGATTTGTAATAATTATAGGCGACATAAACTTAAATAGTGCCTCGTCTAGTGTTAAGAATTACTACTGTTATTTTCTGTCTTTCTGTCAATTAGTCGATAAAAACGAGGTAAAAAATGTACATAATGGTATGTTAGATGTAGTTTTAATCCAGGAGGTCTCTCGGCAGGTGTTGGTTGTGGAGGCGGACGGCATAGTTCCACTAGATGCCTACCATCCAGCCCTTGAAATCGAGATAGCAGCTGAATCAACTCATTGTTCCGAGAACATAGAACCAACCAATATAAATCCAGTCAAGGACTGGAATTTCAATAAGTGCGATTATGACTTGCTATATGAAATGCTCTCTGGGGTATCGTGGGACCCTGTCATGCAGTCCAGTAACGTCCATGAGGCAGTAGATATCTTTTATGGTATTATTTATACTATATTTGACTCATGTATGCCTAAGAAACGTCGCGCGAGATCAGTATCCAGACGCTATCCGGTTTGGTTCACTCGAGAAATCATCCTTGACACCAAACGCAAAATCAAACTTCACGCTGCCTGGAAGCGTACCAGCTGTGACGATGATTATAAATTATTCTCAGATCTCAGAAGCTCATTGAAATTTCGGGTTGCGGAAGTTTATAGATCTCATATGAGTCGCATAGAGAATGACATTAAAATCAATCCGCGTCAGTTTTGGCGTCACGTTTCCAGTTTGCGGTCTAAGGGGGGTTTTGAGCCTACTGTGACCTATGAAGGTCAATCGCTTACCGGTGTGGCTGCTGCCGAGGGGTTTGCCAACTTTTTCGCAAGTGTTTTTTTACTTGACGTTCCCCAGTTAAACGCTGCAACTACTAGTAATACAGATACAAGTTGTAACAGTAACTATGTACACATTTCTGGTTTTAGTCCTGCCGAGGTTGTGAACAGTGTTAAAAAATTAAGGCCGAATAGTTCATTAGGACCAGATAATATCCCACCTTTTATTTTAAAGCAGGCAAAACTATTAATTTCTTTTCCCCTTTGTCATATCTTTAATCTGTCGTTGAAAACAGGCTGTTATCCTTCTCAGTGGAAGACGTCACGAGTGACTCCTATACCTAAGAGTTCCAACAGATCAGCAGTCGAAGAATACCGACCAATCGCAATATTGTCATCACTAGCTAAAGTTTTTGAGCACATCCTTCATAAAAACATTTATGCTCAAGCTGAAAGGTATTTTAGTGATGCACAACACGGTTTTAGAAGTAAAAGATCTGTCAACACTAATTTATTGATACTGGTGGAATACATTTCGGTACAACCCGAACTGGGGCTACAGGTGGACGTCCTTTACTTTGATTTTCGCAAGGCCTTCGACAGAGTCAATAATGATATTTTGATTTCAAAGCTCAGTGCTATTGGCTTTTCACCAAATCTTCTTCACCTTATCGCAGACTACCTTCGCGATCGCAAGCAATTCGTTAGACATGGAATTTATGAGTCTTCCCATTACCACACGCGTTCTGGGGTGAGTCAGGGTTCTATTCTCGGTCCATTGCTCTTCCTGCTTATGGTTAATGACCTGCCAGCAACTCTCCAAAAGTCAAATTGTCTTTTATATGCAGATGACTTGAAGTTATATCGCAGTGTCAGGACAGAGACTGACTGTTTGGCTCTCCAGGACGATGTTGACGCTGTGTATGAATGGAGTTTGGCCAATAAAATGGAATTCAACTCTACCAAGTGTTTTGTAATGAGTTTTGGTCGAATGAGGCGACCCATCACCTTTGAGTATAAAATTAATGGCAACACCGTAACAAGACCCACAACTATCAAAGACCTGGGAGTCACATTTGACAAGAACCTTACATTTCATAGTCATATTAACACGGTCGCCAAGGAGTCATTTCAGCGTCTGGGCTTCGTTCTCAGAAATGCGCGGGATTTCAAAAATGAACACGTGATCCGCCTTTTGTTTAGTGCGTTGGTGCGGAGCAAGCTTGAAGCGAGTTCATGCGTGTGGAATCCTCATGAGAAGACTTACGCTCTGCTTTTGGAAAAGGTGCAGAAGGCTTTTCTACGTTTCCTGTACAAACATAATAAAGGTTTTTATCCATATATGTATCCCACAAATTTTCTACTAGGGTGTCTCGGCTTTAATTCACTGGAAACTAGGCGAGCTTATGATCAGGTCATAAGCATGTTCAAAATATGTCGTGGCATTGTGGATGCACCAGATCTCCATAATGAGTTGATTCGGCTTTATGTCCCGAATAATTACCGTCGCAATAGGAGACACAAACTGTTAGCTGTACCCGCTTGTCGGACGGTGTCCCGCGCTACGTCTCCCGTGCCGCGCGCGCTCTCCGCAATCAACGCACTTGTGCAGGCCAACCCGGACCTTGATATTTTCGCAGATGAATGGAAGGTGGTCACATCTGTGTCTCTTGCTTTTTGTGAACGTACCTAGTTGCATACTTTACCATGTTATTATTTTTATTAACACTTTTTTAATAATTATTTTATTGTTATTATTGTTATTTTTTTAATTGCTTTTTCATATTTTTTTAATTTTTAATTTTATTCTTATGTTTGTGATTATTTTCTTTTAATTTATTAATTAATTGTATTAATAGGTATCTTGATTAGTGTAATTGGTGTTTGTAACCGTGCTAGTCAAGTAAATAAATAAATAAATAAATAAATAACTTTTTAATGTAATATAAATTGTCATGTTTGTGTACGATAGCCCAATAAATAAATATTGTATTCTACCACATAAATGAGAGTACTTTTATACTGATAATTAAAGCAATTCGTGCAAAATTATTCCCTAACCATTCCAAAATATCAAAAATGCACAACGTTAATATTCAAGTTTTTTTTTTCTTTCTTTCTAATAGGTTTATGTAGTACGTGCGTTTAAAGGTGACATATGACACTGTCATCACCAGTGTACACTACGCCCACCTGCTTAGCATTCCGTGGGCTACTGATGAACCACATGTGCGATGGCTGTGATTTAGCTCGCACGCCCTCACATAGCAATCGATACAACACGTGTCACAACCAACTGCTTTTGTTACAAACAAGGCGTTGCCCCAAATACGATATATTCATCTCACCTGACGGTCAGTATCGATATAGCTAGAGAGTCAAGACGGGGTGCTGTTTTTACGGTTTCCACATCTAATATTTGTCATATGCCAACAAAGGTTGTCTTGAAGTGATCGTTTTAAGCGATAAGACCGCCTTTGATTGATTGAAACTTTTATTGTGAAACTGTGTACATAAAGATCTTAAAAATTAGGATAAATCCATCAGTTTACTCAAAATTTTGTGTAGAATAGTAATATTATGTAATAATAAAATATTTAAAAATTATATTATTGTTTTGTAAAGTAATTTATATAAAGTATAAAGATAAAAAAATTATTGCCTACTTTTATATTAAAATTTTCTGTTATTTGTTTTCTGTTTAATAGTGTAAGCAATAAAGTGTTTAACTATATTTCTATTTTGCTATCTAATGTAACAAAAGTGTTATTGTTACTCCCAAAAAGATAAAGGATAACACAAAACAAACTTATACACAACAATAAATAAGGAACTATCTATGGAAGATAATAAAGTACTAACTTCTCGTCGTTATCGTGCCAATGTAGCTCAATGTGGCTCCTTGGCGGTTTTTCACCATTGATAGAACTTACATCTGTAAAGGCATCGAGATCATCAAATCTAATAAAACGCGTAAATATTCGATATTTGTTTCACTATTCTTTTGTCTAACACCGTAACGCTTTTAACGAACCGCAATTTTTTATGAAAATGCAACAAATAACAAAAAGTGAACAGATAAAATGCACTAGGCATACCGCTGCGCTGATTAACCCTGCAGTGGTCGCGCGGATTACATATGTAATCCAGGGTGGTAAAAAACTGAATATTTCGCAGAATGTTCAAATTTATTAGCTCAGACTCCATGTACTTTAAGTTCGATAGTCCCCGCCCCCGCTCGGTTGCGCTCGCGCATTGGCGATGGGTGGTTATTTCGGGAGAGAGTGTGAAAGTGCGCGGTCTACATATGTAATCCGCGCGACCTATTACGTGAGTATTTTTTTCAAACTAATTTTTACATTTGAAGGTAGTTGTATTGTTCGTAGTGCATAATATTGATTGTGTTATTAGGTACGTATTGATATTATATCGACTAAGAGTATTAAAAACTATAATTTTTATTGTGATTTTGTAGAAAAAAAAATGGATTCGAGAAAAGAGGCCTGAATCCAGAATGAATGAATGAATTGACTTTACGAATGTGACCAGCAAACACATTTGTCCGGACCATTCTAGATATGTGTGCAATTCATGTTTAGAAAATAATGAATATATATATGTAATACTCATTTTTTGATCTCATATTATCCAAAGTGATTATTTAAAGACAATTTTCAAGAAGTTTATGTTTTTGTTGATTTTTAGAAGAATTATGTTGATTTTGAGTGTCTTTTCAGTTTATATTGAGTAGTAGATAAGTTTTCTCGAAATATGAATAAAGAAAACGGCATAAAAATGAATTTTATTAAAAAAAAACCTAAAACTAAAATGGACTACATATGTAATCCGCGCGACCAGTTGTGTGACTTTTGGGGGCGCGACCACTGTAGGGTTAAGTGGGTCTCCTCCCAACCCCCCAATACATACTGACAAAAAACTCCTATGCTCACCCTCACGTGCCGCCAGGATAATCCTGGAACGCCATAAGCAATAACCGAACAATAAACATACCCTGCAAAGAATTAGGAGTATAAAAACATTTATAAACAACACGCATACATAACAAAAAATACATGAGGCAGAACAAAAACACACCCACCAAAATATTTGCATAATTCCGAATATGACAGATAGGGTACCTAAAACATAAAGCATAGATCATAGTGCATAGAACATCGGAAAGTTATGAACATGCCTGAAAACCACCATATAGCCGAAATATCGATTTATTTATTGATTGATTTTGTTTACACCAATACATTTACAGAAAAAAAATACATGCGCAAGTATTATTTCCGAGCGTAACAAACACTTACAGGCAAATACATCATTCGCACACAACATGGACATAACATGAAAACTGTTATTACAAAGTAAAATTGCAAAGTGACCTTAGGTCCAGTTGATACATTGTGTTTGGCTGTCAACCTCATGTTCCAAAAAAAAGGGATCAAAACATTTGAACAAAAATGATGTTATGAAACAAATTTGGGTTTTGGTATGAACTCGTAGGGCGAAGAGGCTCATTTTGTGTTTGATTCCACTCCCTAATTCCTAACCTACAAACATTCTCACCACACACACACACACACACTCACAAACATACTTACACACTTAGGTACCTAACTTTTACTGATTTTGTAAAAATGTTTAAAATTTAATTTAATCTTTGTTGCATTCGGAACGCTCTGATGCCTCTAAAATTTTTGGAGGTGGGCGCTAACATCTGCGACACAGTTGAGAAACCATTGTGGCTGTTATCATACACTCATTGTACTGTAAAAGTTCTGAATAAAATTTATTATTATTATTAACTCGGTTATTATAACATAACCATGCGGTTATGTTTCGGCTTTAAACACCTATTACCAAACATCTAAAACCGTTAGACTAGAGGCACGGTCACTTAAGTCTACTTACTTCTTTAAGTTTCTAATTTCTACTTATTTAAGTCTTTAATCGCCGTGGTGGTCACCGGTGACCGACAAACAATAAATTTTCTATTGTATCTGGTTTTGCGGCAGTCAACGTGTTAATTCACGGGAGGAAAGAATACTATGTTCTATAAGATAGCTGAAATATGATGATTCCTACGTCAAAAGATACAGATACTTACCATAATTAATTTTAGCTTTTATTTCAAACAATCACAAGTTGTGTAGGTAGCCCACGTGAGCAAAGCCGCGAGCAAAAGCTAGTCCTGTATAAATCCGGGCGGGATTGTTTCAATTACTCGCCATTTTGTGTCACGTCAACACCTTCCAGCTAAAAAATGAGAGTGCAGAAAGTAAGCTTCATACAAGCGCGCGTGAGGAAGTCTAGATAAATTAATAATTTGCGATAGGATGTATCAAGTATTTAAAAAGTGTACTGGAAGAGAAAGTGTATCAAATGCGAATAAATTGCACGGAGATTTATTCGGACACGGGTCTCGGAGTAGCACGGAACAGTCCGAGGGCTGCTGTTGCGAGATTACGTATCCGTGGCAGGACTCTGTGTGCGTTACTCGACTGTGGTATGTATATCCACTTCCTCGACCCCCCCCCCTTGCCCGATCCTCTAAATGCTACACTTACATTTACAGAATACACTAAACATGCACACTAGTTTAGGCCCAAGACACCGTACTTGTAGAACAAGGGTACGACGAGCTGGTTCACACGCGCTCTATACCAGGTACAGACATGTAACTGGGCGTTTCTCATCTCCATCACGACCCTGTCAACCCGAGCCGAGATCCTAGCCTTTAGAGGCGCCTTTGGGTTGTTCCGCTCCCGATTCCATCGGAACCGCTCGGAGGATCTAGTAAGGCGCGAAGAAACGCACTAGTGCGTGATGCCGTTCTCACTAGAAAACCTCTGACGGTGCTTCGTTTTACACGGCTTCAGGAGCCCTTTAAGTTTCTCACCGCCCCCAAACAAGCCCGGTGAAGCTGAAAATGCAGTCTAAGGCAATAAACAAGCTCTACTCTTTCAGGGTCAGAGGGATGTTTCTATGTCACATGTTTAACTTTATGTGATTGAGACAAGTTTTAAAACCAAATTAAATATGTGGTCAGTTTGCTAAGCACTGACCCTGAAAGAGTTAACAAAAAAGTGGTATATATTAAGCTTACCTTCTGGGTCTCTTTATTTTGTGTCCCAGCAGCGGGTCGATTAGACGGGCGCCCGTGACGTGTGCGGTGCGCGGGTGGAGCGGGCCGGCTCGACCGACCTGTAGAATTGGCTCCTAATTTTTGAAACCATTGTAGGTAGTCAAAGATATCTTGGCATTTGAGAAAAAATTACAGGGATTCCACGACTACAAAGGAATTGTCTTATTTAACTCTGCCTTAACTTATTGGTATTTCAGTTAGGATATAGTGTCAAATACTTTTATTCACACCAAAAAACCTGAAAAACCTATGTCATAATATATCCGTACTTATTTTTTAGTTACTAAATTAAAGAAAATGTAGGGTCCTGCAATCGATGACAGGCTATCGAGAAAATAGATGTAAGCAATAAGTATTAAAAATAATTTTAAGAAACTTACAGATCTAAAAGAAAGTTGCACACAATTAATATAGATCACTAATTTTATCAATACTTCTCAATCTTTCAATTTAGGTCATCAAAATACGTTAAAAATCCATCATAGTCATAGTTTTTTTTTTTTAATTTAAAAATTATTGACGTATATCACCTCGAATATCCAGCATTTCAGCTCTGGGCTCTCATCTATCCGCAATCCACCACACCGGTCCATAAAGTGAAGTCCCTCCGAAGCACGGAAAAAATAATAATCCTGCCCTACAATATCCCAGCTCTATTTAGTATGTACAACACAAAGATAATTTGGGTGTACTGTCGCGAACATGGCGTATCGTATGTGATTTACCCTGAGCGCCGCCACTGATGGGTTCACGGGTCGCTTTGGAAACGAAAGAGCCAAGCGCTTTAATATAATTAGTCAGGTTTGTTTTCGGCCACAAACAGACATACAGAATTGTTTCAAATTTGAGGTCGACTAATTTCGGCAGGCTGGTTAGAACCACGATAGCTCAATTGGAAGAGCACCTGACCCGGAATGTCAGAAGGGTGCAGGTTCAAATCCTGCTCGTGGAAATTTTTTCACCATTTGTGTTTTTGTATCTTGTTCGCAACAAAATTTGCGTTAAAAACTATTTGAACATTTATAAAATTCTTACTAAATAAACATATTTTACAATATTTCTACACTAGCAGAATACTAAACTAATACACGCTACTTAATAGAGAAAAATAACACCATGATGTGCCTGAACTAGGATTGTTGATTAAAATATTTATATCATCACTTTCAGCCCATATACCCACTGTTGGGCATAGGCCTCGTCTATGTTACACCATTCCCTTCCGTTTTGAGCTGATCGCATCCAGGTTTTTCCAGTGGACAGCTCCATATTTCTAACCCATCTAGCAGGTGGTCGGCCAGCTCTCCGCTTGTCTATCCTCGGCAGCCATTCCATGAGGGCTTTATTACTCCACCGGCCATCACTGTATTATCTATTTTTATATGCAATAAATCTATACTATAACTTTTGCTGTAACATTAAGTCATTCTAACATTACTATCGACTGTCTGATGATTGATGACCAAAGAAAAAATGATGCGAGGAAGCGGTTTTCGTACTTAGGTTTAAAGAAAAACTGAAAAATACCTAGGTATGATAAAAGGATTGCGTCTTCGTTCAAAGATTGGTGATGATGTTGGATGTGCAAAAATTTTTATTTCAAAACTGTGTAGATGCTGAAACCAAAGACCACGCGAACAGAGACACAAACTCGGCTCCTAATGAGTAAAACCCATCCAAATTACACATTCAATTAAATCCTCCTGAAGCGCAACGTCTTACCTTGAGCAGAAAATAAAGATTACGGATCCCCCCGCGATATTTTAACGTGGAAAAGGGTCAGGAAAAGATTCTGTGCCCTCAGTGAATAACGCGTAAGTCAAAAGGTAACGAAATTTATTTTTTCTTTAAATTCTTGGTGCTAAAGTATCTATCGTTTTTATCTCCACGTAGCTGTAGCTGCTTTTTCGTGCGCAATGATATAAGTAACCTTATTTTATAGAATAGGACCTTTTCCTTGTATACTATGGCGTTAATTAATAAGCGTACAGATTGATAAATGGATATGATATCTCAAATACAACGTTACAGAAATACATCTTCAACACCAAAATAACGGTATGAAAAAAAAAATTCGTTTAATATTTTTTTAGCTTATTTTGTGTCCCACTGCTGGGTAAAGGCCTCAAGTATTACCAATGTAAATAACATCAATTGTGGATAATCTTATGTAAAATGCACACAATATAGCACATAAACCAGAAAAGATTTTACCATTATACAAAACAGACATACCAAAATAAAAATACCTAAATAATGCTAATTTATTAAACTCTAAATTTATTAGAACAAAAGAATGATAGCTTTAGTTTGTATCCCAAAACTGCAACAAAATGCGCACTACCCAAAAAACACGTTTTCGACTTGTACCGTTTTTTAGTAAGGGCATAATCTACCTTCAGCTCATTCTAATGCAGCGACCCATCGTTACCACAGCCGATAGGCGGAAAGCTTTATCACAAGCGCCGCGAAATATACCTCTATAGAACAACTAACGAGAATGAAGCTAATCTTTTTATAACTTAATATATTTCGTTCATAGTTTCTATTTAAGTATATCTTAACGGTAAGCACAGTGCTTTCATCTTACCTGATGTTAAGTGATGATAAGCCATGAGGCCGAAGGTTCACCAGGAATCCTCAACCACTGAGACACTGGCTATCTTATCTATAGCTGCCGGGACACAATAAATTTACAAACATTTATGTTATGGCGACATGTTTAGATAAGATGGTGGTAGCTAGCCAGGCGGACCAACAAGTCCTACCACCGACCAAACCGAGTACGCAAACATGTGCCCCCCGCTGAGAATCGAACCCGCTACCTCCGGGTATAAACCGGTGGGCTTAGCCACTAGACTACAGAGGCGGTGAGGCTGGTGAGACGGTCATAGTTTCGTGGAACCACTATTGGAAATTATTGGATAGTCTTTGAATTTAAATGCTAAAAATGTTAGGTATTAAAATATAAATAGGCTATGTACAATCTTTATATAACAAATCTTCTGTGCGTGTGTATGTTATTGAACTCCTTCTAAACGGCTGGACCGATTTGGATGAAATTTTCTGTGTGTGTTCAAGTGGATTCGAGAATGGATGAGATTTACAATTGGACCCGGTAGGTGGCGCTGCTATAAGAGTCCATCATGGGATACGGATGTTCTTAAGCGGACGAATGATTTGTTTGTTTTGTTGTCATGAAAACTGTCAAAGCGGTACGAAGTCCGCCCGTTAGCTAGTCCCTAATAAATAAATTGGATTATAAAAACGAAACTATAAAGTTTTTTCTTTTTTTTGCATTAATTCATACTCGCGCTAGGCGCTTGACTCTAGAGATGAGTACGAGATAAACATCCTACTGTAGTTCAAACTGAACTGCTGAATCTCTCACCAGCTCGGACTTAGGGAGAACCATCAACCGAGAAGAGCTGGCAAGAAACCCGTGCGAGCGAAACAAAATTGTTTGATAAAAATAACTATTAATTCAATTAAGGCATTGGCTATTGACACAAAATAGGTATATTGCTCCTAACAGTTAGCATTGACTTACTTTGGCAAGTTAGCGGTGAATGTAACTGATTGTGTGCCTAGAAATCCGATTATCGTGTGAACCTTGGCATTGTGTGAATACTTTTTTTTATATTATTTCTCTTGAATCTAGTTACCGTGAATCGAATAAGTTCGTCCGTTACTGCTTTCTGTTGTGTCAGCTACAAAGTAAAGTGTTCGTGCTTAGTAGCAAATGCAATTTATACCTCTACCTATATGCTGAGCTATCTTAGTAAAACCTTTTTTACTCTTTTATTATATTGTAGAAACATATTTATGTGGTCATGAAACATCTTGTTAAAATCAAACTTTTTAAACCCTCGCCATATGTAAAGTGTATGTCGTACGTAGGGTGGCCCGCTTATTATGCCTACAGCGCGGGACGGCTGTAAATTAATACGTGAAGCAAAAACTTTGTACCCCTTTTCACGAAAATTGCACGGACGGAGGAGTATGAAATTTCGCACACTTATAGTTTATGTAGAGAAGGTTATCCGAATGTTAATTTTTTTTTTAAATTATGCATAAAATATACATTAAATCAACAAAAACAACATTACACACACTACGTAAACAACGACAAACAAAGACAAACAATACGTGTCTGTCAAATACATAGTGTATATGACAGACACGTATTGTTTGTCTTTAATGCGGCTGACATCTGTCAATGCCAATCCAAACTCACATTCTACCTTTTTTAATTTTTCATTGCTTAAGATACAAGGTCGAATTTCGACCATTGGACGACTACTAGTTCAAATAAATAGGTAGGTACTTTTGAATCGTCCTAAAAATTTTTAGCTACTAACCATTCAAGACGAATTGACGCGGTAAACTCGACCTGCATTAGTTAGCACTATAAGTCCAGTAATTACATCAGTAAAAGTAGCTAAATGCTTCTACGCTGTAAAAGAAAGGGATAAAAGAAATGTCTTGCTGAGTTTCCTGCCGGTTCTTCTTAGTACAAAGCATTCCGCCTGAAGCTTTAGCTCGAACCCTTCGGAGAGTCTAGTAGGGCACGGGGACACGCAGTAGTGCGTGATGCCGTTACCTCTAGAAAACCTCTGAAGGTGATTCGTCACACGGCTTGAGGAACCCTTAGTGTTTCGCCGCTCCCAAAAAAGCCCGGTGAAGCTGTAAATGCCGTCTGAGGCAATCAGCAAACTCTCCCCAAAAAAAGAAGCTTTAGTATATTTACAGTTTCATGGTATTCCGCCCTGTGTAGACTTACGAACCGATGGCATAGCGAAGTGACATTCATAAGTGCTAAGCATACACTGAATAAATATAATTTTGAATTTTTTAGCACTTTCTCATGCCAACTGAATAATGAAACTGGCGCTTGTCAACTTCTAGTAAAACCATTAAGATATGGTACTAAGGTGTCCAGCAACACCGATGATATCAATTATTTACCCTACATAGCCTTACACCCAAAACGACGCCTTCTCTAAAATCTTACACAATAACAATTCGTAGTAACCGATACATTTGAATAATAGAAAAAGTTAAAATCGCGTGCTGCGTAAAACCACGACGGACGAGAGTAAAGAATCCATTATGGCGCGACCTTGGGGCGTTCGTCGTCGCGTGATCCGCTGACAGAACGGACAGTGGGGCCACGATATAAGGAAACTGCAGAAAGTAAGCTTTACAGGGAGATAACCTCTCACGGACACAGATTTTTGACGTGACAACGTCTTATAATTCGATAGAGCCGGCTGCACGCACGAAAAAGTTCGGCGTTACCTCGCTCTGAGGCGTTCCATGTAAGGCTTGAAGTGCAAGCGAGAGCGCGGAACGAGCGACAAAGAAGCACAATCGGCTGAGTAGAAATTTAGCCGTGCTGCTGTGAAAGCCCGTGTCCGGCATCGCCACCGCGGTACATACCCCCAACACCCCCCGACACCCCCAACACCTCCCGACACCAACTCCTTCCGCCTACCTGTTCGACGGGCTGCTGCTGCTGTGCAAGCCCGTGGCCGGCATCGCCACCGCGGTACGTACCCCCAACACCCCCCGACACCCCCAACACCTCCCGACACCCCCAACTCCTCCCACCTACCTGTTCGACGGGCTGCTGCAGGCTGCTGTGCAAGCCCGTGGCCGGCATCGCCACCGCGGTACGTACCCCCAACACCCCCCGACACCCCCAACACCTCCCGACACCCCCAACTCCTCCCGCCTACCTGTTCGACGGGCTGCTGCAGAGCCCGTGGCCGGCATCGCCACCGCGGTACGTACCCCCAACACCCCCCGACACCCCCAACACCTCCCGACACCTTCTTAAGACGTTGTCACGTTCAACTATCGTCAGTAAACCGACTTTACAGACAACCATTTTTTTTTTAAATATATTAACGAGCACAGAGCCTTGATCTCACCTGATGTTAAGTGATGATAAGGCCAATGATGGAAGCGCACTTCACTCGGAATCCTCAACTAGTGAGGCACTGGCTATCTTATCTCTAGCTGCCTGAACACAGCAATGCTACAAACATTGATGTTAAGGCGACATATTTAGATAAGATGGTGGTAGCAAGCCAGGCGCACCAACAAGCCCTACCACCAACCAAACCGAGTACACACACCGAGTACATTGTGTGAAACCTTTTTTTTATCATAAGACCTTTTGTACCACGTTTTATACAAAATAAATTTTATTTCATTTCACAAACATGTACCCCCGCTGGGAATCGAACCCGGGACCTCTGGGTCTAAACCGCAACAGCTGCGCTCGGACAGGCGGAGCTGTTCCGCGTTTCTGTGTCCGTGAGAGGAACTCGATGGCACAGTGGTTGACGCTCACAGTTAACGTTAACGATCTGCGAATGCTGAGGTTAAGCTACTTTCCTGAAGGCCGGTCATCGGATAGGTGACCAACAATTGTCATCTAGAGCTCCTCCGAAGGCACGTTAAGTCCCGGCTGCATTAGCAGTCGTTATCAACCACAAATCCGCACTAAGCCCGCGTGGTGGTTTATGGCCCGTTCTCCCTATGAGCTTCCCTATGGATGGCATAGGGAAGACTCTTGCCCCAGCAATGAGGACACAAAAATGAGCTGATGATGATGATGATGAGAGGGTTTATGTGTGCGTTGCTAGAGCGCACTACGTATTAAGCTTTCCTTCTGAGGTCTCGTTATTTTGTGGCAGTGGTGCGATAAAGAGGATTTTATTGCATAAATAAATCATAGGCCCGCATCCTGTAGGAGTAATGAGGTGGACTAATGCCTTTGTGCAGACATGATAAGGGAGACGGGTCGGTACAGCGATTGGTTAATTTCAGCCTACCATACCAGCCATATATGGCGTTAAGATTTATGCGCTGACAAATTAAGTGCAGACGGACGTACTATGCGTGTTTCATATTGAATATTAAAGCTTATTAATGCTTAAAAAAGAAAGGATGGATGCGGAAAGCTCAAGACCGAAAGGAATGGAGTGCATTGGAAGAGGCCTACACTATGCATTGGGTGGCAGTGGGCTGAGAAGAAGAAGAAGAAGAATGCTTAAAAGCTCTTGGATATTAATCCAAGAATCGTTTTAGTTTAGGAAACATACATTTTAACTGTTGTTTGTCATGAATCATTGTCAAAATTAGAGAATGTTTATTTAACGGGGCTCATCTGTAGTACAATGAGTATTATCTATTCCGTGGTTCAACGCAAATCCGTTATTGTATTTAAATGAATGAAACAACTTTTACGGATCTACTCGCGTTTATTTTACTTTACACATTATTTAATGTTTATCCTGACGTTTCGAATCCAGGGTCATTTGCAGGGTCCGTGGTCACAGGGAGACTGAGGTGTTGGTCATCTCATAATTAGTTAGTAGCTTGTATACCCTCATTTAAATTTAATCGGGTGTGTTCCGTTTTACGCAGAAAGAGCTTACAGTATCTTTTGGTCTGGCAATATGGTGTTGGTGCTGGGATTTGTTGTATTTTTATTTTTAAGGCATACCTTTTAAGGTGTTTCGACCTATATATATTGAAATATTTAATGATAATAAAAAATAAAAAAATATTTAAATATACAAGTATATATAATAATAATATAATATAACGAGAAACTTGAAGTAGTTAACGCGCCTGGGCTGCGAATGATATGGTTAAGCAACTTTCACAAAGGCCGGTCATCGGATGGGTGACCTAAAATGTATCTCGCTCCATCGTGCTTCGGAAAGCACGTAAAGCCGTTGGTCTCGGCTGCTTTAGAAGTCGTTAATAACCACCGCAAACCACTGGGCCCGCATCGTGGTTTATGGCCCGTTCTGCTGATCACATTGATAGCGAAGACTTGGGGCCTAGCAGAGGGGACATAAAATAAGCTGGTTAAAATATGTAAATATAATTATTTGTTATTTCAAATCTTATCTTTAGTAATGACAATATGACATTAAGCGGTAGACAAAAAATAGAGTACAAAATTAACTTATATGATTTATACAAACCTGGTCCCGGTCTCAAAAAAGCTTCGCAATAAAAACGACCGTGGTGTTTCCGTATTCATCCTGGAGCTCTTAACTTTATGATAGGGAAACGTCCATTTCAATGCTACGAGAACTTTTTATTACGCACGCGCACGTTAAAACTGAAGAAGAAAATCTTGAACGGCATTTTAGTAGGTAGAAGTACATTTTATTTCTGATTACCTTCTACAAGTTCAAGACATAGAATAAAAGATTTTTGTTACAAAAAATGCTGTGTTAATCCCAGGAGAATTACGCAAAAACGATTTATTAACTCAGTTTCTGTGTCAAGTTTACGTAGTCACCACACACTAAAATTATATACTAAAGAATTTACTGTTTTCCTATTATTTCTTTTGTTATTTTCTTTTTATGTTAAAAGGAGGCAAACGAGCAGGCGGGTCACCTGATGGAAAGTAATCATCGCCGCCCATGGACACCCGCAAAACCAAAGTAATCGCAGATGCGTTGCCGGCCTTGAGGAAGGAGTTGGATCTTGAGGAGGGAGTAGGAATTGGGAGAAGGGAGGGGTGAGAGATGGGCCTCCGTTACTTTCACTCACCGGACGAAACACAACAGCAACGAGTGCCATTGTTTCACGCCGATATTCTGTAAGAGGGTATTACGCCGAGCGAGCCGGTCCATTTCGTGCTGCAACGCAGCGTGGCTCTACTACTCAGACGTGTCACTCATTTAGCACCACCCAGGGGTCACGTGTAGGATCTCAAGGGTAAACCTAAGGACGCGAGTAACTTTAACCCCCAAAAATATGTCTGCATCCCGAGAAATCAACGAGAAATCCCGAGAAATCAACATTCTAGGCATACCGTTAAACTGCAAAAGATTTCCAAAATGTAAAGGCCACCTATAAACAGGGCACAATTGGGCACAGGTATTTGCACATGAACAAAAACTTCCAGAGCAAATGGACCATAAGCCATGACCAAACATGCAGGCCCAATAAAAAAGACGTTTATAATATTTATCACCAGCTCTTTTTAAATGTTTTTGTTTTATTTGTATGTTCCTTCCCCCTGGGCAAATAGGGAGAAGGGGCATTATACAACTACGCGGACCCAGAGCGAATTGGTGATTGTTGACGACTGCTAATGCAGTTGGGGCCAACGGCTTCGCTTGCCTCCTGAACCTCGAGATGATAAATTTTTGGTCACCTCCGATGACCAGCCGCTAACCATATTTTTTTCTTTTAGTTGGTGGCTTCGTGCGGTTGTCAAAATAATTTTCAGTTGCCAGTGTCAAAGTAATTTTCTTACAAGTTTTATATTGATGATGATGATGAATGATAATAGTAATGCGAAGTGAAAAATTATATACCCCCCAACCTCTTAAGTATCTCAGTAAATATGCGGCTTATACTACACGCAAACTTCTTGAGAGAATATGAAAAGTGACGTTGCACTGTTTTATTTCATTAGGTAACTCTCCTGCACGTTTACGAACACTTACACACGGTTAATAATCCAGCATTATGTCACATTAATATTCGACATAACACAAATTTTAGAAAATAAAACAAAACGCAGACATGACTCTTTACTTTCCCGCCAAGAAACGTGTGCCATTTTTATTATAATAAACTTATTGTTTTCTATAGTTTACGCGAACACAGTCCCTGTCACCACGGGGCTTATAAAGGGTTCGAAATGTCAAAATAAAAAAAGTCTCCAATGTGTAGAACAAAACGCAAGTAGTAGATCCGTAAAAGTAGTTTAATTACCATAGACCGTTCGGAGTTTGTCTCTCATCCCCATACAGAGCTTTATTTGTGTGTGTCTTTTTTCGGAATCCTAAAAAAACTAAGCCGTCGCTCGTCGCCAGGAAGTGGCGGATATGTCGACCTTGCAAGCCGTAAGTCCTGTTTGATTTGCGAGTTACGCGAATTCAGACCTTAGGGTGGTGTTATTAAGGAATGCCAATCGGTAGGTGTGAAGAGTATTCGGTTACTCGCGCATACGGCAGGCATAACGTGGGAAGTGACAGCGGATAAAGGATATGACATAGTTTTATTAATGTGCAAACTGAATGAGTTGATGTGAGATATTAATTTGTTGTGAAAGTTGTTCGTTTACGACTCAGTTAGAAGCTGTCTATAGTACCTGCCAGTTTGTTTTTGTGAACTTACCTACCCAGGTTCTCATAAAACTTAAGAAGAAACATCATCATCATCGTCTCAGCCAAAAGAAGTCCACTGCTGCACAAATAAAAGGCACAGTGGCTTCCGGCGACCGTTGGTTCAATGCTCTAAGCCTTCACCAGATCGTCGGTCCACCTTGTAGGAGGCCTGCCCACACTGCGCTTTCCGATACGCGGTCGCTACTCGAGGACTGTTCCGCCCCAGCGGCCATCAGTCCTGCGAGCAATGTGCCCTGCCCACTGCCACTTTAGCAACTCTTCGGGCTATGTCGGTTACCTTTGTTCTTTTGCGGATCTCCTCATTTCTGATTTGATCACGCAGAGAAACCCCGAGCATAGCCCTCTCCATTGCCCTTTGAGTGACCTTGAGCCTTCTGATAAGGCCCATAGTGAGTGAGTTATTAGCCATACGACCACGTTAAATTACGAGACGAGAAAGTGTAACGAGAAATAGTATTGCAAATTTTTAACTCTCCTAGTTTGTCACCAGGAGGCGATGCTTGAATAACAAAAACATGATCGAATGGTGAACAAAACTTGCACTAGGCACGCTGTAAAATGCCTCGGTGGTCGAGTGACAAAGCGCTCGGTCCGATATCCAAAAGTCCTGAGTTCAATTCCCAGGTCGGGCAAAGTGTGTTTCGGATTTTTCGATGCATAGCTCGGGTCTGTGATTACCAAACCAGCATTTGGCAACAGGGCTTGATACCGGTACCAAAAATACCGGTAAATAACGGTAAATACCGGTATTTTTCATTACGATACCTCGATATCAATATACCGTTATTTAAAGGTCAAATACCGGTAATCGTTAAGATACCAATACCGAGGTATCGTAGGTAATAAAAAATACCGGTAATCACCGGTATTTACCGGTATTTACCGGTATTTTTGGTACCAGTATCAAGCCCTGGCGCCACCCCGAACTCGATTACTATGCTTCGTAGAAGTATTAGAACACCCACATTATACCGATCAAATGGTCAATACCTGTATAAACGATACCGGTACCAACTCGAGTATCAGTACTGTATCAAGTTAATTGGAACCGGTATCTGTAAATACCGGTATATTAATACCGGTACCAACTAAACTACCGGTACTATATCAAGGTCTGTATTACCGGTATCTGAAAATACCGGTATTCCAAGCCCTGTTTGGCAAGCGTGGTGATTAAGCCATTACCCATCAATGGTATTGAAGACTCATGAGAGTAGTAGTGATGACTTGATTTCAATGATGGAAGCCTTTGCTCAACAATGGGACATTTATAGGCTATTTATTACTTTACGCTGTAAACTATACTATAACTATATACTATACTTGCACGATCAAAACGCACGATTTTCCTGACGGGGTCTTATATAATAATGTGATTAAACTAGAGCATGTTTGTACCGTCGCAGGAGGCTGCCACATAATTGTTTTAGGATATTCTATTACAGGCCTCTGAAGCAATTTCCTAAGGACGGATTAAAATTTCAACGGGGCTTGGCCTTAAGCTGATTAATTTATTCATTACTACCCGAACCTCTGTCTTTGCTTGCTTCTTCTTTGCATATCTTTTACAACTTTTAAATATACTCATACATCTTCTTAACAACTGTTTTACTCGTACATCACATTTATATTTATTATCACAGTAGGTATATTTTGTTCCGCAGATTAATACTAGTTAATGAATAAAATTAAACAGCATTTTTGTAGAAGTTTCTAAACTACAAAGGAGTATAGACACAAAATGCCGCCCGGATTGCGGAAGACCCAGGTTCGATTCCTGGCTGGGTCGGGTGGGCGTTTAATTTTTTCACTGTATTTTTATATAAAAGATTTAATTCAGCTTAAGTGTAGCAATTAACACTTAAAAAAATTAAAATTAAAATTTAAAAGAAAATTGTTACTAATTATTCAGAATTTAAATAAATTCAATAATTTTTTGAACAAACAAGCATTTTACCAATCGAAATATTTTATAACAAAAAAAGAAGTTGCCAGTAAGTATGTCCGAAGCTAGCCAGTCGCTCGAGTAAGTGCGCGCTCAGGATATTCAAACAGTGTCACGTCCGGTTAGAATAATTAGAAAAAAACCACTCACGTACCGTGACGTCACCACGTTCCCAATGGAGACGGGTAACAAGAATGTCAACAGAGAGAAATGTTTTTTTACTAGAGACAAAATTCTCATATGCATAACATATAATAAGTTTTACCAAAAAAATTATTGAATTACATATCCATATTATTATTATTTTCACACTCTTTGTTTGTTTCTTTTTTCCTTATTACTCTTTTTGTTTAATCTTTTTTTTTCTCTCTTGTGTGTATAGGTACTGTCTGCCTCTTCTTTTTGTATGTATGTGTGTTGTCAATAAAAATTTTTTTTTCTACTCTATTCTATTATTATTTGAAATGAAAAAATGCTAGATATATTTTGTTGTGTTTGAGTAGGCAAACTACCCCGCTTCACCTGATGTTAAGCGAAGTCCATGAGTGCCAAGTGTGAGTTTCATTCGCCATTCGTTAACGTTTACGTAAACGAGAATTTGTATGGCAAATGTTAACTCTTCTCGTATATCGCCAGGAGGCGCTGCTTCAATGCCATACTAATTTTCGTTTTCATAAACGTATTCGATACGGATAGTAAGCAAAACTCACATTAGGCACCTACCAAGGTAGCCAATGGAGCAGTTTGTGCCTCTCTAGCCACTCTTACTTTGCCGACCCGCAACTTGCTTCTTCAAACCTCCTTTAAAAGACTTCATGTTGTAGAAAAAGGAATACGTGTGCTGGGAGTTCATTCCACCTTTTGGCAGTGCAACAAAGAAATGATTCACCAAAGTTCTTCGTCCGCAATGGAATAGCGACTACGGTAAATCGGTTACACCAAAGACAAGCACACGCGCACAAGCATGCTTGTTCGATTCAGCCGGGCTTTATGGCCTTCCGAAGCACGGAGGAGCTCAAGATAATACATTTTTGGTTACCCATCTGACGACCGACTTTTGCGAAAGTTGCTATAGTCAGCAATGGGGCGCGTTAACCACTGCGCCATCGAACTCTTCGCCACACGCCTCATTCAGAGTACTTTATGTGGAGCCACCGATCTCAAACCCAGAACACCCGTTTGCCCAACGAGAGGGCACATATTTATTTATTTATCTTGTTTATCAATAATTACAACACTTATACAAGAACATTAATAATTAGAATAAATATTATTAACGGGATTATTACCATGTTTTTTGTTGTTTTTGAGTATCCGATATTTCGGATAATGTAAGTGACCATGATAGTTTAAAAAGTTAACATTAATAATAATAAAATAAATTAATTAATTGCAATAATTATTTGAAGGTAACCACGAAATGCGTTGTTGTTCTTTTATTGTTTATTTATATCAATATATTGCATAATTGATTATGTCAATATCAACAACACATGTGATGTAGATACAAATATAAGCAATCAAGACGGTTTAATAATTATGTCTTTATTTGAAAAAAACTTTAAAAATATCAAAAAATTATGTTCTCAAGCAAAAGAGACTTCATTATCTAAATACGTTTTATTGTAAGCATCGGACTGTTCGTCATTCGATTTGACGCGCACATAGACAAATGTATTGGAAAGATATCAGGTTACTTGAGCTTTGGTTTATTCTTAGAGTACTTTACAAGCGACTGGTGAAATGAGTCGCAAAGCTGTACGAAAAATATTACTAATTCATATAAAACCGTAAGTTTAAAAAATCCTCATCGTACAGTATCATGTGTCTGTGTTACATTTGATTATTAACAAAGTATAAAAAACGATATTTATTTCTGCTTAAAATTAACTTAACACACAATAAATCAAACTAGTTTATATATAAGTAGCTCCAACAATTCGATAGTAATTATTAACTACCTAAAAAAACAAAAAAAGAACCGTAAATATATCATGTAGTTATCTCTAAAAAACTAAACAAATAATTTCAGTTTCAGACTAAGTACCTAGGTTTTAGAGCTTTTGGAACATAGTAAAGTTCTTAGACACAGAGTAAGATTTTACTAATAATCCTTTCCGTTTTCTTTTAATTACAAGAAACCAATCAAAATATTACAAAGTGAGCTCCCGAAATCAGTGTCCGAACCGTTCCAGTATAGTGTCGGAGTGCGGTAGACTCGCACGCGTTCTACGAAGTGCGCGCGCGCATCCGTGACGGGAAAGCTGATAGCGACGTGTGTGATTTATGTGTTGTGCCCCCTTGGACTGTTGAGGACTTATGTTGCGTGAGTCAATTCAAGATTGTTTTAACTATTTAAGAATAGGGAACGTAAGTTTAGTTAAAAATATAGTTTAATTTTTATTTAGATTTTTAATTTATTTTGCGATGGGCTAATAAGAACTGGTTTCCTGAATCAATTCATGATTCTATTATCTTATATCTAATTAAGAATAGGGAGCTTATTTGACGAATATTTCTTGGTTTGAATCTTCCCTTAGATTTAAAAATAATTTTGTGTTGGAAAGTGTTAAATTATACTTAATTATTACTTTTTATATTACTACTATTACATAGAATAAGGGCTTTTAGTACAATGTTCAGAACATTAGAAAGGGAGGGAAGAAATGCCCTTCGTAAGTTTCTTGCCGGTCTTCTAAGGTCTCCCACCGTAGGAGTAGACTAACGAACGTATTTATGGCAAAAAGCCTTTCCTGAGCCTTTCAATAAAAAATATTTGATATATACATTGTTGTCATTAGAGAAATTAATAACAGTTTTATTACGAGTAGGTACTATTGTATTAATAATAGTGATCAAGATTAAGTGTAAAAAGTTATAACATTGTTTTCGTATTATCAAATCGTAAAACACTTTCTAGGTATTTTAATTACGTTCATTTCTTATTTACCTACATGTACCGAAGTTTATCAACTTATTACAACATAATATTTGAAACACTTCTTTTAGATTGTGGCTTCTATTACCTTTGGAATAAGAGTCAGTTTCACAATAATGATGAAGTAACAGACAATTAATTCAGTGCCTCTGTTAGCTACCCGTTATACAAGTTCTGATTAGAATATATGATATCTTTAAGGACAGGAAGAGTACCGACCATTTGGCTTCTTAATTGTCAATAGTTTAAAATTTAAAAACTATAATGCTTCCTATTATCGGTTAGGTTTTCACGATCAGACAGTCTGTGTATATTATTATACTAATATACATACTGTATATTATAAAATACACGTACAAAGGGCGGTCTTATCACTAAGAGTGATCTCTTCGAAGCAACCATTGGATGGACAAAAAATATTTGAATTTGAAGTGGGTTCGTCGTCGCGTCGGTGCACCATAAATAATTATAGCATAACTAACAGCAATAAATAATAATAAATACTTAGTATACTATTGATACAAATATAATAGTTATAATTAAAAAGAACTTTTAGACATTTTTTTAGAGTTTTTTTAGACATCTATAAAATCTAAAGTATAACAGCTATGCAAATGTAACTTTTTATATTTAATAAGTCCACCAATGACATCATATCCCGAGAATTTTGTTAACTGGCATACGCCAAACCTAATATGAGGGTTCAAACAAACTTCGCGCTTCGAGAAAAGGTAGGTAGGCCCTTGCAATTGCAATTCCCTATCTTGTGGCAACATTTTAACGCTCCTTGTTTGTCACTAGGTGGCGCTGCTTCAATGCTATACAAATTCTCATGCGCTTGTATTTTGGAATTCCGTTGATACTGATACAAAAAGGTAGTAATAAACAGCCTATAACTGTCCCACTGCTGGGCAAAGGCCTCCATCATTGAAATCAAGTCATCGCTACAATTGATGGGTAATGGCTTGCCCACCACGCTTGCTAAATGCGGGTTGGTGATTACGAACCCGGGCTATGCACCGAATTAATCTGAAACATACTTTACCCGACCTGGGAATTGAACCTAGGACCTTCGAGTATCGGGCCGAGCTCTTTACCACTCTGCCACCGAGGCGATAGGTACTGGTACAATGAAGAGTTTAATCTATTAAAGAGTAATGACAAAATTATGTAAATTATAGGAAGTCGTTACAATTTAAAAATGTATTCGATGACCACTAATAGTGATATTGGCTACTGATTAGTTTCAATTAAGAATAATGTAGGTTATAAATTTCACTACAAAAATGTTGTATAAAAACCAGGCGATTGAAGAATGTTTATGTTTTTATCGGTGATAATTTTATTTAAAAAGTCGGGTCTCTGACATGGCAAGCATTCACAATATTCCTTTAGCAGCCGGAAGGAATAATTTAACGTGCCTTCAAACGTTGATCACCCATCCGGGAACTCACCGCGTACAATGAAACTTGAAATGAGCGATAGATGAAAATAACGCACGACTCCGATGCCACTGACCTCCTACGACGATAAATTCTATATTTTATATGTTATCTACAGTTATTAATCAATGAAAGAGAGATCTTTACGATTATTTTCATAATTTTTCTCTTCTATTCATCATCAGCTCATTTATGTCCCCACTGCTGGGGCACAAGCCTTCCCTATGGATGGATAGGGAGAACGGGCCATAAACCACCACGCAGGCCCAGTGCGGATTGGTGGTTGTTAACGACTGCTAATGCAGCCGGGACCAGCGGCTTAACGTGCCTTCCGAAGCACGGAGGAGCTCAAGGTGATAAATTTTTGGTCACCCATCCGATGACCGACCTTTGCGAAAGTTGCTTGCTAAGCAACTCTCTTCTATTACCTATACTTATCTTTTCGTTATGTAAGATAAGATTAGATACATTTTTTTTGCCATAATATTGTGTGTATGCATACACATATACATAGCAGATGTTATACTTCGGTAATGGTTCGGTAACTTCATAAATTAAAAACTAAACCGTTTTAGTATTAGTTTTATTGTTAGAACCTAAGCCTGCTACGCCGAAAAAATTTTTTGAATTTGAATTTTTCTATTTATATTTCTATGTTTTGTAGTATTCAAGGGAAAAAGTTTAAAAATTTTATTCTATAATAATGAAAGGATTTTGTGTCCTTTAAATTAATCTATGTATACATAATGACGTAGGTATATCAATAAGAGAATTGTAAAATTTATTTATTTATTTACATATAAAGCAAAATTGTAACCTACTACCCATTCAGGACGTCTATTTTTTTAGCTGTGAAGAAGAATGGGCGCAAGGAACTCCAGCTTTAATAGAAGCAACGACATTTACAAAAAAAAAGTATGACGTTACCAAATAATGCAATATTTACAATTAAATTTTCAAGAGCGTTAAATCAAATTGTTACGAGTATACTTACTTGCCTGCCTTTGTTTTTTTATTTTTTTTTTAAGAGTTTTTGTGTTTTACTTAAAGTTTTTGTTATTTTTTTTTTTGTTAAATTTTTTTATTGTAAGTTATTTGCACTTTCTCACTCAACATAAATATAACTGTACCAACTAGTAGTGGAAACTGTTAGGCTAATGTGCTAACACATAGTATAATATTATGATTATGTTATTTAAGAAAGCTGTTGTTTCCTTAATAAAGAAAATAAAAATAAAAAATAAATTAATGAATGAAAATAATGCAAACCACATTTCATATATAAACATTTAAAAAAAATAACAGTTTCATATATATATAAACAACATTTTAAAAAATAACAGTAAAATTTGCACTCCTATTGTAGTCGGGCACAGCGCTTATTCTATCATGCAATGCTAATAGAGGTTTCTGCGAAACTTAAATCAGTTACAAAAATTAAAGAGTTGAAAAATAAAAACATGTCATAACTTGCTTTTGTACCTATATCTTAAGGTAGGACGAGAAAGTGAGTAAAAAATAAATACAAAACTTTAAAACTCAGTATATAGCATCTATAATTATAATTACCTATTAAAAAGCCTAAAAAAGCCTTGAGTCTATGTAGAGCTGAATTAGTCCTGAATCAAATCTCCCGAAGGAAATTGGACGATACCGATCCGATACGACAAAGTAACAAATTGAAAGATGGCTTCCTAAAAATAATGTTGAATACGTAATCGCCGAGGATCGCCGCAGCGCCGCGCCGGCCCCCATTATTAATGATGTTAGTTCGTTGTCTATACTTACTCGCTGAAAAATAAATGGTCTGCTTACGAATGGTGCCTACTCCCTTATGAGAAAGCGTTTATTCCAACTTAATCTCATTATTGGTCATTAAGTGAATCACTTTTTGATTGTTTTCTAAAGTTTATTGTACAAAGTTAACTACTAAGTTTCTTGCTGGGATCTCTTAAATAGAAACAACCTTCCAAACCAAGCGGTAATATATTTTTAATTATTTTTTAATATTGTGATCAGATGACTGGCCGAAAGTTATAATATGGCGAACTTCTCCGTTTTTCTCCGAGTTTCTTGATTGCTACTGGGCATTTTCAGCTTCACCGGGCTTTTTAAGGGGCGGCGAGAATTTTAAAGGGTTCCTCAAGCCGTGTGAAACGAATCACCTTCGGAGGTTTTCTAGAGAGAACGGCATCACGCACTAGTGCGCTACTGCCCTACTAGATTCTCCGAGGGGTTCCGATCAGATCGGGAGCAGAACAGCCCGAGAGCGCCTCTAAAGGCTAGGACCTTGGCTCGGGTTGACCGGGCCGTGGTGGTGGGGAGAAGCACCAGGTACATGTCTGTACCTGGTATAGAGTGCGTGTAAACCGGTTCGTCGTACTCTTGTTCTACGAGTACGGTGTCTTAGGCCTAAACTAGTGTGCATGTTTAGTGTATTCTGTAAATGTGTAGTGTCATTTAGAGGATCAGGCGGGGGAACTTCTCTGTGCACAAAGCACGTTAAGCCCTTTGTCCCAGGAGGTCCCAGGCGTCTTAAAATGGCAGTGATGTATTCCGACAGTTATAAGATACGATAGACAGAGATAAGATAGCTAGTTTCTTAATAGTTGAGGTTTCCCGGTGAAGTGCGCCTCGGTCTTGTCATTACTTAACGTAAGGTATGATGAAGGTCACTCATAAGTATGAAAAAATATATCCTGAGTAACTTTAAGTATGCCATAAGCTACTTTTCCACGCGTAAGTACTGAGACTCGGTCAGAGAGCTAAGCAAGATACTATTAAAACAAGCTCTCTAAGCATAAAGTCAACACCAACTAAGCAGCCGCCATTTATATATCTAGGTCTTCCGATAAAAATATGACAACGTGTACATACATCTTAAAACAACTACGATATTACTAAAACAAGATCTGTACAAAGTAAGCGTTCATTACCACTGGAGCCTACTTTCAAGGGTACGAGTAATAAATATAGTCTGGCAAGTTAACTGTACATAAATACTTAGACATAATTAGCCATCGTAAAATGAAATTCTAGTGCGAAGCAAACGTACCATCTCACTTTCATTACAACATCACAACCAAAAAAACGCTGAAATCTCGTCTGTGGCACTTACACCGTGCGATTTCGCACCAAAAAGGCATTTATATTAATAAAAAAGTTCGTATATAAAATACATATTAGGTATTGCCTGCGATACGAAATTACCGAGTTTAATTATGGAGTAACCTAAGACCATACTGGTTTTTTGTGAAACTTAATTTAATAGCACGTTATATATAAAACTAGCTTTTGTTCGCGGCTTTGCTCACGTGGGCTACACGACTTGTGTTTATTCGTAATAAAAGTCAAACTTATTAAAGGTAAATATCATAAGGGTAATAAGTAAAAAGTGTCTAACATAAAACAACGTAATAAAAATCAATCTGTATAAGTAATTTTGGACCGTTTTGAAACCTCCTGTACAAATTGTTATCCCTACTTAAGGCTAGGTATTCCTGCAGAGGCCGCGCTATTGAGTTTTTTCAAACAATCTGAGACATAGAAAACAAGGTTTTAAATTCTGGAAAAAAAGTATGTATTAGTTAAGGATCTAATCTAGTGGAAGTCGCATTCAGTTACAAGATCCATTGAACTTCACTCGATAAAAAAAAATCCCAAAGTAACTTTGTAATGTTTTTTCAATATGATGACTAAACTACTGATATTTTCCATTTATTTTTTGTACTTAATTGAAGACAATAATATTTCGCAGGGGAATTCGCAGAGTTTGACTTGATAAAATGATTGTCTTATTTACTATGTTTAAATATCTACGAAATGCGCGAGTACGGCTGCTCGGCAGGCCCGATCAGTCGCGCTCGGGCGCTTACGGACAACGGACCTGTGTCAGTTTTTTCCGTGACTGCCAATCAATCCGTTTTTATCGTAAATAATTATATAATTATTGCAAGTTATTCATAATGGGCAATAAACAATAAACGCTTACAAAGATTCATGCATTCATGTCTAAAACTTATATTATGGTTATAATTCGATAGTATAAGAATATCAGTATGACTATGTACTGAAGATCGCATCGCTACGATTTTTGATAATTCATATTTTGTCTATAGATATCGGTACCTCTGCCGGGTTGGATTTAGAAATAGGTCGCCTGAATCTGAGAAAACTGAATGCGTAGGGGGCTCAGGGAAGCTCCTCTAAGATTCCCTAAAACAATTTCGGCTGCCGGCGTTACGTTTGAATATTTTTAATAAATTTTTAAAATTCGTATAAAATGTACTGTGAATGCGTGAAACTATTTTCGATGCTTCTTTAGTCAAAGTCAAAGTCAAATATTTTTTATTCAAATAAACTTTAGAAAAGTGCTTTTGAATGGTCCAAAAATTTTTTAACCTACTACCCATTCTAATTGGTTCTATCAAATACAAGGACAGCTTCACGTTACTGAAAGACGACTCTGTCTGCTAGAAATCTGGGCTGGAGAAAATAAACCTTTGCTTACAAAACGCATCGAAAGGGACGATAATTTCTGGAAAACGCAAATGGAGCCAAAGTTGGTCCAATTTTACATGAAATGTTTAATGCCGGAAATGAGGATCAATCACATAATAGCTAATCTGATTTTTACTATATACATCGTATGCGCAATCACCTACTAAGCATTTTATTCATAAAATATTATAATCCGTCAAGAAATGAAGAAGTTATTAATGTTTTTCTGAATGGCTATTTTGAAACGCGCGCGCCTGCTTGCCACTCACGATGATGTCACAGTACATAAGTCGTGCGGACTCGTGCGACCGTATGTACGGGTCAAATCGTACAAGGAATATTTGGATCACTTCCCGAGGACCGATCGAGATGAAACTTGGTATATCTACGCAACTTCGATAGCAATTCAATAATATGGCATCATGGAACTGGTCTGATGATGCAGTCGGAAGGTGATCATCAGTGGTCGGAGTAGGTATATTGATTTTAGATACTTGCGTCATGATATCATAACATGGACATGCATTTCTTCCGGAATGTACCGGAGTTTCCAAAAATTTGGTAAATAGAGTAATAAAATAAAAAACCATATGTAAGCAAACAAAATTGTTTATTGTTAATACAAATAATCATTATTACAGTTTTATTAAAAATAATTATTTTTAATCCTCATCGGTTACAAGTTCTACATTTTGATTTTCTGTCTCTATACAATTAAAATAAATAACTATAATTTTTTCAATATTTTCTAATTTTAAGCTATTTCTTTTAACATCTAAGATCCATTTGTAAGTGGAAAATGATCGTTCAACATCTGTAGATGTCAATGGAGCGAATTTGAAATAAAGTTTCTGATTATTTGCTACGCTTTTTTCAATACTCTCGCTGTATTCTCTAATTGTATCTAAATCTGGATTTCGTTCCATAACTGATTCTATTTTATTTTTTATATTCTCATTATTGCACTCGTTAAGCGTAGCCCTTACTTGATCAAATACTAAAAGTGAATCAGCTAGAGATAAATTTTGTTTTTGTAACTCTTTTAGGGCTAGTAGTATAATAGAGTAATTTTCTTCAATATATTTTAAATCATTTTCTAAATTTTGTTTTTCCAAAATGTTTTTTGCGTTTCGTATGGCTATAGCATCAGAACTGCTCAAGCAGGATAAAACTTCTTTTATTTTATCTAAATGTTGAGCGTAGTAAGATGCTGCCTGTAACCAAGTACCCCATCTGGTAATGACTGGTTGCGGAGGCAACGGTAAGTCAGGATATTTTTCTTTTAAAATGTTTACCCTACTAGGAGCCTTTAAAAATACTTTTTTAACATTTGATATAAGAATATCAACATCGTTGTATTCTGACCTTATCTGCTCACTTACACGATGAAGAGCGTGCGCCAAACATGTCACATGCTTCATTTCAGGTAAGTAATGTTTTAAATTTCGCCCTGCAGATAGCATGTACGCTACACTGTCAGTGCAAAGCATTAAAATATTGTCAACTTTCGCTTCAAAAGTGTTTTGCCATAAATTTTCTAGACATTGCAGTACAAATTGTGTTATTGTTTGTCCATTTACTGCTGTTAGCATTTTACAAGCAATCAAATAAGGCCGGCCTGCACTATTACTAGGATGCAATGGTTTTATTAGGAAATTGACTATGTATCGACCAAAAATGTCTGTTGTCTCATCCAGCGATATCCATAGTTTCTCATTTTTATTAGTTTCATAGATCGAATTGATTTTATTCCTATAAAACTTCTCCAAATAAACTTTTCGTAACTGTGATTCGTCAACCACTTTACGATTGGTACAAACGCAACAACAAGTACTGCACATATATTTCTGAAAAAACTCTTTGAACGCTGGATTTTTCATTTGCGACCAAGGAATATTGCATAGAATCAGGAACTTAATGAGGTCGAAGTAAAATTCCTCTTGCGGTCTCTTAAATTTTCCTTGATGTACAGCGCCTTCAATGTGTTTGGTAATGTTGCCTCTATTCACAGCTTTCAAATGACTTTCACACTTTGTACAGTATATAGTGCCACTTGCGTTATCGTAAAGTAGCTCAGGATAGTGCAATAACCACTTTTGCACTGTTTCAGCCTTGACCTTTGCCATATTTATTTATATCTCACCTAAAACAATGATTTAAATTTACAATATATACATACACAACTGTAAAGTCGATAATGAAATTCTGTTTCATATAAAGTGTTTTTTTTAACTGAAGCGGTGATAGCCCTGCGGTGTGCGTACCGGACTCTCATGCGCTGTGATGATTGCTATAAAGTGATTTTTTTAACTGTTTCCAAGTTCTAAAACCTTCTTAAATAGTGAAAATAATTAAATCTTACCCGTACAAAAACAACTTCAAATGGGCCCAATCCAAGAGTAATAAATCGATGTCCGTAGTTATAAGCCAAATTCGTCGTTTTAAGTAGATTTCAGAAGACAGTAAACAAGCCAGGGTCAAGTCAAGATATTCACAACACATAAAATAAGCGCACTCCACGAACCGAAATAAGTGAGTGAGCCACTTGGTCTGGATGTCGGTGCGAGCGCATTGTTTTCGAACAAACAGTCAATGAGTCATCCTGGATACTTGATTCTAATTGGTCAGATGCGTTGAGCATAGAGATAAGAGGACAAAAGACCCTGTTTGCCGGATGTCGTGTGTTGAAATGAATATTATTATTATATCATTTTATACATGCTTAGGCTTTTACTCCAACACTTTTACTACAACAAGGTTTTTACACACCAGTCATTTTTTACTATTAAATTCTGGTCATCTACGCCACTAGCAGCATAGCGTTGAGAGTATTGATACATTTTTAACTAGTTTCATGTAATAATTTCGATGTTTCGGTATTTTTATCATAATAATCCGGAAACTCGGAGGAGTATCTATATTAACATATACGTTTGATGTCAGTGACCTTAATTCAATATACCTACTCCGACCACTGGTGATCATAGGAACTGAGGTTATAGAGTTTTATTTAACTCATAAAAAATTCACATTTCACTTACTGAGCTAACTAGGAACTTTGCAATGAAACAAGGTAACCCCGCCATATTTGTGCTTATTTTATTTGTCTTGATAAAAACTAACCTTGTGTGGTGCTCAAGATCTGATGATGAAACTGAAAGGAGGTCAGAGGAACTCCTAGACTGTACGTACTTACATGTTAAAAAGTTAAAAGTGAAAAAAAATTTAAAACAAGCTTTTTATTAAATTTTAACCGCTTCTGTGGTCTAGTGGCTAAGCCACCGGTCTTACACCCAGAGGTTCCGGGTTCGATTCCTAGCGGGAGGTACATCTTTGTGTACCTACTCGGTTTGGCTGATAGTAGGGCTTGTTAAGTCCGCCTGGATTTTAGTTTTTTAAATAAGTTCTAAGATGCTGTACTTTATCGCAGACACATTAATAAGTAGGTACCTACTAACCTAAAGTAAAAAAAAATCGTTTTTTTTTTGTTTTATATTTTGATATGTTTCATGTTTTGTGTTTGTGTTTTAAACGTTTTTTTATTTATTGATTTATCATCTGTGTGTGTTAGCTGAATATTTTGTAAGTAAATAAAAATAGTCCTATCCGGGTCTATCTATGTGCAAAATTTCATCTAAATCTGTTCAGCCGGTTCCACGTGATTGAGTAAAAAACAAATAATAAACATTTAACCGCCTCTGTGGTCTAGTGGCTAAGCCTCCGAACTTAGACCCAATGTCCCAATGTTCAATTCCTATCAGCAGCGCGTTCTTGATTTGTTTGGTGGTTGGGCTTGTTAAGTTCGCCTGGCTAGCTACCACCATCTTATCTAATACCGGCGCCATAATAAAAATGTTAAAAGCATTGTTGTATTCCGACTGTTTAGAAATCCTTTTGGGTCTTTTGGAACACAAAAAAACAATTTGACAACAATAAACAAATCGTATTTCTATTTATTTATTATTAAATATTCTTTTTTAGTAATAAATATAACTTATGTTACTCAGGGATAATGTAGCATTCTAATAGTGAAAGAATTTTTAAAATCGGTTCAGTAGTTTTTGAGTTTATTCGTAAAATACAGTGGCGGGCGGCAAGCGGCAACTGCCGAGCTAGTGCGAGCGTAGCTGATGACGTCTGCGTTTTTGAGAATGCAGCACGAAAATCGCTCTAACTTCGTCATTTTTGGTCCAATTTCAATAATTCTTTTTTGGTTAATTGGTTTTGATGTGACTGTAAATCTACATATTTAAATAAAAATTCTCGTTGATCTTCATTGTAGATAGTGACAGACAAGCACGTGGAATGCCAATAAGAACGTTGTCCTTACATGACAGATGACAAGGAAAATGTAAATTATGTAGACTCCACAGCCTTACCATATCAAATTTGCAACCAGGTACAAGCACAAGAGAAATAAATTTTGAAGAATTTTGAGATTAAACATAATAATATTTTGAATTTAATTTGATACCCTTATTCCATTTATGCCAAACATTCTTTGAAATAAATAACCGTGCAATCCTTTCTGGTGGATACTTAACTTAGCCCATGAAATTGAAGTAAGAAAAATAATTTTGAAAATAAATAATAATATTATAATTAAATGGATACCAAAAAACATAAATTCATTATTAATTACTTACTTTATTTATTTACGAAACTCGTAACTCTACTTTATCACTACTAAACAAAGTTTGATCATAAAAATGCACTTCTAAAGCAAAATAAAATTACCCTACTGCTTATTTCTATACTGTATCGGTGGCGAGCGGGCGGGCGGTGTCATGCGAGTTCACTACCGCTACGTCCGCGCGAAACGCCGCCGAGACATCGCTAAATGCATACTTTGACAGGAATACCTAGCCTTAAGGGATCATTTTCCAAAAATCTTGAAACACTTTATAATTTCTTACCAGGCCAAATACCGAAATTTAAAGAATGACAGATATCCATACAAATTTCCAAGCTTATTTCATCTCTCTAGGGGAGATTTTTCAAAAAATGCTAAAACATGTCATTCTTTATTTTTATTGAAAAATCTATAGATTGATTAAATTAGTTATATTGATAGTTATTACTTAAAAAATAACGATTTCCCCAAAAAAAACTTCTTTCCTTTTTTACTTTTTTAAAAGAAAATAAACAAAATTCCTGAGACACGTCATTCTTTATTTCTTATCAAGAAGCCAAATACCAATTTTGAAGTAAAATACATAAGTATTTTAGTTAAAAACTGACGGAGTTTCATACTAACTTTCATCCCCTATTTGACCCCCTTAGGGTGTGATTTTCGTAAAATCCTTTCTTAGTGGCTGGTTACGTCACTCAATTTATGATGATAAGGCCGTTTGGTGGAAGCGCACTTCACCCGGCAGTGGCTATCTTAACTCTATCTGCCGGAACACAACAATGCTATAAACATTGATGTTATGAATGAATAATAATGAATAAATATAATTATTATGAATAACATAATAATTATGAATAATAACTGATAATATGTTAATAAACACTTGTTTTCTGACATCAATGCAATTGAAATAAAATATATCGCTAACTTAAGTTTTAAGTAAGTAAGTAACTAACTAGACTTAATTAACGCACAACTATTATTGTATATTTGCATGCCATGGTTTTTTCAAAAAGTTAAGCCTGATGTCATAACTAAGTATACCTAATTATTTTGGAATCGTTCCGCAATCGTGTCGCAGTCGTACCGGACATTATAAAAGTTCCCAAATCCGCGTCTCACGGGGAAGGTTCGATCTGCGTCTTAATTGGCCGCCGTTCCTTCGCTGAATAAAAATTACGATCTATTTTGTCCATAACCATTACCTGCGGTGAACCACTGTGTGAATCCGAGCAGAGAATAATAACTTACGAAACTAAGACGTCTTGACGGGAAATATAGTGTACGTACATATATTTAGTATGATGGTGAAAGAATATCTTAATGATAATCTTAATCTTATGGCTTTACAACGTTCTCTTAAACACAACATGGCGACATATAGATAAGATGGTGGTAGCTAGCCAGGCGGACAAACAAGCCCTACTACCAACCAAATCGAACTCGGAACCTCTGGGTTTAAACCGGAGGTCTTAGCCACTAGCCAACGGAGGCGGTTATGATTTGATGGAACAGAGCATTTTAAGCTCCAGAAGTGTTTTTAATTTCGTTAGGGTTGGTAGTTATGAGTTCCGTAACCCTAAAGAAATTTCTACGGTTTTTTAACGGGATCGCGGCACAATGTGGACGAACAGTGGGTGGCGGAAGTCAGTCTCCTGGGAGTGTTTTTCGGCTTCACAGGCCACTAGCCGTCGCACAGCTGGAGGAGCAATGGCTGCAAGAGAGTATAGCAAATTAAGGGGGGTAGGTTTTAAGCAACCAGTTATTTATTGATCGATAGTTCCTGTTTAGTGCAATGTCCACTTCTTTTGTGAGTGCAGAGTGATTTCACAACTGCAATAATACTGCTTTTAAATCTCATGGTAAGGCCCCTGATTAGTACCTACCACAGTTCATACCCACATAAATTGGTGGTATTTAAATTGATTTTACTTTTTTTGAAGAACCCATTCACTGTTTAAACTCCAACGACTACCAAAAACAAAAGAAAAAGGCGAGAGTAAAAAAAACACTGATCAACTCAAAAGGTTAAGCCGTTTTACCAACCGTTTCGAACAAAAAGCGATTATCTGTACCCCAACGAATTAGACTAAACGGAGTTAGGGAACCGGGATGAACGAGCCGAAGCCAATTTGTCGATAGTCGACGCAAATCGTTAAGTTTTCGATCGTACGCGGTAAGTGGTTTTACACTTTTACGGTTAATACGATGATAAATTTGAGACAATTGCCCTTTCAAAGATGTTCAATTGTTTCGTTTATTGCTACTCTTATCTGTATCAATATATGAAACACTAGCTTTTGTTCGCGGCTTTGCTCACGTGGGCTTCACGACTTGTGTTTATTCGTAATAAAAGTCAAACTTATTCGAGGTAAATATCATATGGAAATAAGTAATAGGAGTTAAACAACTCAACATGTCACGACATTTCAACATTAAGATTTTAATTTTTTTATCATTTAAAAGCCCATCCGTGCGAGCTAGAATTAGTTTTTTTTTTTTTTTTAATATATTTACGGGTAAGCACAGTGCCTTGATCTCACCTGATGTTAAGTGATGATAAGGCCATTTGGTGGAAGCGCACTTCACCCGGGATCCTCAACTAGTGAGGCACTGGCTATCTTATCTCTAGCTGCCGGAACACAACAATGCTACAAACATTGTTGTTATGGCGACATATTTAGATAAGATGGTGGTAGCTAGCCAGGCGGACAAACAAGTCCTACCACCAACCAAACCGAGTACACAAAGATGTACCCCCGCTGGGAATCGAACCCGGGACCTCTGGGTCTATACCGGTGGTCTTAACCACTAGACCACAGAGGCGTAAAAAAGTGAGAATAAAAAGTGAAAAAGTGAAAAGTGAAAAGAGAGAGTAAAAAGTGTCTAATACAAAACAACGTAATAAAGATCACTCTGTATAAGTAACTTTGGTTCGTTTTGTCATCCCCACTTAAGGGATCATTTTCCAAAAATCCTGAAACACTTCATAATCTAACCAGGCTAAATACCGAAATTTAAGAAATGACAGATTTCCATACAAACTTTCCACCCTTATTTCACCCCTCTAGGGAAGATTTTTCGAAAAATGCAAAAACACGTCATTCTTTATTTTTATCGAAAAATCTATAGATTTATTAAATTATTCATTTTTATAAATAATACTTTAAAAATAACAATTTACCCAAAAAAACCTTCTTTTCTTTTTTACTACTCTAAAAGAAAATAAACAAAATTCCTGAAACACGTTAATCTTTATTTTTTTTTCAGAAAGCCAAATACCACCTTTCATGTATTTTATTTCAAAATAACGGACTTTCATACAAACTTTCACCCCCTATCGACCCCCTTAGGGTATGATTTCCGTAAAATCATTTCTTAGTGGCTGGTAACGTCACTCAATTAACCTACCGTCCAAATTTCATCTAATTAGCTCCAGCGGTTTCGGCTCGTCGATGATAAATCAGTTAGGACAAGTCATTAGAGTAGCTGACGTTTCGGACACAGTGTCCGAATTGACACTTTTTAATTTTATTATTTTTTTTACTGCGTATATAGGTTGACAATCTATAAAATAATTGAACTGTCTATGAAACAATTAAAGCATATATAAAACAAAAGAAATATTTATGAAATAATTGAACTATATTATAAAACAAATTATTTTATTGCTAAATTAATTTTTATTGTACGTAGGTAATACGCTATTTGCGGCTCCGCTCGGTACTTCGCTCCGTGAACGTGTATTCCGTGATCCCTGGGGATAGGGAAGGAATATTTTTTCAAGTTTTCTTAGCAGATGTCTTTACCCAATAAGCGAACGACCTGTCCATCCAACCAATTTCAAGTTTCTTCCAACCAATTTCAAGTTTCTTGGCTTTACAGTTCCTTAGATTTCTTAACGAGTCAGTCAGTCACTACGTAAGTGGGATTTTTGCTTACAGAAAAGAAAACTTTTTTTCATTGAAAATAAAGCCTATATTAACTTGAGAAAAGTGTAAATTTCTATTTGTGCCGAATTTAAGAAAATTGTAGGATCGGTTAAGTAGTTTCAGAGATTACCAACTACATATATCTACAAACAAACAAATCTTAACTGTATACAATATTAGTGTAGAGAATAGAAATGCATCCACTGATCATGTCCTACCCTGGATACACCTCACTTCTGACTTCTAGAAATACTGACAGCATTTAAAAAAAGATAAGTGTTGAAAAAAATCCACGAGCGGGATTCGAACCCGCACCCCGGCATGTCATGGGGTGCGGTTTCGAATCTCGCTCGTGGAATCTTTTAATAGTTATTTGTTATACAAGAGTGCAAAGTTGTTTTTTAACCGCGTGCTCAATTTGATGACCGAGCAAGCGAAGGATTCTAAAATTGAATCACGAGCGCAGCGAGTGTTTCAAAAATTAGAATCCTGAGCGTTAGCGAGGGAATCAAAAGAGCACCAGGTGAAAAATCTTTGCACTCGAGTGCAACACCTAACTTTTCATCCCACCTCAGCGAGGAAATGACTAAATGCAAAAAAACATTTACAATCACAAGATACTTTTATTTCAGTTTAGGTATTAACTACTACATTATGAAAGGTAAGTATTACAGAATAATCTTTAAGTTATAACAAACAATACTTAGGTATAATTAAGAAAAATTGAAAGTAACGTTGCTACAGTTACTAAGTGTAATATTTTTGTTAGGTACTGTAATGTTGGTGTTAGTAACTTGTGTACTGTAACACCCCGCTGGGTCGTTACTTAAGGAACGGGGGGTTGTATCGAATAATAATGCTTTATAGCTTTAAATATTTATATTACTTTCAACATGAAATAATAACAATCAATTCGTCGTCGCGACCCGTCACCGAGTCCGCGATGTTCTTCTTTTTTCTCTTCTACTATATTTTAATGCAGGCCACGGTGGCTGCCAGTAAGTATGCCCGAGCAAGGAGTCTCGGTTGCTACAGTACTGATAAATTGGGCACCATGGAGGTAGAAGCAAATAGGTTTAATGATGTTTTGAATTCACAAACTTAGTGCACACGATGTTCTAAATTCAATTTACTTTATCCTCTAGGGGATAAAAACGGCTTTTGCACTCAGATATCGAAGAGCAAAAATACTCTTTCCGAGATGGTGGGATGAAAACACTTTATCTTTTTTCAAATTGTAATTTGTTCGCAACAATATTTGCGTAAAAAAAAGGATGATGATATTTGGACTCAAAAATATCATCTTTAATGATAAATTTTCGATATAGGTATGTATGAGAAAGCATAACGACCATCAAATCTATTATTGCATCTCTTCTTAATGAGACATTTCAAGCTTTCTCTCTCCCAGTAGCCCTTAAACCCATCGGGATCCTTTGTGAAATTATTTATAGCATAATCTTCCATACGATTTTATGGACTATCGGTTAGTCTTTTTAAATGAAACAACAACACGGAGTGTGAATCTCGTAAGTCCAACATAATCAGCAGGCATCCAAGGGTTAGCCTAAAATAACAGCCCGCGGCCAATTACGGGCCGTTTCATTCACAAAACTGCTTCAGACACGCTACGGTGGAAAAAAGATGGCCGACCCATTGTTGGCGAGGTGGATTTCAATAAAATAATTTCACATATTTTTTTTAAATTATTTTTGAAATACTTATGCATTGACTATAAACAATATCTGGTTTTGATTGATTTTACCTTTTATTTATTTATTTGTTGCCTTAAATATACATTTAAATTTTACAGTTGACAAAGTAGAATTAAAGTGTTAATGTAATTTGCCAGGTGAAATTACATTACTGGAGACAGAAAAACGTACATACATACATAATGTACGTCAGGTTAATTTAAATTTATTTGTTTAATTAATACATAACGTTTACATAGTGCAAACAAATACATAGGTACAGTTACGAGCTTTAACATATATACACTTTTGATTAGCTTTGACTCTTATTCCATTGTATAAAGAGGTAAAAGGTTAGATTAGGTAATAGAGAAACTGTTTACATGTTAAATACTCGTGACTGTAAGTACTTACATGTCAATTACTTGAGTACGAATAGCTAAGTTTACACCGTGGTAATATAAACTTAAACCTCCAAACACTACCTAAGTACACAAATATCTCGCGCATTGAGATCCGTAGCAAGTTATAGTCCAATATAGTGAAGTAAGTAAATAGCCTAGATAGTGTATGTCTGCACAATCTTGCTTTAAATGCTTCGAAGATCACTCCGACCAAAAAATACCCGAACCCTTTGTTGTCGTCTGCTAAATTTAAAATTACTCAATATATTATCGGACTCAGTACGAAATTCACCCAAAAGTTGTTTTTCGTGTGCACTCCGTGAGACCATTATTGTTACGAGTAAGCGCCGAACTAGAATGGTTATAACCGTGGAAAGAAATTATGGAAGATGAACGAACCCATAACCAAGTTGGAGCAATAATTACACTTAAAACAATAATGACAATTGTTTTAATCAACGTAAAACGTGCCCATCCTTGGCAAGTAACAGCAGAGTCATGTTAGCTGCTTTGTTTTCTGAAAGCGCCTCTCAAACCAGAGGGCCTACTACGAACCACGTTCGACGTGTTGCCTCCCTGTCACATTTACGCACGAATTTACAAGTGCGACAGAGAGCAACACGCCGAACGTGGTTCGTGGTAGGGCCTCTGATCCGTTTCGAACCCCTCTCAGAATCTAGTAAGGCACGGGGACACGCACTAGTGTGTGATGCCGTTCCCCCTAGCAAACCTCCGAAGGTGGTGATTCGTTTCACACGGCTTGATACCGTCTGAGGCAATCAGCAAACTCTCTCCAGAAAAAGCCTCTCAAATTTTAATAAACTGGCTATCTCAAACTGTCACTAACATTCACACGTATATCCTCCTTTCTACAACGCGGGATCCTTTAAACGAGATGTGAAGTAGCAACGAGCGGGTTAGCAAGGTGAGGACGTTTTTTTATACTTGACACGGCAAATGACTCCATTTCACCTGATGTTAAGTGAGTATGGAGTCCAGATGCGACGACAACTGGTGCAGCGTGAAACAACGCAGCATCGGTTACCTTCACTCTGCCGGCCCACAAGGTGCCTCTTCACGCCTCGTTTGAAGGACCTCATGTCATAGGAAGGAGGGAAGACGTTAGTGAGGCACAATCTTGCCCCGCTAGTTGTCCTCGCATCTGGACACTGCTTCTGATTAACATCCGGCAGAGCAAAGTCACTTTCCAACTCATATGATAAAATATAAAAAACATAGTTGTGTTGGTACGGCCTTTGATGAAATAGGTAGCCAGTCGACTTAAAACAAGCCCTAACATTAGCCAAACCAAGCACGGTAAATTAAGTCCTAAAATTATTTTTAGGACTACCCATATATAATATTGTTTTAGAATTATCGAATTAGTTCAATTCAATTCAATTCAATCATTTTATTGCAATACATAAATACATGAGTTGTTATTGGTAAGAACGTTCTGGGCCCGGATTGAGCTAGAAAATATTTTATAATGAAAAATAGATTACTTTCCTTACAATTCGAGAGACCATACAATCAAGCCTTATTCATTTAATTACTTATTTATTATGTACAGCTGTAGAGATTCTCCATGAATAACATAAAACCTTATTTACATAAGAAAAATAAGAATTCAATTGAAGCTCTCTAGTGCCTGTTTGACAAGCAGCCGTCAATATTTCACTATGCAATTTAGAGACTAGCGCTGGATCAATCGCTCGTCCTTGATCCCTTGCTACCGCACAAACGACCCTCAAAAACTATATACCAAACGAAACGATCAAATCATACTAATCATCGTCCATAGACTTGCGTGCCAATAAGACTTGCGCGCACTGCCTTCTCACGACGCAATGTACGACGATTTCACCTTAACCGAATTTTGTACGCTTATCAGATAATGTCTAAAGGGGTTTCTTCTAATAAAGGAGGGTAATGTGGGTCACCCATTCACGAATGTGCTTAACGACAGTGGAATCTTCATTTTGGGGGAAAATGTACTAAAGTTCTATCGTTTCGTACGATTAGATTTATAACGGTCGACGAATAAAGATGAATCTAGGTAATTTTGGTAACAGTCGAGACTCTATATTGTGTAGAAGATCGTTTAGTAGTAAAAGACAAAATGGAATTAAGTTTTTTTGTGACCGCGCTCAGCCAGGGTTCCAAACATCAGGATAACATGTTTTTATTTGTATGGTCTGTAGAACAGATAAACCAATATTTTTTATAAATATTGCACAATAATCATAATAGTTTTTTTTTGAGAAAAGTGTTGAAAAGTTTTGGGTAAAAACTTTTTAACTGATCTTTAATATCTGTAAAATATTAAAATCAGGTGTTGATGACGTAGTTGTCGATATTGAATAAGGCTCCGTTGACTTACAAAGTAAGAGTAGATTGTATTGATTAACTTCGGTGAGTTGGACAGAGACACTATAGCATAGTTGGTAGTGCCTGACCTGGCATATCATGGGGTGCAGGTTCGAATCCTGCTCGTGGAATTTCTTCAACACTTCTTAAAAAAATTATTTCTTCAAATTTTGTTTGTACAAACATGTTTTTCTTAAAAGTATACTATAATTGCAAAAAGCCTTTAAGATTATTTAAATATAATTTTAAGCAAATGTTCGCAACAAAAATTTATATCGGTATATCGTTTTGGCTTACAGAGTAAGAGTAGATAGTGTTGATTAATTTCAGCGAGTTGGATTGAGCCACGATAACATAGTTGGTGGTGCACCTGACCCCGCATGTCATGGGGTGCGGGTTCGAATCCCGCTCGAGGAATTTTATCAACACTTTGTCTTTTTTTAAAGCCTTTATAACCAAATAACTGACAATACCTGTCCTTAAGAGGACTACTTGGCAGGAAAATGAAAACTCATGTCTGCGGTATGTTTTATTTGCTAAAATTTGTGGATGGTGGATTTTAACCGTTAAGAATTCTTAAAGTGTTGACAATTAAAACAACACAACGCAACGTCTTTTCAAGTTTTCACAAAAAGTCCGCGTGAGATCTCAATAAAGCCCCACAAGGTTGGATAGGGGAATATCATTTATTACTGCTCATTTCTGTTATTATTCATTATCATCTATTATTTATTGCAAAGAAAATATTGTTTATTTATATAAGTTGTAAGATAAATTACTTTGATACTGGCTAAATGTACAAACTGCACAAAGTCAGGAAAAAACCGCCGAACCAGCTTCCTTAAAGCAATTAGCATGCAAATGAGAGCAGACTCGTGTGTCTTCCTGTACGAGAAACTATCTACAGCTGGCGTGGGAACTCGCCTCCATTGATCTTACTCGTAGCTGCTGTTGAAATCGTATACACACTCGTACAACACTGATAGAAATTAACAAATAACGTTAAGGGGGTGCAGCGCGGACGCAAAACTGCGAGTTTCAAGTTTCTTTATGATAGCGAGCGAGCGGCGCGTGGCAGTGGTGTGACAACGGCGCACGACAAGAATACGCACGCACACTAATATATGTACAGAGTAGGCTGGTGATTTAATTCGAGCAATGTTTACTTTCGTAAAATCATAGGCGTTTGGGTAAAAAATAAGAAAAGTCTTAATATTTTCATATTCATGTTTTTTAATGGAAAAATAAGAAAACAGTGACCTGCGGAATATCAATACAAACATTTTGATGTCGGATCATTGTTTCATTTGGGCTATAAGTATTTACAAAGTTTCTGAAGAAATAAGTTTTTAGATATCATTATTTTACGTAATGTTTATGCAGTTTCTGGGTATTTGTTTCAAATTCCAAGACAACCATGACCTTGTGAAAGGATCAAGCTAACCTACACTAGTCCTTTTAATGTATAAGACCTATTCAGCGCCTAGCACCAGTGACTTAAAAACACGTAAATTTTCAAATTCCGCGCTGCACCCCCTTAACGTTTGATTGTTTTGTGGACACGTTACCGATAGGCCCCCCAGAATACCAGCGTTGCAGCGGCTTATGTCGCTGTAGCACGTGCTGAGGCTGGGGCCTAGTTGGCCACATTTGTCTTTTGTTTTCACTTTGTATTGTTATAGTAAATATCGTGTAATAATTTTGTAATGTGTGTCAATAAATGTATTTTCTTTCTTTCTTTCTTTCTTATCCATCACCACACCACCACGATTACCAGCTCATTTTTATGTCCCCACTGCTGGGGCACGAGCCTTATGGATCCCTTTGGATGGATAGGGAGAACGGGTCATAAACGACCACGCGGGCCCAGTGCGAATTGGTGGTTGTTAACGACTGCTAATGCAGCCGGGACCAACGGCTTTCCGTGCCTTCACTGCACAGCACTGAGGAGCTTGAGATGATAAATTGGTCACCCATCCGATGACCGGCATTTGCGAAAGTTGCTTAACCTCAGCACTCATAACGTTATCATCAGCCATTAAACGTCAGCTGTTATACTTATAGTAGATTAGAGGGTGGTTGTAGTACCATTGTTGTTGATTTTCATAACAAAAGTGCTTTAGCTTCTTACCTTGGGATCGCAATGTTTGTGATGTTGTCTAATAGGATAGAAATGCACATTGTCCATTGGACTTGGAAAAGATAAAAAAAAGTTTATTTTTACCCTATACCATTTTATAAGACATTATTCCAAAACGTGTAGTTTTTGTTTTACTTCGGTACAATAAGTATTTACAAAGTTATTGTACATAATTTATTTGGTTAAAACAAGCTTAGTTTGCTGGCAGTCGGCTTATATCGGATGACGTGACGTCACCGTATCCGACGCCGTATTGTGATCTTTACGGAAAAACAAAACCACAAGGTGATTTTTAATTGTTTTGAAAATATATTGTGAAGTAATTAGCATATTTGATAATTAAGATTAAGATAATTGATGATGATGAAGAAAATAAACATTCCTACACTCACACCAATTATCTAGCCCAAGGGAAGCTTCGTTATGAATAGGTACTCGTTAAATGGTTACTAGACAACGGATAAACATACTTAAAATACTTAAATACATACCTATTATATAGAAAACAGCTAGACCCGAGACAATTTAGAAAAACAGTAATTTCTAAATTGACTCGACCGGGGATCGAACCTGGGACCTCAGAGATGGCGAATGGTCATAACAACATCCCACTCCTGAAATCAGGCTTTCCCGGATGTAATATCAAGAACATAAGCGTCGGTAAACATAGTACAATAGGGTTGAATCCTAGAAACCGTGGTTCAATCCCGTTAATTCTGTAAGATTTCTGTGATGTGAATACATACATAACACAAGCATATCAGCTTTCCTGTGGACAAGACTATAATTATTATTTCATAGTAATTAAAATGAAAATATACACTTTTAAACTTTCGCGTTCCATAATTAAACAAAGAATTTAAACGGGTATTAACGCAAACTAATTAGTAAAAAGGTATCATACCTTCTTTATACCTGACGGACGATTCGACCGAGTTACAGCGGCCGTGGTCACGGGCTGACGTTGATGGGTTAAAATGAAAATAGAAATAAAATGGGTTTCTCTAGCGTTCTAGGCATCTCTAGCGCAACTACCACCAAAACCATATCCAAGTTTACAAGTGGAGACAAATTCACAGAACAGGAATTACTATCAATGTTGCACCCAAAGACATTAAGTCTCTTTGGTTGCACCTGATTCAAAATAACCTCGTACTGTCCCACTTAAAACAAGAAGTTAATGTTTCAAAACACAAGTTAGATGTGGTCAGTGCCCATGACTATATTTGGCGATGATCGTGACCGAAGCTCCAACGCCGCTATGATAACAAGACGATTTACACGAATGCCAATTTGTATTTCAGGCCAAATACCACTTTGATTTTGAGGAGTTCTATTGCGCAGTGGTTAATGCGCCCAGTCTGCGATTGCTAGGTTTAAGCAACTTTCGCAAAGACCGGACATATCGACGCGCACGCACTTGCACACATAATATGTATGCACACACAGTTTTAATTGTAATTAATTAACCATAGATAAAATAGTTTATTTATAACTGTACCTAGTTACTCTTTGTATCTTAACCTAGTTTATTGTATCTTGGGAAGAGCAGAACCTCCCACTACAAGCTTGGTGACATGTTTCCTGGGTTGGTTCTGGCCATTGCATATATTTTTATCTCATGTTAATGAAATAAACTATTTTCATTTTCATTTTCAATTTCATCGACATATCGGATAGAATGACAAAAAATATTGGTCATCACGTGCTACTCCGTGCTTCGGAAGTAGCGTTCTCTAAAAATCAAATAGCCGAGCTTACCCGTCAAAAAAACCAGACTATTGGGTCCCAAAACACATATTTAAAAGCCGGACTTTTTTTTATACGTAGCATGGCAAATTACTCCTTTCACCTGATGTTAAGAATTCCTAAGCCGGACGCTAAAAAAAGGGATTTTTGACAAAAAAAATTAATAAAACACATACTTTATAAGAAAATTTTAATTAACGTCTTCATTTATATACTTTTCTATTGAAGAAACACGGTTTAGGATATCAGTTTAATTTTTTTTATATAAAATTGTTTACAAGTCAAATGTCTCAAATTCTCGTTTCGTTTGCTACTGACTGAAGTGATTGAATTATTGAATTGAACGATCTATAGTATAAAAAGCCTAACAAAAGTCGGACGGGCCGGACGCAGTCAAATTTGGCCGGACAAAAGCTCAAAAAGCCCAACATTGTCCGGCTTTATCCGGACGGATGGCAACGCTATTCGGAAGGCACGTAAAACCGTTGGTCCCAACCACCAATCCGCATTGGGCCCGCGTGGTGGTTTATGGCCCGTTCTCATATCCATTCATAAGTAAGGCTAGTGCCCCAGCAATGGGGACATAATCAATGAGCTGATGACCCCTATTATGTTGTAAAGTGTTAATGTTTTTGAAAATTAACAAGTATTGAAACACTCGTTTAAACTTTGAACTGAGATCCCCACATAAGAAGGACAATTAATAGCGAAATCATTAGACATACAGACTGCTTAACCGGTTTACATCAAAACAATTTAACGAATAATGGCATGAGATCAACCCATTACTCAGAGATCACTTTGCATTTAATTCAACATGTTTTACCATACGATAAGCATTGACCCCAAATTATCTTGCAATCTTATCTTAGTAATTGGCTGACTAGAATCTTTGTTTGTATCAGCTTAGAATATTATTCGCAAACTGTCTCGTAAAGAATAATACTATTATAGCTCCTGTCACCACTTTGTTCAAGTAGCAGTTAATGTAGTATAGTTAATCTAAAACTTTCACGTTACATTATAAATAAAGAATTAACTTTCATTATCATAATTATTAACTCATATTATGTCCATACTGCTGGAGCACGAGCTTTCCTTAAATATGGATAGGAAGAACGAGTCATATACCACCACGCGGGCCCAATTGGTGGTTGTTAACGACTGCTAATGCAGCCATTAACAACCACCAATCAGCAACGGCTTTACGTGCCTTCCAAAGCACGGAGGTTTCACTTTAATGTTTAATAACAACATGGTAATAACAGTTGATGTTGCCAACCCCCTTCATGAATGGAGCATCCTGTCAAAACATAGGTACTGATTCATTAGTAGCTGCGTAAACTGGCTAGGTAATATCAACAATTGCTCCAACCTCCAACCACTATCCTTGACCAGCTCGGCGGATCGATACAGGCCCGCCGCGCTGGCCGCAACATCCTGCGTTTTATACGCTTTCCCATGAGAGCCAGGCTGCTTGTCTTTAACGATTATGTCGACATTAGCGGACTGTCTATTGTTGTGGTAGGCAATAGTGTCTACGGGTGTTGTTTTATTTTTTCATTTAGTTCTGCCTCAACATGAAAGACATAAAAAATAAAAATAAAGTCTTTTAATCGGGTGCGTTTCGTTTAACACAAATGAGCTAATAACGGTAAGCAAGTTAAAAGCTAATTATGGCGACTACCAACACCTTAGTCTCCCTGACCAAGGACCCTGCAAGCGTTCGTAACGTCAGGATAAAATTAAATTAAATCAATGTGTAAAATTAAATTAAAACAAAGAAAATGTCATAATATTGTTTTCTAATGTTTACGCGAACACTACACATTGAAATGAAATAACATTTTTTCTTTTAAATAAACGCGAGTAGATCCGTAAAAGTTGTTTCATTTAAAATATCATAATTTTGATAGAGGGTGTAACATAAAAAGGTAAGAAATAATACATCCATATAGGTATACCGTCTTCTAATTCATAAAAGAAAAATCGGTTATACTGTAACAACTAAATATAATGTTGACCAAAAATTTTTACTGAATTCTTTAGCGATTTCGATCTGAGTTTCACAGTAAAAGTTTCCACCACCCGGCGCTCGTGTAGTTTAGAGTTTGTGAAGTGGTACAATAGGCTCACTTAACCGGGAGACAACCGAAACTGAAGCAAAAGTTCACAAGTAGCCACAGAAAATTCTTCACCTAGGAAACCTTCGTGAGTCTAAAACATTTCCTATTGTAGGTACTCTAAGTCAATACAAAAAGGTCTCAACTCCTCATCAGTACATCGGAAAGCCTACCCTGATTCAGAGGTTTAAGGTAACGATTCAGTTGGGAGTTGTATTGAGGTCGTGTTTTGTTGGTTCAATGTTTGAATACGTTCTCAATCCTCACTAGTTACATCTTGCGATCAAACGTTTGATTTCGATGTGAAGTTACTTGCTGCGTAGGTATGAGTTTATCACTCTTTGAATCACATTATTCTGTATTGGTATAGGCCCCAAATATGGAGACCCCAGAAGGTGAGCTTATACACACCGCGCTCAAGCAACGCACACAATGACATAAATCTTCAGCTTCAAGCTTCAAACCGTCTCTGTGGTCTAGTAACCGCCTCCTTGGTCTACCTTATCTAAATATGTCGCCATAACATCAATGTTTGTAGCATTGTTGTATTCCGGCAGCCAGAGATAAGAAGCCAGTGCCTCACTAGTTGAGGATCCCATGTGAAGTGCGCTTCCATCATTGGGCTTATCATCATTTAACATCAGGTGAGATCAAGGCTCAATGTGCTTACCCGTAAATATAAAAAAAAACTGACTAATTTGAGATGGCCCTAGATACTGAGTCCGTGATAGGTTGTCTGTTTACCTTCTGAGTCTCCTTATTTGTGGTATAGGACTAAGCATTTCCATGCAACGTATCAAAACAAATTCGGTTGTGTTTCTCTCCGTTTGCGTAACGCTTTTAATACCCAATACATTGACGCTTTGTTCAATGGATTTCCAAATGAGTAGCAAATTGTTCCAGTATATTATATTCAGGAGGTAATTTACATTTCTTCTAAATAACTTCTTCCTTTTTTGGGCACACTTTTTTTCGATAATGAACTTTAACGTTATAAGTATAGCTAAGTTGTGATAAATCAAACTCATCAACGCGTCTTGATATGAGAAGTTTCGTTTTATAAAACTTCTGTTTTTGTACTTAATTTTCGCTTCTTTACCAAGCAATATATAATTTTGTCCTCTAAACCTGTATTATTCTTTTGGTCTTCGAAAAATAGGCGGATCAATTATTGTTTTTATAGTTTTTCAGAAAATTCCCATTCTAACTATAACACAAAAACCCATTCAGTTGTTTATGTCGATGTGTTGTTTCAAACAAACTTATTCCAACAACCTATAACGTAGCTCTTTGTCTGTAGTAACAATAGATTTACGCATTCATTTCTTATTGTTGTATCAAAATATCTAAATAGTTACGCTCCAACGCATTGCTACGTTTCTTTTAATGTTGTTCAAAGTTTTTCAGTAGATATTTCAGCAGAATGTTATCACGTACTTCATTTTTCTGCAAACCTACAAGCAATAAATTGAAAACAGCAAGTTGAACCTTATCTACAGCAAATTTTTCAATGTCTAAATTGAGCCTTTAAGTCCGAATTTATTCTTTCAAGTCAAAATGTTTGACATACCTACGTACTGGTACTTCAACTTATAAAGTATCCAATTTCGCACGCAGACAAAGTAGCTGACAAAGGCTAGTGTCTCATGTTTCCACAGGGCTCATATTTTTTCAAAGGGATTTCACGCATCACGACCCAACTACTGATGGATTAGGATCAGTTGTGACTTCGCCTGGATTTCAGAGGAAATTGTTTCAGGGATTTGAAGCGTCGAGGGATCTTTTATATCGCCATTCTGCTTTATAAATTCATCTACATAAAGACTTTTATAAATAAGTACACGAGTTTTTATAAATATTGTGAGTTTGTACCGACGTCATTTTTTGAGGGATCCTGGGGATCATTACAAGTTTTCATTTATAGACACTATGTCGTGTTAAGTGTTACGGTACTTACGTAATGGATATGATCTGAATGGATCTTTTTTAATGACGAAAATATTGCTTTTATATCATCATGTCTTTTTTGAAAGTGGACGTAACACAAAACAACTTTTGTTGTATTTAATTGTGTAGGTATTATCTATACTTAATATTATAAAGCTGAAGAGTTTGTTTGTTTGTTTGTTTGGTTGAACGCGCTAATCTCAGGAACTACTGGTTCGAATTGAAAAATTATTTTTGTGTTGAATAGTCCATTTATTGAGGAAGGCTATAGGCTATATTACATCACACTATGACTATTAACGTGGGTGAAACCGCGGGGCACAGCTAGTTTTCAATAAATGTCATGAACGCTTGTGATAACTTAACTTGTGAACAAGGTAACGAGTTCGCGTTGTTTAAAGATTCAATTTACAATGTTTAAGTTGTATAATTGTACATGGCTTCTTATACATTTATTGGATCTAGTAAAATTCAAACAGGAAAATAGCAAGGTAGCCTTACAATCTTACCACCAGGTAGCATAACAGATTAATATCCGATCATACCATGTACTAGCCGGAGGCTGGAGATAATGAATATCAAAAGCCAAAACTAATGACGCACATGTTCACTATTGTAGTCATACATAATAATATATGGGAACGACATCTTTATTAGACAACTAATTCTATATCATTCCTTATTCATCGCCAGCTCAATTTAGATCCCCACTGCTGGGGCACGAGCCTTTGATACCTATGGATACATAGAACGGACCATAAACTACCACACGGGCCCAGTGAGGATTGGTGGTTGTTAACGAATGCTAATGCAGCCGGGACCAACGGCTCGAGAGAAGAGCTCGAGATAATAAATTTTTTGGTCACCCATCTGAAGACCGGCCTTTGCGAAAGTAGCTTAACCAATAGCAGACAGGGCGTGTTAACCACTGCTCCTCTATTCCTTATTATTTTAAAGTTAAATACAGAAAAAAGTAATTAATAACGAATCTTTTCATTTCAGTTGCGCCGTACTACAGCGCAGAGCAAGACGATGCAAACAAAAAACATTAACCTAAGCCAGGATCAAAGAAACAAAGGCAGTAACGACGTAAGTAAAAAATAAACACTCGCAGGTCGAACAACTAACAAAGTTCCGCCCCTTAGGGAGTTACGCACTTATCGGAGTTTAACGATAAATTTTTGGGCTATCCGAGTGATTCGGGCCGCATACAAAACTAACTAACAGCTGCTCTTCGCTTAGTAAGTAAAATCAGTATGAAAATCACGTACGACTTCTATTCAGCTTTAAATCTAAGCACTAAAGTCATTATTGCAGAACGTTAGTGAGCCATGAGTTTAAAACTCGTTACAAAATGATATTTCGTACCAACAATCTATTCGCAAGAAAAATTCGCTGTTGAATAACATTCTGTAATACGTACCTCGAATTGCTTAGCTATCGTAATAATAAAGAAAACGACTATAAAATACAACCTGTTAACGCAAAACTTAACTTACTATCGCCATCTATGTTTTCAAACTGTAACTACTTGCTGACTTGTGTTTCTTTTACTTCCGTTTAATTGAAACGACCATCGCTAGATGGCGTGCTTATTAAATTTAAACGTGTGACGCTTGTCAACAGAAAATGGGCCGCCAAGATGCTCAGGGTTTGTCAGTCGAAGGGTCATTGGCTCACCAGAACATCCTGAACCAAGTCACGGCACCTACCATCGGTTCCACGTATTTCGGTCAGTATGAAATTGAATGGCTAATAGGTACTATTTCCCACGAGGTTCTGCGAAGTCGATGTTGGTTATTTTATAATTTAAGTGGAAATAGCCTTAATTTGTGCTAGGTAGCAAATTCTTGATAAACATTTGCTATATATATTTATTAGTCCATACATATACATACCTACTACCTAGATTTTTTGTACAATTGACTCTAATAATTTCTCTAACAGTTTGCCTTTCTGTTCTTTCCAAAGTATGCTTTTTACGTCTTCGGTAGTTGATAAACACGTATCAAATTCAGAACTTATAGAGGGCAACTACTATAAAAAAATAGCTAGCTAACTATCAGAAAACCAAAGAGGTAGGAGTCATTCATCAAATTCTAAACTAGTATATTTTGTAGAGTCTACCTATTTCAAATAAGTAAATGATGTTTCAAAATTAGTTTTAGTCCCAAACAGACCACATTAATCATCCCCTAGCCGCAACCGAAATTCGGGGTCGACTAGTAATTTGAGTAATCCAGCAAAAAAAAACTGACAACCGACAAGGACGGGGCTAATACATTCATAATTTATTCGCGCTAGAGCGAGATGGAGAATGGGCTGTGCTGCCTTTGTTTTCCAACTGATAGCGGTGAGGTCGTATTAGTTACAAGGTCCTTAAGCTAAACAGACACAGTATGCCACAGTGTGTGTTGTCGGTGACTTACAAGACCGGGCACCTGTGAAGCGTGATCGGAAAACCAAAAGCCAGATTAAAATCTTCCTTTCAATTAAGTTCGTCGCTAACAAAAGAACTTTTCGGAAAATATTTCGCGCAGTCAGTGGCCAGTGTGATACTTTTTATTTCGTAAGGTTTTACATTTCACTTGTTTCGTAAGAATAATAAGACATACATCCTAATTACGTAGCTTCTAACAATATTGTAGAAGAACAGTGAAAGTGAAATGAAACATAGTGTTGTTTATTGAATTGTTAATTTGCCAAGCTGGATCCGAGGCGCAGGGGGATTGTGGGTTCGCCCAACATTGATGACTACTTCAATAGTGAGTAACTCAAAGATTGACTTAACAGCCTATTGTAACTGAATATGCCAAAAGTAAACATATATCTTGGCATATCTTTTCTCTGTTAAATATATTACCAGTATAAACTGCTTTATTTGTGTACTTAATTAGTGACACTTCAATTAAATTAACTTTTTTATATTAGCCTAAATATAATTTGAATCTTTTGTCGTAGTGTCCCATAGCAATGCCTTCTTAAATTTTAAAAACTTCGTAACAACAATAAGACCGACCAAGATATATTTGACTTTTTGGCATATGAAATTGATACAACAGCATGCATAAATTATTCTCAAATTGTACGAATTTCAAACCCGGCAGCTCACCGGCGTGATGTTTTTGTCGAACCTAAAGCTCTGGAATCTCTAGAATCTGGAACTACCGACATAAACCATCTCCTGGAATAGCACATTATCACAAAGGCAAATGCTTCATCCATGCTTCATACCAAAATTACCTATCTTAAAGAATCTCTATTCTTATTAGATTGTTATCTTCATCTGAAAAGATTTTCCCGAATGCTTGAACTAAAACGAAACAATCATCAAAACTTTAATAACTATCCAGTTTAGAGATTTTGCATATATCGTAAAAATATTAAAGACTTCAGTGTAACCAGAAACAAGTTACAACAAGCAACAGATTGTTCATATGACGACACGGTGACTCAACCATGCGTAAGGCTACCTGTGAGAAGGTCCTATTTGGCATTTACATACCCCATTACCCCAATACTAATTGTATAGTATGCATCGGTACTTTAATTTAGAGAGAAATTAAATTTAGACGGGCAGGCAGCGTCAAACGCGTTGCGTGCGGTTAAGTGGGATCGACCTTTGCGTACGCGCATGCAAGCCTTTGTTATGTTCTATGGTTTGGTCCAAGCTAAAAGAGAAGGATGATAGGTTTAACATTAAAACATTCAAAGTTCAAAATCATTTATTTAGTTTAGGGTATAAAAATCAGCGCTTGTGAATGTCATTGGTTCATAAGTCTACAGGGTGACGTTTTACGTGCGTTACGTGAGCTTTGTGAATTTTATAAATCTTTATGGCGTAGACTTTCCTGAGATCAATTTTTAAAGAAAGAAAATTTTCTGTTTTATACAGACACTTATTACAATTATGTAAATCTCCTTTTATGAACCAATCTCCTTGTACTAGTGTTCATGTGTGAAGACCTGAGTCTAGCAATAGGACGTTCAAAGTCTGATTAGGATGTAAATCATTTTGCATTATCTCCTTTCCAAACCATTATATAATTTAGAATAATCTTTTAAAAAATCCACACAATTACGATATTTTGGTTTAAGAGCGTTTACGCCGCATACTAGCGCCGCCAATAAAAAAAAACCATATCGAGTAATTAGAGTGACGGCGAAGTGGCCGTTTTTAGCTGTAACGTCTTATTTAACTAAACCATAACATGTCAGATGTTCATTAGGTGACGTAAAAATGCTAAATTACTTCATTCAAATAGTTTGTTGAGCGTAATTTGATTTTCTATCTCTAATTACTTGATATGTTTTTTTTTATTGGCGGCGCTAGTGTGCGGCGTAAACGCTCTTAACGGCATTCCGCTATCTCTTCTGCCTTGTTGTTTAAAAACCAAAGGAATTTTTAAACGGCTTGTGATGGGCGGAGCCTTAACTGGGTAGTTTATTACTTTTTATTAAGTGGAACTTCAGTGTGTGTCCTAATTTTTCAGTCCCTTTAAAGGTAAAACTGCTGCAATGCGATGACGTCATTAGTCTGATGCAAAATGTTCCTTTCGGAACAAAAAATAAATTTCCCAAGCATTAGTCATAAGTTATGACTAATGCTTGGGAAATTTATTTAGGTATAAGGTAAATAAACAGTATTTTTATTCTTGCTGATTTGTTTATATATTTCGAAGATACTTCCATATACAGAGAGTGGAAATTAATAAAAATTGGTGTTAGAAAACATAAATATGTTTTACAAATCGACACAACTTTTGATCCATGATAAAAAAAACCGGACAAGTGCGAGTCGGACTCACCCACCGAGGGTTCCGTACAAATTTATGGGTACATATTATACTATAGTTCAGGAATCGAGTCTCGAACTTTTCCCGAAATTCAGTTTCCAAAACCTACAATTTGTATATCAAAGTTGGAAAAAACATTGTCTATAATAGTGTTCGTTTTTGTAGTGCTAATGCTTATTAAGGGTAACATATCTATAAAAGAAAAATATAATGAAATGAGGAAGATGAGTGTTTTTATTTTATTATCTAGAAAAATCAAACTTAAAATCTTAATAATAACAGTGAAAGAATTTTTACGATATCTCTAAAACTGTATTTTTAACAATTTTTTGAACTTGGGAGTTCTTAAATCCAGAGCGCGCTTGACCGCTTAGCGCGTGACGTCACATCGCCGGTCCTTGCTCGTTCGCGCGCTGTATCCGAAGCATTGTTTTTGCGTTACTTTAATTATCTTCGTTTATATTTGGTAAATATGGAAAAAAAATACCGTATAGATATTGTATAGTACTTTTATGTACTAATACAACAATTAGCACACTGGAAAAGTACTTTTTTGTTCCAAATGACAAAAAACTAAGAAACAAGTGGTGTAACCTGATGAGAAGGGAGGAGACGTTATCTACTAAAACAAGTAGACATTGTTGCGAAGATCATTTTAATGCGAGTTGGTACTAATTATATCTATACATTTTTGCATTATAGGTAAGAAGTAACTATATATTAGGTACTATTTGTGTAATAAATAATTGATATGAGATACTCGTTCGTACTTGCTTACAGTGTTGGCCTATTAAGTTCAAGTAATTTGACGAAGTTTTTCACAGATTTTGTTTATTATTATTATTTAATGCATCTCGTTTTTTTTTTAACATTTAACTGTCCCGCTCGTTCCCCAAATTTAACAGCACCAGATTATTTTCTCTGGGGTTATTTAAAAGACAAGGTCTTCATTAATAAACCCAGGGTAATCAAGCTGAAGGTCAACATCCGAGCTAAAATGCAGTTGTTAACTCCTCATGTTCTGAGGAAAGTAATGAGAAGTGCTCTCGAAAGAGCCCGCCTTTGTGAGGCTGAAAATGGTGGTCATTTACGTGATGTAATTTTTAAAACCTAACTCAAAAATATCTCCATGAGTGTTTTCTTATTATCTCATAATAATTAAGATGAATTTAAAAAAATTAAAAGTTGTAACCAATTTTAACCCCGTCGTGACATTTGCGCCACCCAATATAAAAAACAGGAAATGCATAGTATCAAACTGCAAGTACGACTAGCAAGCCTATGCTATTCAGAGGTGAACTTTTTATAAAAGTCCTCAGATTCTCACAGAAAAAATATTGATGAAATATAAATTTTAACCCAAAATCCACCCATTCTTAAATTTAGCGATTTACAACAAAAACTTATTGCAGATTGAATCGGACACCGAAAATTATCTCAAGGAGATAATACATTGATACTTTTTGTATATCTTCAGTTGGGTGAAAGTCATAATCTTAGGGGGATTTCTCCGGTTGCCCATATCTTTGGCTTTTATAAATTTCAACTGAGACCCAACTTGCGAGTTTTGGTTTCATCCAATAACATGTAATTTCTGTGCAAGCAGGCTCCTCACTGCGTCTATGTAACCACATGACCAATGCCATAGTATGTTTACATCTTCCTCTACTTGCCGCACAACCTTCACAATCCAGACTTAAAATTTTTCAAGCTATTTCATCACAAACAAATTTACAGTGATACGGCGTGGTTTGGACCTTATGCTCGGGTGTAATTCTTGCCTTTACTGACTTACACCCAACTACAACTATTAAAACATGACGTCTTCTTTTAGCTTATTGTTTTAACACATTATAGAACGAAACTCATTTTTATTGATAAGAGATTGCAAAAATGGACAGCACTAGTACCTAGACGAAAACTATTCTTTCCGCGCATATTGTTAGTATTAAGTACCTACAACAATAGTGTCGCAAACAATAAGCTCGCAATCTGGTTACCAACTGGGAAGCTAAAAAAAGGCCTTTAAATACGCACACCTCAGCCACAACTCACAACGAAATAATGAATTTCATAGTAGTGACTTACAAACAAACTACTTTTACTATTATTAAGTACTTTATGTATAATATCGTCCCACACCCACACTCACTGCTTAGAGGGTAGGTACTTAAATAGGTATCTACTATACTATATATCTATATCACTTCGCATGATTTGTGAAATATTCCGCAAGGTCAACTTACAGCAAATTATTTGATTGTCCACGTGAAAATCCTGGCTCCATTTAGACTACAGGTAGCACTATTACCTACTAGGTATAGATAGAACACAAACGCATGAAAGTAGGTAGCCAAAGTGAATTACTTAAAAGAAAAACCATCGCGTCGTATGCGGGGCGGCCGAGCGGCGCGGCGGGCGGGGCAGGCAGGGACACGGTATTGAATAGAAAGTATCGATACTGTACTCATGAGTAGTATCGAAAGAAAAGTATCGTACTCATAAAAGTATCGAGACAAAAGTATCGATACTTCAAAGTATCGAGTACTTTTCTTAGGGCCTATGCCTATGCCTATTGAGCATACGTCAGTCAGGAGGAGGACGTCAATGCCAGTCAGCAGCAACTAACATCAACAAAAAAATTACCTTGACGGATTAAGTTTAAGGTGTTTCTTTAAATGTTTATGCATGTTTGACGTTATTTCCTGAAGTTTTTTTGATTTTGAAACATGTCTTGCATTTAACTTCGTATTGATTAACTTTGACAAAATACTGCCAAAGTTCACTTTTACTAGGCGGCATTCTTCTAATGACTGCAATATTGATAGACAACGCAGAATAATAATGAGTACTTTTAAATTAAGATTTATTAAATAAAATAATAGTCAAGCACAATAATGATCAACCGCATAACCGCATTGATATATCAGAAAAACAAAACATGAAAGGAACACGAAGAATAAATAAAGCAATAATATTAAAAAACAAACAACGAACGGCGAACAAGTGAGTGATTGTTAGTGAAATGAATTAAATAAAGGAAAGGAATGATAATTGATGAACTGTTAACGGAACGAAAGATTTCGAACTTAACTAATATTGTAACAACTCATGTATACTTATGGAAAGCAATAAATGATTGAATTGAATTGAATTGAATTAACTTAATGTAATGTTGTAGAAGGTTCATCACAATTGACTAGGGCCGTAGGCCAAGTTTTAAGTGAGTAATTTCTAAGATTAATTATCGAATTAATTACGATACGATACCTGTCAAAAAGTACTCATTGAGTAAAAGTATCGAACACAAAGTATCGAGTACAAAAGTATCGGTATCGAAAACAAAAGTACTCGATACCACAAAGTATCGATACTTTTTTCGTGTCCCTAGGCAGGCAGCGACCGGCGATGTGACGTCACAGAGTTCACGCGGGCGCGGGTAGGCAGTTTCGGTGCTCCCAAATTGATTAATTCATAAAAAATTCAATTTTTATGATATCGTCTTGATTTTTACGTAGTTGTTATCACAATTCATTACGCGTTTTTTTAAGACTAAGCAATCGCGATTAGTTATCATTTACATCTTCCTCATTGCATTTTGAGGATTGGTTTTAAAATCTATGTTGAAATCTCTTACAACAATCAGGCGAAAAATAGGTACCACATACACCAAAGTTATTTGATACCTATACATATAAAAGAAGAAAAACGTATTTCTTTTTTCATTCTTCGTCATAAATCAAAAACTATACATCATAAAAATAATTAAAAATCTATTTGAGCTTGTGCAAATGAAGCCCTTTCATACGATACCCCACAGGACACGGTTAACTTACTTCAAAATTTGAACCCCCGTTCCTTGCATAAAGACCCTGTTTTGTTGTGATTTAATTAAATATGTATAGTTTTCAAAATTTTCCCTGTACTTGTAGCATAAGACGATATTACTTGCCAAATTTCATAGTTCTAGGTCAACGGCAAGTACCCTATGAATTTTGATTTTTTTGCGACATAAACGGCTTTTTTTTCGTTAACTTAGAAGTTTGATTTTTTTCATAGCTACAAGGGGCCGCAGACTTGAGTATATGGTTTTAATTTCATCTCAATACCTCCACGCGTTCTCGAGATAAAGGGTCTTGACAGACAGACAGACAGACAGACACAGACGGACAACAAAGTGATCCTATAAGGATTCCGTTTTTTCCTTTTGAGGTACGGAATCCTAAAAAGACAAGTGATTCGAGTGACAGAGCGGTTTAAAAAGTCTAATTAACAATGAATAATCCTGTACATGTTACATCGACTGCCTAATTTCTAAACAGATTAACAAATTAAATTGCAATATTAATTGCTTACATAACACTCCAGGCAACTGACAATTATAAAAAAGGTTAACTATGAATAAAAAAATATTTCAATCAGTCAGTTATTCTTTATAAAACAATATAGTAAAATTACTCATATTTTTGCAGCATTTCGAGAACCGCTTCCTAGGTCTACAAAATCGAGATATTCTGCTAACATGGCTGATATTTAAAGTGATTTTTGGAGAGAATTTGTTTTTCTCTCTCTTTGGCTTTTACAGTTAGTACCGTGTGTGTGTTAGTACCGTAGTAGGTGATTCCTTAAGCCGTATTGTAACATATTTAACCCCAGCGGTTTTATATCGTCATCATCATTATCATCAGCTCATTTATGTCCCCACTGCTGGGGCACGAGCCTTCCCTATGGATGGATAGGGAGAACGGGTCATAAACCACCACGCGGGCCTAGTACGGATTGGTGGTTGTTAACGACTGCCAATGCAGCCGGGACCAACGGCTTAACGTGCCTTCTGAAGCACGGAGGAGCTCGAGATGATAAATGTTTGGTCACCCATCCGATGACCGGCCTTTGCGAAAGTTGCTTAACCTCAGCACTCGCAGACCGGGCGCGTTAACCACTGCGCCATCGAGCTCCTCTCCTCGAGCGGTTTTATATACTGACAATTTAAGATGCTTATTTTTTTAAAGTCGATAAAAAACAGATGACTGTCACTTACTACTAGGCAGTAAAAATACTATTTAACCTGCCGAAAACCTCAAATATTACGCAAGGCGTAGGTGGACAGTCCAAATGTAACCGTTGTATCATTAATCGAGCGATTACGTCGCTTACAATCGATTTATAGATTTACGTACCACTTCCTGATCGCGGTGCTTTAATCTCGCATGTTCACGCCCACGTGTGACAGTTTAAGGTAAATCGTAAGTCCTTGATAGGGGCTATTTAACGTCAGGCAAGTTGTTTTTTTAATAATACCACTTGTCAAGGAAGGATTTAAGCTTATTCAATAGTAGGTTACGTAGCCAATCGAAGTATATATATACATATATTTTATGATTCTGAGCCGTCTAACCAGCATACGGCCGAAGACAGTTCTTATACTATAATGGCCTGTGATTTCACTAAATCTAGTTCAAACCGGAACGAAGTCATAGCAAATCAAAACAATACTGCTTGCAATGACAGAAAATTTTTATTATTATTATCTCCTTTATTTATTTTCTTTCTTAGAACTAGATTTTTACAATATTTTAATATAAAAACAATAAAACATTTTAAAAACCTAATCCTAGAGTACCGCCAGCAGCGGGGCAGGGCCCAAGCTACCGGTGGTCAGGGCTGCAGAGTGAGGAACCTCCTGACAATACGTGCGGTGTCAAGGAGTACTGCCTTTTGCATCTGACCCTTGACCCAACCTTTCAGCGAGAGCCTCTCTTATTGGCGACAATAGTCCTGTCCGTAATGATAGAGCGATCCCAGTAAAGCGTTGCATGACCATTTTCGAGTACTGGCGCAGGTGCGTACTTTATTATTATATTATTTATTAAAAGACAACAAAGATCCATCGTGTTAGTATACAAGTAACTTATATGCAATGTTAGTAAATAATATTAAAAAGAGACTTAATTCTAAAAACTAACTGGCCAATTAGTGGACAGTCTCCACCATTAGCTATACGCTCCATGACACTGTTGCGGCTGCCCCGAACCCGTCGCAGCAGAGAACCTGCTTTTTTTCGCAGTATAGCCGGGAAACTGTCGACCTGCGCATCCGCAAACATTCCTGAGGCACTACAATATCGAGGCAGCCACAACAGTGCCCTGAAAGCTTTAGTAGTAAAAAAGTATTTTTTTAATTGTTTGGCTTTACACCATAACCTAGGAAGCTAAATGAACTCTTTCGAAGGTTGTACTATTATTTCGCCGTAATAACAAGGTTACTAGCATTTTTGAGTTTCGAGTTACAGCTCAGAAAGCTAGATTAACAAATGAGAACAGATATAAAGGTTTCTAGGAAAAGTGTAACTATCAAAAAAAAAAAAACACAAATGTTGAAAAAATTTCCACGAGCAGGGTTTGAACCTGCACCCTTCTGACATTCCGGGTCAGGTGCTCTTCCAATTGAGCTATCGTGGTCCTAACCAGCCCTATCTAACTAACTATCAGTAACTATCTGTTTAGATGTAGACCAAGCATATTCCCGTTATGTAATAAAATTAAATAAAAACTGTGTAATCAATGTGAAATAATGGTGGATTATTAACCGAGTGTTCGTGAGTGTGCGTAAGTGTTGGCAAATGAAACAAAACAGTGCAACGTCATTTTTCAAATTCTCTCAAGAAGTCCGCCCGAGGACTTAGTAAAGTCCCACCACATCTTTACTGAAATACTCGAGTGGTTGGGGGGTACATCATTTCTCACTTCTCATTTCTATTATCATTCATCATCATCATAAAGAAAAGAAATATTGTTTATTTATGTATTACTTGTTAGAAAATTACTTTGACACTGGCTAAATGTGTTAATCGCACGAGGCCATCAACAAAAAGAAAAAAAAACTCAATGATGGAAACTGTCAAAGCGCTTAGTCCACCGTGTCAGCTTATATAGTTATAAAATGATGTAATAGGTACCTGACCCATTTTTTTCAGAATATAATGTTAAAATTGCTTATTACTAAGGTGAGATATCAAATGTTACACATCATAGACTACTGTAAGGTTCGCTCGTTTTTATTGTTTTTTTAAATTGTTGTAGGTATGTGGCCTGTTGCCAACAAGTACTGTAATGCGAAAATAGGTTAAAAGTAAACACTAGTTCCATAGTTGTGGCCTTCAAACTAGACCATGAAGGTCCAGCTTGCAAAATTTTAAAAGCTTGTCTATGCATCATAAAAACGACTGATAATAACACCATCGACATCTGCAAATAGGCCGTAATGAAAGTGTGCGAAATGTTATGGTCTGCAGGCTATGATTATTGGTATAATCGACTCCATGTAACAATATAATGAGGGTAAACACCTTGACTATTAATTTAATAAATAGCCCAACGGCATTAATGCTTCTATTTCTAAAAATAAATATGATCTTAAACAGCGTTGCTTTGAATTTACTTTTGTAGTTGTTAGAGTAAAACAAAATTCTTTAAGCTATAATCTATAGCTTGACAATATAATGTGCATGTTTAATGTTTTGTTTAAATAAATAACCATATCAATAAGTGTTAACGAATAAAAATAAAAAATAAAGCTGTTTCATCTTCAATTTTTGAATATTTGTTTTGGGTTTTCAATGTGTATCATCATCACGCATATGCAGAGACGACGTAAGACCAATCTTAATTCCAAATTTTCGATCCTTTCGCTATTTACGTGGTCACATGGGAGACTGTAATTAACGCGTGAAGTTCCATATAAAGAGTTTTGTTTCAATGTGTAGTTTTCGTCAAAACAATACAAATTTGTTTCTTTTTTTACCTTTAACAGCGGCCGCAGATCGTAGCTGAGTGCCTAATCTAGAATGAGTTTTGTTTACTATCCGTATTGATTCGATTACGTTTACGAAAACGAAAATTTGTATGTCAAGATTCGCGTATGTCAGAAGGCGCTGTTTCAATGAGTCATACAAATTGTCGTTTTCGTTATCGTGATCGGATGTCAAATGAAATGTGAGTACTCACACTAAGCACCCTGGAGCTTTCTGCGCGCGTGCTGCAACTGCACCAGCTCATAACATTTGTGTAAACACAAAGTTCCTTTGTCCACAAAGCACGTAACCGTTGCGGACATCTGCCTGCACGGCAGGGGTTGCAAATACCAAGGTCGGGGCGGAAACAGTGCACCTGTGTTGACTAACACAAGAGTGGGGCCACAAAACGGGCGGGCATTGCGCAACCGGAACTTCATAACTTTATCACTTTGTTCGCGATTTCGTCTGCGATGATTTCGTATTTTTCCACACAAAAGTTTTTTTTAAATATATATTTATAGTACCTATGTTACTCGCAAATACAGTATCATTCTATCAGTGAAATATTTTTTGGAATTGGACCAGTAGCTCTAGATACTACCCTCTTCAAACAAACAAAGTTACAAACTATACCTCTTTATTAATAGTATAGCTAACTATCGTGGTCACTTGCATTAGGGCAATATTAACGAGATTCTTACCATATTTTTTTTTTGTGTATCCGATGTTTCGGCATGCGCCATGATCACCGATGTACTGATATTATATTTTATTTATTTATTTACTTATTTATTTATTTATGTATTGGGCAGTCATCAAACATGTACCACCAAACGAACAGTAGGGTTAGGGTTTTTTGCGCTCGACGCCCATTCAGCTAATTTTAAATTTTAAATTGTGTTTTAGTGGCCCGATTGTGCCAATTTGTCTATGATTCAATGTCAAAACCAGGCTACCTAAAAACTGTCTGAATTAGCAGACTTAAGGCCCTGGTGTGTACTGTAGAGCCTGAAGGAGCTCTACTTAACAGGGAAGGCGTAGTCAAAGAAACAAACAATAAATCAGTAATAAACTGTATTGTAAACGAACTCAAGTTAAAACATTTATTGCCCTATAGCGGCGACGACGGGCTGACGTTGCAAAACCGCGATCCTCTTCTGTTTGCTTCAATGCCTGTCTTCTTAATCAACTCGAATCGAATGCAGAACGCGACAGCTGCCAGTAGGCTCACCCAACCAAGTAGTACCGATCACTCTAGTACAGCGCTGGCCCTAGCCCTTGATCAGGGTAGAGCGAGATTTCATTTTGGCGACCTTTGGTAGACGCTTCACATTACCTACCTATCCAAACTACGGTGATTGTGTGATTGAGATCAGATAGTCATTAGTTGAGGATTTCGAGCAAAGAACTCTTCCACCTACGCCCTTATAGTCACTTACCGAATTGCGAATACGATACCGTTGTGAAATAAAAACGCTACCGCTAAGAAAAAGCTACTGTTTTCGTGGCCTCGCACTAAGAAAGTTAAACCCAGAATGGGTAAAGTTGAGTGAACAGAAAGCGCTCAGTCCTACGGCGACATTAACGAAGATAACCACTGCTATCTAGCTATGAAGGCTTAATGTGAGTAGCCTGGTGCTATCAGCCGCCCGTTCCACCCCACTTGTTACGCTAAAAGATTTAGAAAACTGCTCTCTGCGGCCTCGTTTCCATCCTTTTAAAGCTTTCCGTACTTTCAACTTTGCTAGACTTTAATTTAGAGCATATTCGCGGTCTTGACAACTAAAATGTCAGTTATAGAACATTCCATTGCGCACAAAGAAATTTGATGACTCGTTTGTTTGTCCCATTTCCAAAAATGGATAGTCCCCTCTTTTCTATGATATGGGGTCCTTTAAACGAGGCAGGAAGATAACTGTACTGTACCAATTATTTTTGCAGCTTTGGAGAGGAGTCATTTGCAAGTTTAAAAAAAAACATAAAAATTACCAGGTCGTCTGGATAGAAAAATTATGTAAAATGAAAGCAAGTAAGTGCGAACACATGCAGTGTCTCATTGCAGTCAGGATATAATAATTATGTAAAATATAATAAAAGCAAGTAGGTGCTAATACATGCAGTGTCTCATTTCACTGTGTAGGTGTATAATATATAAGGGATGGTTAACAAGTTTACTGTCCTCAGACCATAATTAATGATCTGTGGTCGGAGTTTCCATACAAGTCCACAGACCGTATTATTGTAGTATTTTCGCCCATATAATTTCTAAGCCTTCTGAGGCTGTGACGTAAGGAGTCTCAGATGCGGACAGAACTATATGTCCTATCAAGAAGTACGAGTATAAAAAGTGCTGAAACATAGGAAATATTATTTGTTTTGCTTAAAAATTTTCTAAACTAGGACTTATGAGACTTCTGGCATATTCTCATTTTTTTAGAGAGAGTTTGCCGGTGTCTTCAAACGACATTTACAGCGTCACTGGCCTTTTTTCACGGCACGCAATGGCATCACGCAAGCGTATACCCGTTCCCTTCTAGCTCCTCAGAGTGGTGCGGATCGGCTCCGCCCGATCCTCTAAATGTCACTACACATTTACAGAATACACCAAACATGCACACTAGCTTAGGTCCAAGACACCGTACTCGTAGAACAAGGGTACGAAGAACCGGTTCACACGCGCTCTATACCAGGTACAGACATGTACCTGGGCGCTTCTCTCCTCCTCCACGGCCCGGTCTACCCGAGCCGAGGTCCGAGCCTTTAGAGGCGCCCTCGGGTGGTTCCGCCCCCCGATCCGATCCGAACCCTTCGGAGAATCTAGTAGGGCACGGGGACGCGCACTAGTGCGCGATGCCGTTCCTTCTAGAAAACCTCCAAAGGTGATTCGTTTCACACGGCTTGAGGGACCCTTTACGTTCCTCGCCGCCCCCAAAAAAGCCCGGTGAAGCTGAAAATGCCGTCTGAGGCAATCAGCAAACTCTCTCAAAAAAAAAAAAAAAAAAAAAGGTGCGGATCGGAATTCAGAGGTATCTGTATAGAGGTCGTCCTTTTAGGTTTGTATTTACACTGACTTTAATTCCTTTTGCTTTAGAATATGTACACAACCAATTAATATTAAAAGTGAATATAGAATAAAAGCCCAACCGTGATGTGAAAGGCACGTACAGCCGTAATGGGCGCGCTTTATGGCCAGTTCTCTGTGGTGTTCCTATCCATGGGGAAGGCTCGTGCCCAAGCTGTGGGGAATTAAAATCTGATGTGATGATGATAGTTTCAAAATGGTAGGTGCGTTGTAGGTCGCCAACGTGAATTAAACTTTAGATAACAATATTTTATTTTACAATAATTATAGACAAGTAACCGATTATACAACACATATTTAAAGTCTAACAAAGAGTTAATATGATTTGTGCATTTACATTTGGGTCGGCCGAAGGTTAGTCGTCCACCCATTAATTATTAGATCATTCATATTATCCCATAATGTGTAGGTAGTTTTTTTTTTTCACCGAACAACCTTGAATACCTACAAAGTTCTTAATAATTATAGTTTTTACGAACTTTTGATTTGATTCATAAATTTTAAATGAGTACCTATTGTTAAATTAATTTATGTCGGTGATTGTAAGACTTAATTAAAATTGAGTAGGTATTTAATTATTATAAGTTTTGCTTGCGCTATCTAATGTCGTCAAATTATCAAATCCCAAGGGTCGTGGGTTCGATCCCACTCCAGCTTTCTGAGACTCGTTGATTTTTTCTAATAAAATTTTAATTTGTAACTACAAATAGCATTGTGAATTCAATAATTAAAATAATAGAAACAGCAAGAATATTTAGGTGTATTTCCAAAATTTTAATATAAGAGAGGTCGTATCGTACCTATCAGTCAGTGTTTTGTTTCATAATGAAAATGCATATTACTACCTAGCTGCATAGATAGAGTATAGAGTACATGTTTAGTGTATCGGAATGAAAGTGGCAGTATATTAATCACAATACGCCTTATAAGTGTAATATTTTTCGCAAAAGAAAGACCTAATTTGCATTTCCATATATTGACGATGAAAGTAAATTAATGAAACGTTTATTAGTAGTAGTTATCCACTCAATACATGACATGCAAAAAGATATTTTGACAGCAAAGAAGTAAACTAAAGTAACAAATTTATTTATTTACCAGCGGCTCGCTCGCGACTTTGATTCATTGACATATTGATTGACGGCATGATGGCTTCACCAACTCGGAAACCTTCACTAGCGTACGCACAAAAGTTTACCAAAGTTTAATCGCATTCGGATGAAAGTTATAAGAACGCAACGAAACATACATAGAAACATTCATTTCAATAGAATCATCATCGTCATCACCATTTTCATCATCAGCATCATCATCGTCACCAGCTCATTTTTGGGGCACAAGCCGGAAATCTATGGACGGATAACATTAGGTTATTGCCTAACCACCACGCGGGCCCAGTGCGGTGCGGTGACGTGGTTGTCGAATTAAGCTAATGCAGCCGGGACCTTTCGTGCTGTACATGCCTTCCAAAGTACAGATGCAAAATAAGTAAGGAAATAGTCTATAACTGTCCCACTGCTGGGCAAAGGCCTCCGTCATTGAAATCAAGTCATCGCTACAATTGATGGGTAATGGCTTAATCACCACGCTTGCCAAATGCGGGTTGTGATCACAAACCCGAGCTTTGCATCGAAAAATATAAAACACACTTTCCCGGCCTGGGAATTGAACCCAGGACTTTCGGGTGTTGGGCTGATATATTCAACTGTATTATGTGTAAAGCTCATGATAAATACAAACCGCCATTGATAACTCTAGCATAATAGTTTATACTGTTATTGCTTGTTTTGATTGTTGACCGAAACACGTTGTTGAACTTACGTTCAGTGAATGCAGTAGGTACATACATAATATAATTATAATTGCAATAATTGGATTATGTAGCGCGTAAGGCCGGCCGAGGACGTTACGATGAACTCAATTATCTAATCTTTGTGTTCGTATAATTTTAAGGTGTTGCGCTGTCCATAAAAAAGTGGTAATAGAGCTATTAACTTTAGTTTTCGTTAAAAAAAGGTAATAAACTTTATTTTTCTTTATAAATCAAACATATATCCGGGCTTACCTCAATAGTGTATTGTGTATCAGTAAGAAGACGATGTAATATGTAATCAATCACATATTGCAGCTGTGGTGTAGGAATTGGTTTATTGGTTGGAATAATAATATTGTTACAATGTTACAAATGTAACTAATTTTATAAAAGGGTAAAAGCAAAGCACTTCTTGCCGCTTCTGCTTCTGCTGGTCCACACACACAAACAATAGGGCTCCGCCGGATATCAGCGTTGCCGGTGATGTTCACGCTGCAACATGTGCTGTCCAAAGGGTTTTACTTCTGTATTTTATAATTTACTTTTGTTTATTATTTTAATTTTTTAAAACTGTATAAATATTTTTGATTGATTTAATTTTCCCGACATAGGTTTCGTTATTAGATACTTACTTGCAAAAGAGGCCCGAGCAGATGATGCGGATATTCTCTACGAGAATGCTAACTACATCCCTCCTTTCAGGTTCAAATCCTGCTCGTGGAAATTTTTTCAACATTTTTTCAACATTTGTGTTTTTGTAATTTGTTCGCAACAAAATTTGCGTTAAAAATTTTATTTGAACATTTTACATCCCTCTAGTTTGTAATGTTTATTATTTAACTATGTTCACTTCACAGCAAGTCATTTAAAATGTTTCTTGCAGTTCGGTTCAGTCAAAATCTCTCGTATGCGTCACCCCTACCATGACACGCGATTTGAGGAGGTTACGACACCTATTGAGATATAATTTCACCATTACCAAACCATTACACACTCGTGACGTTCTCGTCCGTAATATTAGTAATTTTACTGGACTTATGGACTATCGCTCCTTTCTATCATACATAAAGATGGGTATCTTTCGCAACAGTTCACATGCAAACACGTTGTTATGAACGGTACCTATGCAATTATTTGTGCCATGTGTGGTTAAATGTAGAACTTTCAGTGACTATCCTGCATGCAAACGGATTGCTCCACCAACCGGGTCTGAATGATTTGAGGCGGATTATTGTTTAAGCCAAACAATATCAAATGATTTTTAGGGCCTACTCCGGGACGTTGGAGCCAGAAGGAAAGTGAAAATCTTTTTTTAATCCTTACAGGTAAATCTGGCCTTCATCTTAAAGGCTATCTTATCTTATCTTATCTCTAATTGTCGGAACACAACAATGCTATTAACTTATTGGCACCTCTGTATATTTTTGCGAGCACCTATCAGTGCGTATTATACTTTCTCTAGCAGTGCCCTATATACTGTTCTTCTTTCATGTAACCCTTTCACAAGCGTGACGAACCTTGAATTCTTTAATTGACTGTACGTTTTAAAAAGTAGTCATTTTGCGACCAAGTCATTTTACGATAAAGGCTTAATGCGAAGTAGTTATTTTCAGTAGTAGCTTTTTCACGCCATAAATTTTTTGATTGGTAGATTTTTCCATAGTCATAGTCGTTTTGCGTTGTATAGGCTTTTCTCACCATAGTCTTTTTGTGAGATAGGTACTGACGTCTGGACCCCTTACCCTTTATGATCATGCTGCCTAAAAATGAAGACGTCCACGTGAAATTTGACCTAAAACTTATATTGACTAAGAAGCAAAATGCCTACCTGGCAATAATACAGCACTTAAACTACGTTTTTTATGCGATGGTATTAGAAATTGGTACTTCCGACTATAGATAAAATGTTCACCTGTAAAGTGGCTTTGTAGCTTTTTGCTCGACATCGGTTAGTGCTTTCCTGTCTCTATTCAAGTCAAAAGCTCGCCGTTGCTTCGCCGCTTGGTCAAAGAGGTAATGTGCTTTTCCAGGATAAAAAGAATAATTCATCATTCACCAAAAGTTTCAATCAATCAACCAATCACTAAAGACCTTACAATCAATACCATATTTTTTTTACCAGTAGTACTGGTAAAGGCGTAATTTTCACGTTTCGCCAATCAAATTGTCTTCGCCGCTGGACCATCATCAGGTGGAGTGGAGTCATTTGAAAAGCTAATTATAAAAAAAGTGTTTTTGTGTTAGATCTATGGCTTGGGTTGATCGTATCGTAGGATATCGTCAATGTGTAGGACGACAATTGGCTAACGATAGACACCAGAAACATGATCCTAGAACATTGTGGTGGTGTAGCAATTAATGTATTAATCTGAGTGCAAGTGGTCACACACAAGGAGCATGCAGTGATTACTCCACTGGCTCGCAGTTACGCCACGTCACGCTCCGTGGCGCGTGGCGAGCCGCTTCGGGGCTGGGGTGGCCACGAATTGAGGGGCGGGATAGGAGCTTCAAGGCAAGTGGTAATCGGCATGTTGGTAAAAATATCTACACAATAATTTCAAGAAGAGAGTTTTGATGAGAGAAGTAATAAACATATCTGATATATAAAAGTATTCTTCGACAATTTTCTGGAAAAAATATTCAAGAGCTTAACAAATAAAAACATTCTTAAAATATATTACTGCAACTGTACATACTGTGTACGTACAAAAATCCTTCCCATTAACACCTTCCTGTCAACGGTCAGTTTGCCAACAACATCCACTTTTGTTATTTTTTTTATTATTTTTGCATTAACAATGCTATATAACAATACTTTATCTTATATGTATTTTACTAGAAAAAATCAACCAGCCTCAAGAAGCTTGAGTGTACCGTACTTGCAGCATAAATCACAAACTACTAGAAAAAATTTACGAGTCTTCTGGGGCCTTAGTAGCTCAGCGGTCAGAGCATTGGACCGATTATCCAAAGGTCGTGGGTTCGATTCCCACTCGAGCTTCCTGAGGCTGATTAGTAAAATTTAATCTTGTAATAAAATCCATTTAACCGTTTTTTTTTTTAAATATACACGAAACCACAGAATACATAATAGTACAAGTACGAAACTTCAATTTAGGTCACAACTAAGATTTAGTTGTAATTATTACATTTACAACAAAATTTATAGATACTCTAGTTGTCCATCAAATCATAAAACCATTGCCACCCTTACAGGAACACAAGAAACTATATCTGCCTTCATCCATCGGTATCTAGAACGTGCGAGTTTTTGTAACTCTGAAATTGCCCTGATGGAGAAATAATATACGGCTACCAGTGGGATGACACCCATTATGACTTACTATTATATCATTAACTTTATAGCATTTCAAACGAACCTCGAACCATTTAGCGAATGGCTTTCCCATAATCATAAGATAAGGTCTTCACCATCGTTCTTGGTCTAAATGGTTTTAAATTTTTTTGTAAATATGCGCAAATATCTTTTAGTTAACTGTATCAGTACTGTGATGAAGTACACTCCTGCACTTCAACCTATCCAAAGCTGTTCAACCGTATGCTATATTCATAAAGTTCTAATTCTATTGAGGAAAATTGTCAGTTTGTGGTCTCTGATGTGGCGGCGTGTGTACATAAGCCACGACAAAACGGTGTTGATGAATATATATTTTTATAAGATAAAATTTTACTAAATCAACACCAACCAGTCTCAGGAAGCTCGAGTGTAGTAAAATTTTATATTGAACTATTGTGAATGCAACAATTCAAATAATATGTAAACATATGTATGCTTACCTCCTTCTATTATCTGACAGTTACATATTATTGGCGCAGATGGCATATTTACTTCCGAGCTTTCACAATCCATAAATATGTGTTCAAGAAACTACAGAAACATTAATTAAAACTAGTGGTCGCCCAGTGGTCGAAATCCGACCGTAATTTTATTAAGGCTGCACGGATTGTATCCTAAGCAATGAAAAATTAAAAAGATAGAATGTGAGTTTGGATTGGCATTAACCTTAGAGTATTAAACCAAATTTCGGCCGCTCCTCTTCCATTTTTGAAATTTTTGAAAAGAGTTTATATGCGTGTGTGTCAAATACATGGTAGTGTGTATAATGTTTGTTTTATTGATTTAATGTGTTTTTTATGCATAATTTAAAAAAAATATTAACTCTATATAAACATACACTTATAGTGTGAAATTTCATACTCCTCCGACCGCGCAACTTTCGTAAAAAGTTGGTACAAAGTTTTTGCTTCACGTATTAATATATAGATTTCATATGTTGGCATGAATCCGACAGTAGAAAAACTCAAAATAAGGTTTTTAACTCGTGAAATGTTTTTGACATGCGTGAGCGTGTAGCCTCACGGCCACGGTCGTGTTTTATGTGTTTGATATTAAAAAACTATACATATTTACATTTTAAACGTAAAGTTACCTAGGCACATTAAATCTAACCATAGCATACGTAAGTAAAACTCTTTGAAGCGAAACCAAGGAGGTGAGCAGCCAAGTATAACCCAACCAGTACTGCCTTCCGGCACTTCCCACTTTTATTAATCACCACGTAACACATACCTAATGTAATTCGATAATAATCATCTATTTACTATGGTGGTGTACAAAAAAACAGGAATGAAGATATGGATATTGCATAAGGCAGAGAAAAACACGGGGTTCTTTCCTATATAGGTACATTAGGTATGTTACCTAAAGAATTTATTTCTAAAACATAAAAAATAAGAACTCCAAAAAATACTTACTGGTTATAGTATATTTAATTTGTAATATTTTAATTGTAAATATAGTAATAGTTCTAAGTTCAAAGCTTGTAGGCTCGTTTGTAAGCTCATTTTTGACGGCCGACAATTGAATTTTAACTTCTAGTAATTTTTTGTGTGATGCACAAAAACCTGAGGTTTTAAAATAAGTCTCTACACACAACCGATCAAAAACTATTTACAAAATAGGAAGGACTGTAGTGTCGGTCATGGCGTGGCAACCGCTTTCAATCAGATGCTTATTTACCGAGAAAGTTATAAATTAGATATAATTTTATTCAAATTCATAAAGTAAGTAAGTAAACAACCTATAACTGTCCGACTTCTGGGCAAAGGCCTCCATCATAGAAATCAAGTCATCGTTACAATTGATGGGTAATGGCTTAATCGCCACGCTTGCCAAATGCGGGTCGGTGATCACAATCCCGGGATATGCATCGAGAAATCCGAAATACATTTTGCCCGACCTGGGAATTGAACCTGGGACCTTGGGTATCGGGCCGAGCGCTCTGCCACGGAGCCACCGCGGCGTTGAAATTCATATCTTTCGTCAGGAATACCGTGATCAATTATAGAATCGTGTCATGAAAAGGCTTAGCAACTATTTTAGTTAAAGCATATAGTTTTACTATTTATATCATCATCATCATTTCAGCTAAAAGAAGTCCACTGCACTGCTTCTTTTTTTTTTGTTTTGTTTTTTACTATTTATATAACTCAAAGTAATTAATCATTTAAGCCAACTAAAAAGATAGGAGGTAGGAAAGAAAACCTCTATCCTGATATATTCCAGTGAAAAACTACCCCCCTATAGACAAGTGGCAAAACACCAATAGAGTAGAAATTAAATAGAATTATTATTGTATTGGAAACATCATTTATATCTATTTGATTTCTACTCTATTAGCGTTTTGCCTCTTTTCTAACGGGGCTGCGCAGAAAATATACTTTTCTCAGTTCTAATCTGCGGCATACCTTCCGAAGATTTCACAAGTCATCCAAGTAAAACACATCGATATACATACCTGCTATAGTCCCGGGTCCATACCGCACCGCAGTCCGGCGGGGTTCGTTCCCCCGGCCGGCGTCTTGGCCGGCCGACCGCAGCACATTAGTTGGGGCAGCCGCGTGTGACTGGCGGTACTGTACCATGGTGCACAGACTTGGGAGTTGCACAGAAAGGACCACCATTTTAATAACGTACATCTTAGTTGCCAAGAAATTGAAGTAAGTCTACAAAGAAGAAGGATGTAAAGCTTTAAAAGGATGGAAATAACCGCCTCTGTCGTCTAGTGGTTAAAACCAACGGTCTCAGGCCCAGAGGTCTCGAGTTCGTGTTTGTGTGCTCCGTTTAGTTGGTGGTAGAGCTTATTTGTCCACCTGGCTAGTTACCACCATCTTATCTAAATATGACGCCATAACATCAATGTTTGTAGTATGTTGTGTTCCGGCAGCTAAGAGGTAAGATAGCCGGTAACTCAGTAGTTGAGGACTCCGATTGAAGGCGCGCCTCCACCTTCGGCCTTATCATCACTTAACATCAGAGCTTCCCCGCGAAATAGAGATCCGGAAGTTAGGTATTGTCAGGTAAAAAAGATGCTATCATGGGACCGCATAAAGTCTTAAGTACTGATCTCGAAACTTCAGTGTGACGATGATGATATCACTGAACCCTACTCCACTAGATGTCTTTGCATCTGAACTCCGCTTCTGTTTAACGTCAGATGAAGTGGAGACATTTGCCTACCCATCTATAAAAATAAGCTAGTGGACTGCTTTTGTCTTACTGTTAGAACTAGAAACCTTCATTAATGGTTCAAATAGGAGACTGAAAATGTTGACTTACCTATTAGTTAAAGTTAATATCTGATTATCATTTCCGGTGTTTACAATCCACCAAAATATGTTTTGTATGCTATCCTTTATATAAAAAAGTAAAAGTTAAGCTCACTTAATATTTGAAAATCTTCGTATTGTATAATGATTTATAAAAGTCCCAAGTTCATATCAATTCTGCTCACATGAACATGACATGGGGAGATTGGGCGATACCCACCACACTGGGCAATGAAATGGAAGGCACTGCGCCATCTAGCTCGAGTCATTACAAATCACTGTCCCACTGGTGGGCAAAGGCCTCCATCATTGAAATCAAGTCATTCGATTGATGGTTGCTGGCTTAATCACTACGCTTGCCAATTGTGTGTTGGTCACAAAAGCGAAAAATCCAAACCACACTCCCCGACCTGAATGGAACTAAGGATCTACAGATATCACGCCGAGCGCTTTGTTCGACCACAGAGGCGAGGCCACAATAAAAAAAATAAAAAAACATAATTTATGTAAAACAATTAGCGATTGCGTTTGTTTTTTTCCAAAAAACTTACATTTCGACTTACGTAATACTTCTACGTAGATCCTTAAAACACGCAACAAGTACAGATTTAAAGAAAACAAAATTTTTACGAGTCCGTTTTCGGCTCGTGAAATTACTTCATTTTGCTGAGTAAAGGTAAGTTGTTAAGATTAAATCATGACGGCCCCTTTCTGACTGGCCATTTCATTAAAGCGAAATTGATAAAAAACAAGTTTTCTGTACCAAGACGGTAATGGTACTAAAATATTACGAACACAAAGAGTTATAAGAAGCAATAGTCGTAATAAGACTGCTCCTGGCCAAAATATCAAATGTAAAAATAATAGTTAGACATACAATAGGCGTCTTATGTAGAAACAGACAAGACAGTCGCCTTTCTTACATAAAAGACAATATCAAGGAATTATCTAATAAGTATTACATCGCGATCGTGCTAATGAAGCAAATTTCTCAATCCACGGTCTCTAAATTAGTGACGGAATTAATGCAGCTCCATATTTAAATACATTTAAAATAGACATATAAATAAGTTTATTTAATATGTTTAAGTATGTCTAACCCGCACTAGGACCGCGTGGTGGTTTATGGCCCGTTCTCCCTATCAATCCGTAGGGAAGGCTCGTGCCCCAGCAGTGGGGACATAAAATGAGCTGATGATGATGTCTAATTATTGTTTTTTATTTTCAAATTTATCCCGGTAGTCTTAAGATAACAGTCGTCAAACCCACAAATAAGTATATACCCAACGTGGTTGTACTCCACTATTCCCGCATTATGTAGGAGCTATAAAGCTCGACGAGGGGAGGTGAGGTAGATATACCCACTAAAAAACCGAGTACCGTCCCTTCTCTGCCACGGTGATGGCTCGGGACCTGAATGGTAAGCACAGGTACGAGGCATGAGATTTTTTAAGTGTTTAAGTTGGCAAAAGACTTCGCTTTACCTGATGTTCCATGGAAGGGGAGTCCTGGTCTGCAGATAGCTGGAGCAGGACTGTGCATCTCACTAGCTGTTCTCACCTTGCTGACCCTCAAGATGCTCCTTCACACCTCGCTTAATGGACTTCATGATGCAGAGTGCAGAGAAGGGAGTGCTAGAAAAGCAACCTATTTTTTGTTGGTACGACAATGGAACGTTCATAATCTCCGAATCCTACCTAATTTGTTTTACATTAGCAAAGGTACCAACTTTTTCACTACACCATTACCGAACAATGCATACAAATGTAAGGCCGTGTCTGTTTTTTCACATGTCTACGTCACTTGAGGCTACGAAAGCGAATCTCGATGGCCCAGTGTACGCGCCGCAAAGCGTTCAGTATAATTCGTGCTCTTGCGCCTTTCTGTGCGCTACCGACCATTATTCGACCAATAGGAGGCATGTGAGCCAATAAAAAAAATATATTTGAAATTTCGCGCGCGAACCAACCCTTATAGTGTCTTTTTAATAGTCCCTGTCTAGTAGATTGAGGTGCTAAATTAAGTCTAATCAAATTTGAATTTGGAAAATAAAAACAAGTGAAAGATTAAAATGTGTTGTGAGTCAAACAAAATGAACTTTTTAAATTGAAATTATTTAATTTATAGAAATAATCGATTCTAAGTTTTAAAAGTGTGCTGTGTATGTGTATCGAATGTCAGCGTGCTTTCCGAGAGTCACGTCTGTTGACTTATAACTGATTTCGAGACGTGTTTGTTTTACGAGGCCTTACGTATAGCTTTCATCTTGGAAGATTTGGATTAGCTGTTTTGCGTAGTTTGTTAAACTCCGCACGCGTCAATATTAACACAAATCATAGTATAAACAATGACCACGTTATGTTAATAATAAATCTGTTGACTTAGGTATATTACTTCTGTGCGACTGTTCTTGTTGTATGTAGACTTCTTGGGTAAATAGTTTGCATATTTTTAAACAAATACTAAGATGACCCAAATTAAATATGACTGGTGTTAGATGAGATTACATTGGTAACAATGCTTACCCAATAAAAGTCAATAACTACGTTTTAAACTTAATTTATAAATTAGCTATACAAAAATTATAACATTAGAAAAATCGATCTTCAATAAATATTAATAATAAATCAACGGATGATTATTTGATTATAACAATTATGGATAGTCTTAATAGATTCTTTAGAGTTATTGGAAATCCTACAACACATAGTTTGCACGACTTCACATCAGATAGATCTGGTACTTGTTCATCTCCCTTTTCCATATCAAAAACCAGCTCGGAGTAAATCCCCAATACTTTCAAGCAGGCATGGGGGATGCCTAATGAATATGACACACATTCATTATTAATATGATTCTTTATAGATTTGACTCTTTATAAATGATTTCTTAATTATATCAATTGGCTTGTAAAAAAAATGTCAAATAATAAAAACCTTTTAGGTTATTTGAACTACTCGTATTAGTTGCTATTTCTAATACCTCATAATCAGCCAATAATGTGCCACTGCTGGGGTTGGACACATATGAACGCAGCACAAAGCAGATCGGACATTAACCCACCACACTGGCCCGCATCCATGCGGGTTAGTGAGCCCTAACGACTGCAAACTACCAATCTCACACTAAAACAGGGACCAAGCAACAGCACTTCTTAAGCACTTTTCTTGCCGCCCTTAAAAAAGTCTGATGTCGTTGAAATAGCCGCATAATCCATAAGCGAACACTCCCCGAAAAAAATGGAGCATGAATTTTTTTATGTGGTCACTTATCCTGTGACTCACCTTAGCACAAGTTGCTTAACTTGCAAGATCGCAACCTAAACGCAAGAGTCACTACGCCGCCATCGATATTTAACAGCTTTTTATTGATAAACTCGTATCTTTGTATATGAAGAACTAGCTTTTGTTCGCGGCTTTGCTCACGTGTGTTTATTCATAATAAAAGCCAAATTTATTAAAGGTAAATATCATAAGGGTATAAGTAAAAAGTGTCTAACACAAAACATCGTAATAATCACTCTGTATAAGTATTTTTGGTCCGTTTTGAAACCTCCTGTACAAATTGTTATACAATACTTAAGGAATCATTTTCCAAAAATCTTGAAACACTTTACAATTTCTTACTATATCAAAATTTAAAGAATGACAGAATTCCATACAACTTTTCAAGCTTATTTCAACCTCTCTAAGGGAGATTTTTCGAAAATGCTAAAACACGTCATTCTTTATTTTTATTGAAAAATCTATAGGTCGATTAAATTATTCATTTTGAAAGTTATCACTTAAAAATAACGGTTTCCCCAAAAAAAACTTCATCTTTTTTTTACTCTTTTAAAAGAAAATAAACAAAATTCCTGAGACACGTCATTCTTTATTTCTTATCCAGATGCCAAACACCAATTTTCATGTATTTTACTTCAAAACTGACGGACTTTCATAAAAACTTTCACCCCCTATTTGACCCTCTTAGGGTGTGATTTTCGTAAAATCCTTTCTTAGTGGCTGGTTACGTCACTCAATTTACCCACAGTCCAAATTTCATCTAATCATCTAATTAGCTTCAGTGGTTTAGGCTCGGCGATGATGAATCAGTCAGGCCAAGTCATTATATGTATATAGATTGCAATCTTACTTCATCATCATCATCATCAGCTCATTTCAATGTTCCCACTGCTGGGGCACGAGCCTTCCCTGTGGATGGATAGGGAGAACGTGCCATAAACCACCACGCGGGCCCAGTGCGGATTGGTGGTTGTTAACGACTGCTAATGCAGCCGGGACCAACGGCTTTACGTGCCTTCCGAAGCACGGAGGAGCGAGAGATGATACATTTTTGGTCACCCATCCGATGACCGGCCTTTGCGAAAGTTGCTTAACCTCAGCACTCGCAGACCGGGCGCGTTAACCACTGCGCCATCGAGCTCCTCATCTTACTTACTAAGCTTATTCTATGCAAGAGTAAGCTTAGTAAGTTTTCATCAAATTTAACAATTTTACTAAAGGAATACCTACAATAATAATGAACAATGCCGTTCCGTAAAAGCGAAGTTTCATTGTCAGATCGTAATTAATGAAATGGCATTCACACAAAAGGCTCAATGAGTTAGCGTGGGGGTCGAATCCAGAGGCAGAGGATTCACTTAATTTCCAAAAATGTTTCAAACAGTCATTATGTCATCATCTTCTTTGTTATTGTGCAAGTATTACTGTCTTAATCTGTTTCTATTAATATATTTTATGTGTAAGATATATTTTTATGTGAGTATATGTTATTTATAAAATTATTAAGGATTATGAAGACTGATATGAAATTAAGAAAACTCTTGACTATTATAAAAAATTTAATAATAACTTCTTTTTGTAAACAAAAAATCTTACCAACATTTTCCATTACCAATCCATTGAAAATCGAAGAGATTTAAGTAATTTAATCCGTATTAAGTTATAAGCGGAAACTTGTAATTGGCCGTATTTAATTTATAAACACTTTTATTTTATGTATTAGCTGTAAGTTTTCCAAAAAAATAAAAATAAAATAAAATAAAATTACCAAACATATATACTTACATACGAGTATACCTATGTGAACACAAGAATGCTACTAACATTCTTGTTATGGCAAAAAGCATAGTTAGAATGGTGTTCGTTATCCAGGCGAACTTAAAATTTATTTTATTGTCTGCATTACTTCATATAAATTTAGTCAAATCTTCTCGTTATTTTATGTTAAAAAAATCAATTTTCATGCGACCACTTCCCCTACAAAGGGGTCGAAAGGTCAGGATGTAAGGACAGTCAGTAACAAAAACAGTAAACCTTTACTAAATACTTTGAAGTGCAACTGTAACAGACGCTTATCAACCATTTTGATACGGCACAGTTTTTAGCTACTTATTCAGCTATCCGTACAAAAAACGCGAGTAGGTTCTAAAAGTGCGGACACAAACCAATTTGCAATGTGTAGCGTCCACGTGAACTTTACAAAACAACAACTTAGGTATTCCTCAACAAAATCCGAAACAAGTCAACGGCCTTACGAAACTCTTGGACGGGCGGCGGAACCACAGTTCGCCGGGCTCCGACAATGGCAAGACACGGCACAAATTGGACCATTAGACAATGCCACGAGCCCAACTGTACGCCATTACTGTATACTGTGACTCTCCGCACCGTTGCTGGCAGCACCCACCTCTTTAGCCTATTTGAAGCCGTCAGCACTAAAGATTCTAACTAGACTTGGTTACCGCGCTTGGCCTGCGTTTGCTAAGCCACTTCTTCAAAGGCCCGTCATCGGATGGATGATTAAGACTCGATCTCGAGCTCCTTCGTGCCTTGTGAAGCCGTTGGTCTCGGCTGCATTAGCAGTAGTTAACCAACACCAACCCGCAATGAAGACTAACCTTTATCAAAATAAAATATAGCCTATGTTACCCGCAAGGTAATAAGTAGCCTGTCAGTAAAAGATTTTTTTTGGAATTGGAGCTGTAGTTCCAGGGATTAGCCCCGACAGACAAACAAACAAACAAACAAAGTCACAAACTTTACCTCTTAATCTATATATTAATACGTGAAGCAAAAACTTTGTACCCGTTTTTACGAAACTTGCGCACACTTATAGTTTATATAGAAGGTTATCCGAATGTTAATTTTTTTTTTATTATGCATAAAAAATACATTAAATCAACAAAAACAACACTACACACACTACCATGTATTTGACACACACGTATTGTTTGTCTTTAATGCGGCCGACATCTGTCAATGCCAATCCAAACTCACATTCTATCTTTTTAAATTTTTCAATGCTTAGGATACAATCCGTGCAGCCTTAGTAAAATTACGGTCGAATTTCGACCACTGGGCGACCACTAGTATTAATAAAGAGGTAAAGTATACTTATATAAACTATTAAGTTTAAATAGGTAAAACTAAAACAGAACCAAAGCAGTAAACCAATCCACTAGCAATTTGTTTTAAAGTATTTTGTTACATAATTACCTATAGTCTAAATTCATAAAATTATACAAACCCGTTAGAGCGTAAACCGAGGCAATGTAACACGAGATTCACGCAGCCGTATTAGAATTGTTGAAATATAAACTAGTCATATACGAGTACAAAGGAGCTAATCTGTCTATCTATACTGAAAAAAGACAAAGTGTTGAAAAAATTCCACGAGCGGGATGCGAACCCGCACCTCATGACATGCCGGGTCAAGTGCACTACCAACTATGCTATCGTGGCTCAATCTAACTTGCCGAAATTAATCAACACTATCTACTTTTACTCTGTAAGCCAAGGAGCCCTATTCAATGTCGACAACTACGTCATCAACATCCGATCTTAATATTTTTACAAATAATTAAAAAGGTCAAGAATTAGGCAAGCATATTTATGATTAGAATAAATATTATTAAAAGGATTATTACCATGTTTTTTGTTGTGTTTAAGTAGTAATACTTATTCTAATGTAAGTGACCATGATAGTTTAATAAGTTGTAATTTATGATTATTTACATATAATTTTACGCAAATATTGTTGCGAACAAATTACAATTAAAAAAAAGAGAAATTGTTGAAAATAAAACAACAAATTAACAAAAGTATAACTTTTTTCAACTCTGTCTTTTTTCAAATTGTAATTTATTCGCAACAATAATTGCGTAAAATTATATGTAAATATAACTATACTATTAGTGCCTTACAAATAAACAAAGAATAATTTGAAATGACGTTTACATAGCAGGAACAAAACACGGAATAACTATTCGGACCTTATTCTTTGTTTATTTGTAAGGGGGTTAACAAACAGGGAAGGTTTGTGACTTTGTTTGTTTGTTTGTATGTCGGGGCTAATCTCTGGAACTTCTGGTCTAATTCCAAAAAATCTACTACTGATATAATGCTATATACCTTGTGGATAACATATGCTCTTTTATTTCGATAAAAAAAGATTTATTTTTAAAATCTCAAATCCACGCGGATGAAGTAACCTTAATAATAGTTCTTATTTCAGATTAATTCCATACAATGTTAGTAATTACAATAGACCTTAAACACTAATATTAGCTACAAAAGAAAAAAAAACATTAAATACTTTTTGCTGTAAATAAATGCAATGCCAGTGTCTTTTCTTTCAAAATATTAAGAGTAATTATTACTTGTGTGTGTAATTTTCATTATATTATCTATTGAAGACCAACAAAAGAGTTCAATTACATTAAAGTGGTGATTTAGTTGAATAAATAAAAAAAACTTTATATAGGCATTTAACTTTCAATATATCATTCGTATTTTATTGCTTTCTTGGAAAGACGAATAAACCAATCCCCAGTGTGTCTGTGTAAACAATGTGCCCGACAGGAATCGAATCCAGTATCACTGGATCTGTTTCCAGTTTTATACCGACAATCTAACCACTAAACAACTTAGGACGTATATGAGATTGATGTGCAGTAGAAAGTCATATAAAGAGATCGATGCTGAGATCGATTAATCACACATTTTCTAAAATTGTCCATTTTGTCAATGAAAGCCAATTAAATGATTGTACGATTTACTTTCGATACCAGCGCGTTTCTGTTGTTTTAACAACCACATACAATTCCAGGTATCATGTTTTATATCTTTGTAGTAATAAACTTTAAGCTCTAGACAACCGGGAAAGCTGTCGGTTCGAGTACATAAAATATTATAAAGAGGAAAGCTTTGTATTTTTGTATGTATGTTTGTAACGAATAAACTCAAAAACTACTGTCCCGATTTAAAAAATTCTTTCACCATTAGAATGCTACATTAGCGCTGAGTGACATAGGCTATATTTAAAAAAAATGCGGTACGACTTCCACCGGGTCAGCTAGTACATAATAAATATCACTTTTGGATAGTGGCGGTCTTCGACAGAAACCAGTAATAAACTTTTTTCTTTTACCGTTATAAATAAGGATCATCAACAAATTTTTTACTTTAACAACTATTGATAGCATTTGATATTGATAGCGGTTAGGCCTATGTCCAGCAGTGGACTAGTATAAGGGCACGGGGACACGCACTAGTGCATGATACCGTTCCTTCTAGAGAACCTCCGAAGGTGATGCGTTTCACTTGGCTTGAGGAACCCTTTAAGTTTCTCGCCGCCTCCAAAAAGCCCGGTGAAGCTGAAAACGCCGTCTGAAGCAATCAGCAAACTCTCTCAAAAACAACCTGCTACCTAGCAGGCTGTCATACATTAAAATTTCAATGTATCTTATTTTTTGGCGACCAGAACTGGTGGCCAACATTGGGCCCTCTGTGTCAAACACTGGTGCCAATGTGTCGAACACTGGGCCCACTATGTCGACTACCATTTGCACTCTTTAGCCTTTGCTGAGTAAAAGCGACATCTCACATATCGGTGTCAAATACAAACTTCGAAGATCTAATTCGTTCAAATCATTAAGCCAATTCTAATAAAACTTTCTACACTTAAGAATACTTCTGTCATTTTCCTATTATTTAAAGTAATATCCAGTTATAGTAATAATCTATTAAAATTTAATTATACTAATACCCAGTCCAAGCGTAATATAATTATCGTTAAAACCCGTAATTTCCAACTTACCATACCAGACTATGAACTGAAACTTTTACCTCAAAGATATATCTTACATTTACATACCTACGAGCCTTGACATTCTTGACAACCAACCCTTTTCATACTGAAACCAGCTTTATCGTTTAATACAAAGTTCACTTATATTCATTATCTTTTAAAGTACGCAGTAAGCTTCAAAACGTAAAGGTAATCTGTGGATACTTTTGTTGGTTACACAATTAGTAATAAGTTAGTTTATAAAACCCTTTGTATACTTATTTATATTGTATAACCGTTTATTATCCCAAATAAAATAAAATAAAATGAATACATACTTACATAAAAAAATCAAGTTTCCATAACTGAATTTAAGCGTTTTAAATAAAAAAGTTTTAAAAGCCCCCAGAAAAGCTGATAAGAGTTGGTTCGCGTCAGTAGTCTAACTCGTATCATGATTAAACCACGAATATTTTGGATGTATTCTCAGTTTATCACAGGAAAAAGGTTTTAAGCTACATTTCAGTAACAACTCTTAAAAAAAGCCAAGATTCTTAATATCAGCTAGTTTCGAATCCGAGACCTTAGCAAGTACCTACGAGGAGAGTTTCATCACTCAAACAAATCAAGTCAAGTGAGATGTCAGCGTAGGAGGTGCAGCTGTCAAATGTTCAATGTAAAAATTAATCACATGCTAAAATATATAAAAAATATAAGCGGCACAGATTAAATAATAGTTACATACTCTAGCGGCCCGCCCCCTCAGCCTCGTCTGCTTAATCTCCCGTATCCCGTATTTTAACCGCCTCTGTAGTCTAGTGGTTAAGATCAGAGGTGATCCCGGGTTTGATTCTTAGCAGGGGTACATGTTTGTACTTGGTTTGGTTGGTGGTAAGCTTGTTCTAAGTCCACCTGGCTAGCTACCACAAGTTAGTGGCATTGTTGTGTTGCGACATTTAAATATAAGATAGCCAATTCTTCATTAGTTGACAATTCCGGGTGTAGGGCTCTTCCACCTCCTTCCTCGTCATCACTTACTTCACGTGAGATAAAGGCCGATTAAGTGCTTACCAGTAGGAATAAAAAAAACTCGTGATGGCTTTTATAACTCGGAAACCTTTGTGGGCGTGCACACAACAACTAATCAAAGTTTCATTGCAATCGGATGATGATAAGTGAGCGTATACAGAACAAACAAAGAGACAATAATTTAAATATCAATATTAATACGTGAAGCAAAAACTTTGTACCCGTTTTTACGAAACTTGCGCGAGACGGAGGAGTATGAAATTTCGCACACTTATAGTTTATATAGAGAAGGTTATCCAAATGTTAATATATTTTTTAAATTATAAAATTATAAAAAATACATTAATACAACAAAAACAACACTTCACACACTACCATGAATTTGACACACACGCATATGTATTTGACACACACGTATTGTTTGTCTTTAATGCAGCCGACATCTGTCAATGCCTATCCAAACTCACATTCTATCTTATTAAATTTTTCAATGCTTAGGATATAATCCGTGCAGCCTTAATAAAATTACGGTCAAATTTCGACCACTGGGCGACCACTAGTTATTATAAATATAGGTAGGTACAGTAATTTTGAAGGTCATAGAAAAAATCTTTCCTAATAGTACTATAGTTGCGATGTCTTTAAAAAACACAAACCCTTTCCTATAAAATAAACCTTTAAAACATTAATCCTACCAGCACACCTCCGTAAATCGGTCACGCCCCGACCTGCGCAAGAGTGGCTACACAATAAATACGCCATAATTGACATACCGCTAACAAATGCCAAATATGGTGTGATGTCATTACGCCACGACACTGACTGATGGCCAGAAAATATGCTAGCTGGCACTTACATGGACCTGATTTAGGTCATCGTTAGCGATATAAATATACTAATGTACCTTACATTATATTATACATATTTGAAAGTATTTCATATGAATATTTTTTTATAGTATTGTCTTAGTATTGTTTAAGACAATATTTTATGACAACTAAATAAAGCTGTTTGATATTCTTTGAATATTGAAGTTAAATTAAGTAGAAATATTTAATAAATAAAAAAATGAATAGAAATAATAAAAAACCAAAAAATAGAACAGGTATTTTCACGTAGAATCAGATTGTACAGTAAAAATCTTTTGTATATCGAACTAGGTCGATTATAATTAGGGATACAATCGCTTTTCAAACGTACTCCTCACAATAGATGGTGCAAGCATGTGTTCACGCTCTTAAAACGACATATCAACACTTGTGAGAACAAATCCATGTATTGAATAAACTATAACAAAGCCTTATGAAATAGCAGACAACCGGGAAAGTGTGTCAAACATCATTGTAGTCGCACTGAAACATGACACAAACCAGTTACTACTATATTCGGCAGACTTTATTGTCGCCCTACGCAAAACAGCTTTGCAAACTTCCAAGAACTTTGTACAATTTAACATAAATTTGAATTACTTTGTATTACTTTAAATTGTTCCTGTTAAGTGTCTCTATAAAACATCCACTTAACTAGTTTATTATTATTTTTTGACAGTTTAGTTTTGCCAATCAGATAAGCGGCAGAAATAGAATTGAAGAGTGATAATATGTGCAAAAAGTTTTGAAGCGAATGCAATCATCATTAAGTGCGTTGTAACAATGTAATGGCAAGCAGGACTGTGCGGAGGGTGAAACGAGGCAAAGGCAAGGAAACGGCAATTAACGCGGCATCCAAAGAACACCTTCCAGCGATAGTGGTAACACCGCCCGACAAAACAGACATGAAGATCAAAGCCCCGAAGAATATAGGAAATGGGAAAAGCACCAGAAATAATGAGCCAATAGCAGAAACTAATCAACCATCTACATCACAAAATAGTGTCGAAAACAAAATGTCGAATTTCAATGTCAATCAACTGATAGCAGAGCTATCGGAAAATTCAAGAGCGTCAAAAGGGGAAATTGAAAATATACAAAGAAGGCTGTTACAACAAGCTAATGAAATATTGAAAGTAAACGCTTTCGCCAACAACACCCAACCGACACCAGAACCGCGAGTGATTGACAGCACACAAAAGTACAGCAGCACCATGTACGGTAGAATACCTGTCATAGTACCCAGAAACCAAGTACCGCAAGTGGTTGGCGCGCAAACTCGTAAGGAGGCTTCGCATCAAGCTAATGCAAACATGGCCGTCGGTCCGAAGGCCGTCGCGCAACCGGACAATCAACTTAACGACACTCAACTAGTCCCCGAGAAGCTACAAGAAATTTCCGTGCCATTCCCCGTGGATAATGCTGGTGCAATGATAAATAGCGGCCAGGGAAATATGCAAAGGGTCGCTACGTCGTCCGTGGACGCGGGAAGAGGTGTTTTTTTCTACGAAACGGGTTCTGCGCCGCGCGCCGAGGCCAGTGCGCGCGCCGCTCCGAACAGAGGTGAATGTCTTGATCCGTTTTCAAATTTTGAATTCATGCCATTTTTGAGCGAGCCCAATTAGTTCGTGACAGAGTTTTTTTGTTGTCGATTTCTCGGTTTGTGAGCTTGGTGATTTCGAGTTTCGGATTTCTGGAACTGCTTAATTATAATTTTGATGTCTTAATTCTTGTGTAGTGTGAATGGGCGAAAGTCGAAAGCTTGTGTATCTTGCGATGCCGATGACTCGAGTATTGTGTCCGTAACGGGTATTTCATCAAGTGGTTCATTGTGCACCTCCGACTAACCGGTATGTCTGTCCTTGCTCTATTCTGTATTTAATTTTAGACTAGCAGTAAGCTTGCATGATTTTATAGTCATATTATTAACGTCCCCATTAATTTATAAGCCAGGTACGTTTAATGCGCATGCTAGCATGAAATCAAACAAGCTGGTTATACCAATTTTCCCTTATAAGTCGATACACGCACAAGGTATGGTATGCAGTAAGTTATGCCACAATTTTGGTTTATGTCGTGGATTCTGGTATACGTAAGAGCAGTAAACTGGTTTTTGAGAGCGATAGCGAGTTTATTGATTTCATCGGAAGTCAATCGTTTGTGACGAAATTATTAAACATGCAGATTTGTGGCCCCCTCAGTACTGTAATTAACTATATTATTATGAGAAGTGCGCCTTTCTTACTTTCATAATTTTAATCTGAATAAAAAGCCGTTTCCATATTATACCATGCCAGTAACATAGCTAAAAACCGAATACAAATAGAAAACATTATAATAGCATATTTTAAATAAAAACTATATTTAATTGATATCTAAAATATCATGTGTATAAAAGCTTTTAAAAGTAACTTTGTTTAAATTCATCTAAGTTGACTACCTACATTTTGTTACATTAATAAAAAATATTATAAGTATTTTATGTATGTTCGACGACTTTAGGGCGAAATAAACTTTTTAACTTTGTAATCAAAACTTCTTCACATCGATACAATCTTAACAATGTGTAGAGACCTCATATCTCTGTTTACGGAACCTCATTAGAGCGACCTCGGCTTGGTAACGATAGGCCTTAATGCCCGATAGCTCGAGACAATCGGTCTGATGTGTGTCAAACCTGCACAATGGAACTGTGTCGATTGACAGGTTGGGGCTTGAGGCAAGTCAGTCGTGTCGCCGGTCATTGGTGCAAGGTCATTCCACAATAATATTTCGGTGTTCTTAGTGTACGCTTCCTGTTACAAAATAGAATTACACAATTCTGTTTTGAATTAAGGGATTTCAAAACAGTTGTTATCCACTTTTTTATGTAGCTTATCAAATAATACAACTATTACAGCATATAAAATGTTACAAAAATCATCAATAAGAAGTATTAATTGAACAACATGAAATACCCTTAGCATACCCTTGTCTAAAAACAATGTATCTAAAAATAATCTCCTGAATAGAATGTGTAAGTACTTTAATGAAATTTGCACTCTCTGTGATATTTTCAATTGTAGTGATTTTTATTTCAAGAGATCACTCATACTTATGAAATAATAGGTAGACTTTTTTATTAGAATTTATCTTTTCAACATTTGTGTTTTAGAATTTATCTTTTAATTTGACAATAACTGTCATAGTTAATGCTATTCCAGCTAGGGCTTAAGGTTAATTAACGTTCAAGTTATTAGAATAGCTCTTGTTAGAACCACCAACACCCTAAGCTCGAGGCAGATGCCACTGACACAAAAAACGACAGGTCTAAACACCTGCCACCCCACCGTTTTCACATTCAACCTAATACTTACTACGTTAAGGTATAAATTAGATTAGGTATTATTAGACAAATGGTTAACTGCTTTTCAAAGTACACGAACTGAACTTTAAACTTATTTGGGTGAAGCAGCAAATTGGTTTGACAATTTATTTTTGTTTTGAATGTTGTACGATGTAGTGATTGATTCACGTTTGGGCTCAACATTTTTGTATTGTTGAACGAAAAATTATGCAAAGTTTTCGTTCAAAAGCTTTATATAAATATTCTCATCTTTCATCATCATCATCAGCCTTTAAAAGTCCTATAGCTGGGTTCAAGCCTCCCCCTTCTTCTTTAACTTAAGAGCCACGCTATTGTCTGCGTTGCATTGTCATTCATCTCTACCATAAGCTTATTATTTTACTTCATTTTAAGAAATTTAATTTCGCTGTAATTTTTATCATATAAGCTTTTCTTGGTCTCTTTCTTCCTTTCTTTCTCAAATGCAGCTCATAATCTACCAAGGTAACCCAATGCGGGTTGGTTGGTTTTATTCATTGTTTGATTCTACATAATTTCGTAAGGTGGTTTACTTAAATACTTAAATCTTTAATGTTTGATTACCGTAACCACTCGATTACGCATGGAACTGTGAAATAGTTAGAAGTTTCAAGTACACATAACACTCCTGTTAAACTTATGACACAATTGGACTCCTCCAATTGTGTCATAAGTTTAACCAAACACGAGAAGCAATATAGTTTGTGTTTGTCCTTGTAGTTTGTTTTAGCATGTCTGTTTTGAGTTCCTAAAGCCTTGTTTAAATACAAAGGGGTAAAAGAAGAAAACATACTACAATATATAGTAAATATGTATATAGTATATATAGTACATATATAGTTCAGTTGGGTTTCTAACATTTACAAGACTTTTAAGTAAACTGAGACAGCTGATTCTTAATAATTTTCAGAGCTACTTACTTTGAGTGAAAGAGTTTGTGATTGGAAGCGCAATTCGTTTGCTCATGGCACAACATAAACAACAAGTCTTATTTCTAATGATAAACTGCAATTAAAAACAAATGAGCCTGTATAATATTCCACTGCTAGACAAAGGCCTCCATCATGGATTTCAAGTTATTGCTACATTAATGTGTTAGTCACCACACTTCCCATTTACTGCTCAAAATTGGAGCTATATGCGTCAAAAATCCGATTCACACAGCCCGACCTGGGAATTCAATCTGGATTCTGTGCTGATCGCTCTAGCCACTTGGTCAGAGAGGCGATAATGATTTAACTTATCTGATTCGAAAAATATACTAGTAAACTCTTCTTGGTTTGCTATACATAAATCGTAAAAACTGGAGCGGGACCCTCGTTATTTGGGACGTCACGATGCGTGACTGAAGCGATTAGAGCTTTTATGACCATTCGTCCTTCAACTTGTAAGGAGGTCATTATCAGTTGAAGGGCAGAATGCTTACAAATCTTTATGAAGAACAAAAGGTATAAATCTCTCTCGAAACATTATCATCGAAATTCTTAAGTTTTCTCTTGTGGTTTTGACTCTGTAAACTGTTGTTTAGCAAAATACATTGAAGACGCTTGAGAGGAATTGTGATTTGTAATGTTACGATTTGGTATGTCATATAAACCTCATAGGCGAAAAATAGACTCTTTCATTCTTGAACGACATTCAGCTCAAAACTGCCGCGAAGCGCCTCTTCTAACTGTGCCATCATCATCTCAATTACTTGAGCCAACTTTGTTCCCAATAAAAATCAGTTCTTAACCGACTTTTCCCATTGTTTCACACAGGCTTGCGTAACTTTTTCCATCTTGTGTAATTACTAACTTCTTCTTCATCCGATATATCATAATTCCGAATGATTAATCGGTTCCCCATCGTGTCGTAATCGATCGTGGAACGACTAAACTTTATACCACTTGATAGTTCCGGTGTTATGCAATTTTTTGAGACAGTTCTAGTAACAGTGACTATTGGGTGAGGAAATATTCTAAGATTTGCATCTGCTTCGGACATAACAAAATTTAGTAATTTTTTTTGTAATCTTGTATCTTTTAGTATAAAGTTTTAGATTCGTGTATTAATTGTACTGGTATATCTTCTCGTTTATTGTTTTAATCTTCTGAACAGTGGCTTTGTTCGCAAGTTGTTACGCGCTCAGGGCCCGATTGTACATGAGATAAGTATGATGAAATAAGAAATAGCATCATAGAAAAATATTAAATGGAAACATACTCTATTTGCCATTTCATAGGTTATCGTGATAGCGCCATGTCTTAAAATAGCGTCATTATCATTATCATCAGTCTGAAATCCATCAAGGCACAGGCTTTCTCACATAGGGTAGTTGCTCATAAGCAGATCGAGCCATTGATCACCTTGCTACCGTTAGCCCAATCAGCATAACAATATGTTATTGACAGCTATCTTATATGATAGGACGAACGAGTCTACCAAAGAGCTAAAAAGCTCCTAACTAATTCGTACTAGCCAGTACTGTAGGTTCGCTGATTTATATATCAACGGATTTATATCACGATCATGATATATATCAATTGGTATTTATATTGGTATTTATCAGTTTATATTTACTGCCCTCGCTTGCAACACTTAATTGACCAAAGTGGCAATCTTATAATAGCTTGGGGATTCCATTTATTGACAGCATTAATGACTCAATCGTTAATATTTCCCAATTGTCTTTTCCAAACTGACCCCACCATTGGAATGGTGAAAGCTAAGTGTAAGATTTACTTATTAATCAAATTCGAAATTTTATTTAACAATTATTTACACATTAAAACTTCTTAAATGATAATTTTCGTGACTTTTTTATATATCGGATATTATAAATATCGGATTTTTAAGAAGGCTCGCATAGCTTAATAAGTTTTATGTTAAATTTAATTGTTATCCCAATTTTATTTTTATTTTATTTTTATCCCATTTTAATACAATTTAGCCTAAATGATATTAGATTTAGTTTGTTTGTTAATTTATACTGAATGTTTACTTAATTATTTTAATCTGAATTTTATCTACTATATGCATCCTGTAGTTACCTGTAATAAAATTTTAAAAACAGATAGTTTTAAGCAATTCTGTATTTTACATTTATATTGATTTAATTGCTGTAACTTATGTTGGTGATCCTGGTGATGATTAATAAATAAATAGAGAAGATCGCTTAGCCTTCACAATTGGAACACGAAAGCAAAAAGCACTGCCGCTTCTTATGATCATCATCATCATCATCACAATAAACGACTACATGGGCCGTACCCTGCCATGCTATGCTATGGGGTTAAATATTACATATTTCTAAAAATAACTTTTCTATTAACAAAAAGTTTAAGATCCAAACCGACATGTCAGAACGATTGTGTCGTTTTTATCACACTCATCATCTCTGCCTTGTTAAATGTCACTTCTACTTATGTACAGTCTATCGAATTGAACTGAGACGCCCCCATTATAAAAGGCATTATATGCAAATTGTTAGTCGGTACTCATTTGCATGGGTAAATGGATGGGCTTTAAAAACGTTGTTTGTAGTTAAATTGTGTTATTCTAGTACCTACTGGTGATGATGTGTCGTTTAAGCAAATTAATCATTCGCAAAACAAAAGTTGGAAAATGTGAGATTAAGTTTTTTTTTAAGCACAAAGGTTATACACCAGTTGGCTATTTTGTGAATTTAAGAAAGTTATTACTTTCTTGGGTTAGCTATGGCTCTTGTTAATTTTTCAAATTCAAATTCATATTAAAAAAAAATATTCGGCGTACTCGTAGTAGGCTTAGGTTAAGTTAAAATTAAAATGCTACGACCAACTGGACTCCTCTTAGCATAAGTTGCAGCTTCACGAAACAGCAACGCTGATTTTCAGAGGAACCCGTTAAGTGAGTGTGTGTGTGTGTATGTGTGAGTGGGGGTGTGTGCGTGTGTGTAATATTAGCGATAAAGTTTAAAATATAAATAACAAATATTTAATTATACCTGTGTAATTTAATAATATACCTAATGATAAAAAGTATGTGGTTGAGCCGTAAACTAATTATGAAGAATAAAATGTATAAAACAAACACCATCTTTAAAAATACAAATAATATTAAAAATTAAAAGCCGCCTGTTTAAAGTTGTTTCCCTTTTTGTTGCTCAAGTAAGTATTTCCTGTCCTTAACTTTAAAAGAATAGACAGTTTAATTAACAGATAATTTTAATATGGTTACCCATACACAGACAGCAGCTTTAACTCTAGAGCCATTCAATCGATATACCATACAAACTTCTAAGCTACCAAACCATTAAGCCGATTTGAATGCAACTTTCTACCCATTATTAAAATACACAATTAAAATTTGTAGTATAACTGAAATTATGCGACATAAAAGTTTTAAATTGCATAAATCACATAAATAAACTTTTTTTAATGTTTTCTATCGGTCAATGTCTCTGTATTCACCTTAGACATGGCTTCGGAAATAGTTGGTTTAAAAAAAATTTTTGTACGGTGTATAGAAATAAGGCTCCTTACACATTTTATTTTATTTTGTTTCATAATAACTCAAAAATTATTATACCCAATAGAATAGTATAGAATAGAATCATCATCATCATCATCAGCTCATTTTATGTCCCCGCTGCTGGGCACGAACCTTCCCTATGGATGGATAGGGAGAATGGGCCATAAACCACCACGCGGGTCCAGTGCGGATTGGTGGTTGTTAACGACTGCTAATGTAGCCGGGACCAACGGCTTTACGTGCCTTCCGAAGCACGGAGGGGCTCGAGATGATACATTTTTGGTCACCCATCCGATGACCGGCCTTTGCGAAAGTTGCTTAACCTCAGCACTCGCAGACCTGACGCGTTAACCACTGCGCCATCGAGCTCCTCAGAACAAAATAGAATAGAATTTTTTCTAGTAATAATTACAACTCATATTTGGAACCATGTGCGCATACACTTAGTTTATTTTTATTATTATTATTTTATTCGTGCTATGTCACTTGGTATGGCACATCAACTATTGACAAACGAGCAGTCATGTCTGCTTGCAATCATGCCCAGGATGCTATTGGTGCTCCCTCGCACCCAGCGCACCAGGGACGCACATCTTAATGTATAACACAAAGAATGTTGTAGTTGGCTTACACACTGTACCGGTCCAGTCTGCAGCCGGCTACAACGACGCCGTTGCCTTATTTAGCTTTTCGAGCCGTTACGATACGCAATCAGTTTATACTGCCACTTGATCCGCCATAACAGTGCCAATTAGCAAGGTCCTTCGCTCAGACTCTTAACGTAAACACACATTATAAAAACCTTCTTGGTATGAATAAATATGGAGATTATTCTGGCTAGAAATATAACGTTTATTTTTTTTTTTTTCGTGCTACTAGAATACATTGGAAATGAGCTTTACAAAAAGCTACAATAGGCTTTTAATGTAAGCGTCTGATTACACAGATGACAAAATAGTTTAGGTGTGAAATGCTATTTTATTTCTAGTCGTAAATAAATGTTATTACTGAATTTTGTAATGTATATTGCATGATTTGGTAACGACATAAGTATATTTTTTCAATTTTTTTTAATTCTTTATAAAAGCTGTGCAGTTTTTTGCATCCATTCTTCTCTACAGCCAAAAGATCTAAAAGATCTCATAGCATCACTTTATTTATTTATTTATTTATTTATTTATTTATTTATTTATTTATTTATTGTGATAAAAACGACATTAGATCAATAACATTTATAACACAGATACAATTCGAAATTAAATTAATTATTATAAAATGATGTTAGATTATAATTATACATCAATTAAATTATACCTACATACAATCACGTAGCATAGAGTTTTTTAACAATTCAAAAGTGTTTAGTAACTAAAGCGAACTTGAATATAGTTGACTTTGAATTTGAAAGACATACTGTTTCCGCCGAAAGGATATATTTATTTTTTCAACGTCGTTACTTGTCAGAAGGTTATGCTGAATAATTAAAGTAAAATTCTACACAGTAGCATTATAAAAACAATTTGACAGGCGTCCCAAATATTTAATACATCCTCGTCTTCGTAACGCAACTACAGTAATTTTGCTAACAGCCGACTTTCCGTATAAAGATAATATATAAACCGTACAAATCAAATATAATAATCTGACTCCACCGCCATAATAACGGTGCCACAGATTATCCATTGCGGAACTTGCAAATTGAAAAATTATTAGCGACTTTCTCACACGGCGCACGGAAAGCTTAATGACATAATTATGAAACCGCAAAAAGTTAATAATATCAATCCGATGTACTGCTGCATGTACTCCCAATTGTAAATGTAACGATTATTTTAAATTTATTATAAATTATATCATTATAATACGATTTATTCTTACTGCGCTATATCACTATTACGAGAATGAAAATCAAATAAATAAACTGAAAGGAGACTTTTTTCGCGTAACAACACAGACATAGTTTATTGCATATATGATAATATTGGACAAATGAAAAAAAAACGATCTTTCTGCAATTAATAACAATAATATAATTGGAGGATCAATTGGGCTTTAAAATTGAGGATTATTAAAGTTGTATTTATAAAATGTTCAAATAATTTTTAACGCAAATTTTGTTGCGAACAAATTACAAAAACACAAATGTTGAAAGTTGTATTTAATTTTAAAGTCTTAATTTGAAGAAAATAATTGTCTTATTAACAGTCTAATTTATTGATTTTATCTAATTTATCTATTTATTTCGTAAAAATTTCTTATCTTATTAATTTATTTACTAAGTTACGCAACTAATATAAAAATCATGAATATAATTAATACAATCAAATGATAACAGTCTAGTTTAACATTAAAAATAATTACAACTGGCAAGTTGTAAGTTTATGAACGTTCATTGGCTTCCCCGAAGCGATTAACCGTTGCACAAGCCACTTGACATTCATTTGATACTTAAACTCTCGCATATCACAACATGCCATCCGGAACATCTATTAAAGTATATTTAAAGAGTAATATTACGATTCAGTGAATAAGTACCGTTCTGTTTACTTTTGTCGGTGATGGTTCCAGCAATTTGCTGCCGTCTGTAAGTGTATGAATTATGCGATGCCGATAACACATCGCGAGTGCGATGCCACAGGAAACGGGCGAATGCCTCCGCCTGCGCTCGCCGCGCTGGGCCAAGCCACAAGCTTCTAGCGGCTTCTTTATTAACTTTTAACAAGAGACTGTAATAAACATGCCTTAGGAGAGAGTTCAGCATTGGACTAATGATAAAGGCTGATTATGGTTATAATATTGATAATGATGATATCAGAAATAAACAAAGATAGGCCTCTGACCAGGCAGAACAGCAGTGGATGAAAGAAAGGCTTTTATTTATGATGATGATAACAGTCTTTTGTATTGTTTTCTAAAGTTTACGCGAATACTACACATTGAAATGAAACAACTTTTATGGATCTATTCGCGTTTATTTTACACATTACTTTTAATTAATGTTTATCTTGACGTTTCGAACCCTTTGCAGGGTCCGTGGTCACAGCGAGACAGAGGTGTTGGTTGTCTCATAATTAGTTAATAACTTGTATACCCTCCTATAAATTTAATCAGGTGCGTTCGAGCGAGTTTAGCGAGTATTTGTGGTTTATCAAATCTGATGATGATGTGTCGCTATAGAACAACGATTCCTAATTTCAATAGAGAAGATGGTTGGAATCTACCACTAGCCTAGGATTCCATCATACAAAATATCAAATTCCAGCACCAACACCATACTGCCATACCAAAAGATACTGTAAGCTCTTTCTGCGTAAAACGGAACGCACCTGATTAAATTTAAATGAGGGTATACTAGCTGCTAACTTATTATAAGCTGACCAACACCTCAGTCTTCCTGTGATCACGGACCCTGCAAAGGGTTCGAAACGTCAGGATAAACTTTAATTAAAAATAATGTGTAAAATAAACGCGAGTAGATCCGTAAACGTTGTTTCATTTCACCAGTCTTTTGTCTTGTGGTATAATTCTGTCCATAATCCGACTGGATGGGGATCCTGTTTCGGCCGCATAGAAGCATTGTTTTGCTTTATTGTGTTTCGGTTCGAAAAGAACTAGGGAATATTGAAATTAACAGTGCATTAAGGCACTAGCCCTAAAGAAGACAAGTAAACCATTGCCAACGCATTGCCGACCACGAAGGTCGACAATATACTGATCGCGGATTCCAGTGCATGGTATTTGGTCTGCCACAAAATTCGTAAACGTGTGCAAATAAATTGTATTTAACCGGAAATATTATGTGTCCTACACTTTCTGTTATTATGTTTTTTTGTATAATTGTGTAAGCAATAAAGTGTTTATCCATTTTTATATCTAAGTGTGGTTTAGGGTCACAGTTTTGAATCCCAAAATGACATGTAAACTTATACAAAAGAGCTAAAATAAATCTAAGATTGATAAACGAACAATAACCAGTGGCTTTAAAAATAAAAAAAATATTTGATAAACAGATAAAAATGTAAGAAAAGCTTTGAACACTAATACAGTGTTAAAAATAACCCCGATAGCCTAATGAACCAGTTCCGTAATACAAGAAGGTGCAAGTACGAATCCCATACATAAAAAAAAGCTTAAACACTTTTCCGGAACTATTAAAATTATTATACGATATTTTATTACATCGCGTGCTCCCATAACTTACACCACACCCTCGTCATGAGAAATGGCCACTAAATAAAGCGTCCGTACTTTTATAGAAACGTCTCGAGTGGGAAATCTGTGGAAAACAGAGTTACGTGAGTTTTCTATTCGTTGCAAGTTCCTGATCACGGCATGATACCTTCCTTGACTTACTAGTTCTGTGTCTAATTGGGACGGGTTCGGAACTGATTAGTTGATTAAAACTAGTCACAAATACTGGTTGCAGTGGGAATATAGTTAATTATTGTGCAGACAAGTTTTGAGTAAAAGCTTTGCAACATACTGTGATTGTTCTTTTTCAGAGTAATACCTACATTTCTGGTGATATTTACGGTAGCAGAGAGAGAATTACACGATTCTATTTTCTTGTTGGTATTTGTGTTTTGTGTACATCGCTTAGCAGTTATATACTCTGAATGGTGCAGCCAGAAACGCCAGACACGGTTTTTATCTGGCGATTAACTTGTTTTCTACGTTTTATTAACTTTATTTACTTATGATAGAGATGTACATGTAACATGAAATACACTACTTAATTATTGAACAATAGTCAATAAAAATCGAAATAAGTTCGAATGAAAGTGAATGAAATATGTGATAGTATGGAAGTTTGTGTTTTTCAATCACACAAAAATGGTTGAAGAACTTTGGAAGACATTTGGTACCTACCTATTTTGTCATAATATTCTCTCATCATCATATTATGACACTTTAAAAAAAAAGTCATTCCTCGTGGGAATGCGGAAAATCATTAATATTTTAATTCTGGTAACATTACCATCATTCCTGTAACTGTCCCCAATAGTCTACAGATGACATCATATAATATACAAAGTTTTTGCTGTTCACTCGTTTTTTTTAATATATAGGTATATTTTACTCGGAGGAGCTCGATGGCGCAGTGGTCGCGCCCGGACTGCGATCGCCGAGGTTAAGCAACTTTCGCAAAGGCCGGTCATCGGATGGGTGATCAAAAATTTATCATCTCGAGCTCCTCCGTGCTTCAAAAGGCACGTTAAGCCGTTGGTCCCGGCTGCATTAGCAGACGTTAACAACCACCAATCCGCACTGGGCCCGCGCGGTGGTTCATGGCCCGTTCTCCCTATCCATCCATAGGGAAGGCTCGTGCCCAGCAGTGGGGACATAAATGAGCTGATGATGATGATGATGATATTTTACGGGTAAGCCCAGTGCCTTGATCTCACCTGATGTTAAGTGATGATAAGGCCAATGATGTAAGTATACTTCACCCGGGATCCTCAACTAGTGAGGCACCGGCTATCTTATCTCTAGCTGCCAGAACACAACAATGCTACAAACATTGATGTTATGGCGACATAGTTAGATAAGTTTAATTAAGTTATGTTTATATAATAATATTTTGCGTTCTTTGGTGTTTTTTGTTGAATGCGTATTCCTGACCCCCCGCAGGCACCGTCGAGAGCCTCCCGCCGTACAGGATGCCGCCGGCGCCGGAGGCCGCGCTGCCGGGTGCGCCTGCGCCCCCCACCGCCGCCCTGCACACGCACTCTGCCAAGTTCCCCGTAAGTGTTTACTTTTATAATATGTGCCTTACAAATATAGGCACTATATATTCTTATTTGAAAAAGTATTGATGACGTACCTAGTTGTTGATTGAATAAGGTTCCTCTGGCTTACAAAGTTCTTACTTGACAAAAACTCCTGAACCTATCTACTGTTGTAGATAGTGTTCATAAATGTCGGCGATTAGCGTAATTGGAAGCGCACCTGACCCGGTTGGTGAGAGAGTACGGGTTCGAATCCTGCTCGTGGAGTATTTTTCATCACATTTCAAAAATGTACCCATTTTATTCGCAACATAATTTGCTTAAAATTATAAAAATCCATAATTAATACAATATATTCTATTTCAAATGTAGTCTCGAGTCATACATCCAAAACATAAGCAAAAAGAATTAAATTATATATTATTTTTAAAATTGCCATTGCCAATGATTGTGTTACTAGCTTGCAAACACATAAATATTATATTATTATAAGGTTGTACGCTTATAATAAACAAATAAATAATCACATAGAGTCGGTTTAATCGGACCAAAACTGTCGTGCCCATTTTACCTCTTTACTCTAAATTGTATCGAAACTATATTGAAATTATTCTAGATTACGTCGACTGGTCTCTAAGCAGAAATAAAATTCCGTTATTTATTTTTATAAACAACTTGCTTAATAAAATTAAAAAATCTCATAATATACGATCAAACCACAGCAGTTAATTGTCATATAAAATTAATCAACTCAACACAAGATCGTCTGAGTTTGCGTCTGCACAAAACACTATATTTATAACTACCTATATCAAGTTTTACTATTTGAGTTGTACAGTCGAGATTCCTGCGAGCACAACATTTGTCGTCCATCACAACTGACTAACCGGCTTGTTAGGTTAATGACATCGGATTATGTCTCATATATTCAGATCTAGTCGGCGGAATCCGACCATTCAGTCGGCCTTTTCCTTATAAGGGCTAGAATCAGGGGCATTTGATTATAAAATATAGGTATGCTTGCTTTGTGGTAAATCTTTGTAAATTATAAAGGATGCGAATAGATTGAGAGGACTGAATAGGAATACTTTATGAACTAATAATGTTGGCACAAAGATGCATTACCATTCAAAGCTGGAATAGTTTACCAGCACACGTTTTGCCTCCTTCCTATGTTATCATTACCATCATCATCAGGTAATTTTATGTCCCCACTGCTGGGGCACGAACCTTCTCTATGGGTGGATATGGAAAACGGGCCATAAACCTCCAGGCGGGCCCAGTGTGGACTCGTGACTTTTAACTTATACATTTGCTATCTTATCTCAAGCTGCCGGAACACAACAATGCTACAAACATTTATGTTATGGCGACATATTTAGATAAGATGGTGGTAGCTAGCCAGGCGGACAAACAAGCCCTACCACCAACCAAACCGAGTACACAAACATGTACCCCCCGCTGGAATTCGAACCCGGGACCCCTGGGTCTAAACCGGTGGTCTTAGCCACTAGACCACAGAGGCGGTATAAGTTTTATTAATTAATTAAACAAGAACTAGAAAATATATTAATTATTTATTCTAGTGTCTTACATGTTTACTTTAAGCGCGCGTTGAAATCTTTTGCCTCGTACTAGTTTTGTTTTCTAAAGTTGACGCGAACACTACACATTGAAATGAAACTACTTGTTTGGTTCTACTCGCGTTTATTTTACACTTTAATTTGATTCAATGTTTATCCTGGCGTTTCCAACCCTTTGGAACGTCCGTGGTCACAGGGAGACTGAGTGTTGGTCGTCTCATAATTAGTTGGTAGCTTGTATAATGTATACCCATATTAATTTAATCTCGTGCGTTCCGTTTCACGCAAAAAAAAGTTTATATCTTTTGGTTTGGTAGTATAGTGATGGGGCTGATGGGGATTTAATAGTTTTTATGATGGGATCCCAGGCCGGTGGTAAATTCCAACCATCTTCTCTATTGAAGTTAGGATGTCTTTTTTAATTTCAATAGCCTAGCGTATCATTCACGGGATGAATATTTGTTTCATCATCATCATCATCTCAGCCAAAAGACGTCCACTGCTGGACAAAGGCCTCCCCCAAGGATCTCCACAACGACCGGTTTTGTGCTGCTCGCATCCAGCGGCTTAATTTATTTATTAATAATTTTTTTTTTTTTAACTTTTCTTTATTTGTTTACTAGCAAGTATTTGTGCGAGTATCCCTGTGACCACGTACCCTTCAAAGGGTTTGAAATGTCAGGATAAGTATTAGAGTAGGAGTAGATCCGTAAAAGTATTTTCATTTCAATCGTACGAGTACCTATGTTACGAAATCAAGCTAGCGGTATTGCAAGTACGACTATACGAATGAATGAAATTTGAACTTGATGATCTTTCTTGTAGAAATGAAACTGAACACTTGTTTGCAGATTAAGAAAAAGAACTTACTGTGCAATAGAGGGACTTAAGGATTTATAGTATCTTCTATTGGGGAAAAAGCTTACAAAATAATGCGACGTTTATGCAAATAGGTATAATCATAGATGAAGATTTGATTTATTGTTGCAGTATATGATTTGTTTGATTTGGTAACGGACATACTTTATTTTTTGATAATGTCGTTACTTCTATTGAATTTGTGTAGTTGCATGCGCCCATTCTTCTCCAAAGCTAAATAAATAGACGTCCTTAATTGTTGTTAGTAGGTAAAAAAATGATTGGACGATTCAAAAACACTTTTCCTAAGTTTTTTTGAATACAAATTTTGACTTTGAGTTCGACTTTAGTAAAATAACTTCGTCTAGATTAAGCTACATCGACAATTTCATCTCCATAGCACGGAAGAATGGTTCGACTAAAGCGGAAAATGCTCTTTTCACACCACTTAAGCTTAAGATCAGCCTCCTCCGGCTTAGATAATTGATTCATTATTTTAAACTAGAGGCCTGCCTGCGACTGCGTCCGCTTGAACACACGTTTCTCGTAATGTTTTTTTTGTCCATTTAAACTGGTAAATTAAATTGTGGTAAGTAAGTAAGTAAGTAACTTTTATTTCACACCACAATCAATATGCACTGTAATACAATTACAAAAATAGAGTTATACAATTTACTGATTGTGGCGGGCCGATACCTTAAGTAGGAAGTTTCCCGTAAATACAGGTTATCGACCCTCCACCCCAAACAATGGTCAGGAAAATAGGTACCTATAATTAATTGTCACAATAGTTTTCTTTTTTCTTTTCAAGGAAGACGATAAAGCCACAATAATTGCACAAAAGTAAATTAAATATCGGAAGTATATATTTATGCTTATAGTTAACTTATTTTATGGTTCACAATGCCAAACTTTTGATAAATTATACAGACATTAACCTTTTGATAGTAAAATATCTAAATGAATATAATGAGTGAATGGATATATAATTGCGAAGGTAGAAACAATTTAACAGGTAATTAAATACTTTGTTGTGTTGGTGAGTGTAAGCTGGTAAGATCTGCTGAAGCAAGAGAAATCTAATGTAAATCAATAACCGATACATTTTATGAATATTTTAAGTTCTTTTATATTATTTTATTGGATAGGTGTCAGAAGTTGTTCCGTTGCAAGGTAATCTAGCGGGTAACTGCGAGTTGTACAGTCACGTGCAATGAAATGTATACATGGACAGAATTTTGAATAAATGTTTACTCTGAAAATTTCAAAAACAAATAATCACCTTAACAATACATACTATATAACCATCAGAGTTTCTCGCAATAATGTACACATTTTTGGCAAAAATATGTACACAAATTGTTTTCAGACATTTGATTACACGTTCATATGCAAAAAAATGAAGCCATTATGAATTACAATAATAAGTAAACGATGTTATTTCACAAAAATGTAAACAATACCGTTTCATTACAATGTAAACAATGATGGCTGTGATATTTTTCTTTCATATGTATACACTTATAAAACTGTAGCAGTTTTCACTATTTTGTCAAATGTGTATTAATTTCGATAAAACGTACACAATGTAGATTGCAATATAATGTAAACATTCATTTTTGTCTTTTACAAGCTTCTATTTAGTTTAATTTCCTTGTTTTGTCTCTTTTACACTGATTTGAAATGACGTTTACATGACAGGAACAAAACACGGAATAACTATTCGAAGCTTGTTCTTTGTTTATTTGTAAGGCACTTATAGTTTATATAGAGAAGAAGATTGCAGGATGTTAATTTTTTTTTAAATTATGCATAAAAAATACATTAAATCAATAAAACAAACATTACACACACTACCATGTATAAGACACACACGCATATTATACTCTTTTCAAAAAATTCAAAAATCGAAGAGGAGCGGCCGAAATCTGTCAATGCCAATCCAAACTCACATTCTATCTTTTTCAATTTTTCATTGCTTAGAATACAATCCGTGCAGCTTTAATAAAATTACGGTCGAATTACGACCACTGTGCGACCACTAATATTATTTATTATCTCTTTCATAACTATAATACGAGGCCACAAAATAAGGAGACTGTAGAAGGTAAGCTTCATACAAAATGCGGTCGAGCAACGCACACACAGACAACCTCTCAGGGACACGCAATCACGCAGTATCGCTCGGACTGTCCCGAACTGTCCCGCACAACAAAAAATGCACCAACCTTCGGCGAATAGTTTAGGACTATAATATGACTCACGAATCTGAAATATTGATATATGTAGGTAAATTCATGTCTTTATCTTGAATTTGCTCGTGTAAATACACGATTGTATAATTTTGCCTTGATCATAATGATTTTCGAAAACACCACAAAAAACACTAATTGCTCAAATTACAAAAGAATTACTTAATTGTTAAGCTTGGAAACCAGTTAAATATATTGATAATATCAATATTCGTAATTTAGTAGCTGCATATTTTAATAACTAAAAACCAATAATTAAAAAAAAAGTTTTTTTAATTTGCGCAGGCGTTACGTATTTTCGACCTTATGACGGTGTCAGTAAGGATCAACCTTTTTGAGTGTTCACAAAGCGAGGTGTCGTCTTAAGCTTACCTTCTGGCTCTCCTTATTTTGTGACGAGGCCTACTTCCATTCTCACACCTCTCTCGATCAATCATGTTAATTAATTCCTCACAAATTAATATTACATCACAAGAACATACTTACATATAGGTGATTTGCATTTCTTAATTGCCATAATTCAAAATATATTTAAGCGAATATATATTTTCATCGCTACCTCGCTTCTCTAACGCTTGTCAAATTATGTTGCGAGTCTTATATATTAGCATAATTTAGTATTTATTAACAATTAATAAATATGAGATGCTAAGTCGAACATGAAATTTTAAGCGGAGCAATGTTTTAAAGTGTGTTATGTTACAACACTACATACTACTTACATATATTGAAGCTGTCTTTATTATACTCGTAGAATACTCATCTCCGGCCTTGTCATCACTGTGTTACAGTGAGATGATAAACAAGCGCTTCTCTTATCTCTTTCCGGATTTATGTATTTTTAATTATATATATATAATTTAATATTTAAAATTAGTGTTTTTCTTTATGACTGGTTTGTTATCTTTAAATGGAAGAATGCTTTTTGCAGCTTGATGTTAAGCTTTGTCCATCATTATCATCATCATCATCTGCCTATCTCCAAGTGCACGCCACTGATTGCGATCCAAGCTTTGCCCAAACCCATACTATTACCCTAGGGTACGATACTACGATTACTATTATCTTACCCTTAATATTACCCCTTCTATTATCACCATTTTTGAAGTATATGAAATTCTACATACTACACTATTCTACACGGTTCACAAACAAAACTTTCTTTCTTTTGAATGGTATTCATATTTTTTTCATCCGTCGACAATAATAAAGACGATGGAGTACGTAACGCCGTCTGTCTGCCGATCCCAGTGAAAGTGCGCATTGTGTCTTACATCGGGCGGTGATGCGCAAGCGCATAGAGCTTTTGCTATCGGGTTTAATTAAAATATTGTGGTGATTGTGGACAAGTGGTTACAAAATACGAACTTTGAATTTGTGGTGTGTGTGTGTATCTTCGACTCATCATGGGCAAGCAGATATATCTACTGTGTGGGTATAAATTTTAATCTCAGGATTGCTTGTTTTTTAGGGTAAAGTTGTTGAAATTAAACAACTTTTACGGATCTACTCGCGTTTATTTTACACATTATTTTTTAATGTTTATCCTGACGTTTCGAACCTTTTGCAGGGTCCGTGGTCACAGGGAGATCACGGTCATTTCAATGTGTAGTGTTCACGTAAACTTGAAAAAACAATAGGTAAAGTTGTTGTTTAAATGAATTATAATGTAAAAATACGCTAACACGTTGAACAGATATAACATCTTGGGTTATGTTTTTTCAATAACAATTTAGTGGCCCACTGCTGTGCTTTGCTATTTTGTTTCGATATTTAACTGTCTCCGGCCAGGCTGGGTGGAAAGATTCTGCAAACTACCTATTATTGTAAAAAAAAGCCAAAGTTGTTTTTTTATTAAATGATACCGTGCAGCCCCAAACATATTTAAAACTTACAAAAGTTGTTATTGATTGTTAAATGTAATTTAATTTCTAATATATTGTTTGTATTTTAATTCACTTAATTAATTTAATTTAATTTTTATCTCATTATTATTTCCTTTTATTGTATAATTTTACTATAAAACCAAACATATATTTTTAAAACTGTATATTTGTAATACCTGCAAAAGATCACTAAGTTTTAAAGCAACCAAAATGATATTCCACCTGTGTGTTACAAATAAATATTTTTGATTTAAGTTGATTTGAATATAATAAAAAAACAGCCAAGTGCGTTTCGGGCCACGCGCAGAGTAGGGTTCCGTAGCCCATCTCAATAATGCGGACTCTGAGAAGAGGGCTTTTATGAACATTTATTGAACGATGGCTCATATACTTAAATGTAGATACTACCGGTTTCACACACCTGACAGCGTTATTTTAGTAGTTCCCAATGAGGAATTTGTACTGCGCCAAGTACATTTTATAAGTTGGTCGACTGTTACTCGAAAACTTGTAAAGTCTACTTAGCTGTGATAGTTTTCCTTTTAACTTCGTCATATATACAACTACCGTGAATTTTTTCACATATCCAAAAACAACCATTTGGCTGGCAGGGGGGGGGACACTTGACTCTTACTAAATTTTGCACTTTTAAGCTTAATAGTTCACAAACGGATGCCTCGATCAAAAAACTGTTTCCACAAACCCGCAACATTTTTGAAATTGATATCCAACGACACCCCACACTATGGGGTAGACAAGTAGGTAACCTAAAAAAACTATTTTTCATAATTTTACTTCACCACTTTGTCGGCGTGATTAATATGTATATCCATGCCAAATTACAGTTTTTTAGTACTAAGAGTAGGCTGGGGACGGACAGACATAGCGAAACTTTAAGGATTCCTTGTTGAGACTACGGAACCCTAGAAAGAGGTTTGTTAACAATTTTATATTCTTGCCAACAGATAGAGCGTGAGGTGATATTGTCTTCGGGGGACAAGAACTCCAAAGTGCCAATCTTGCAGGAGGCCAGGAAGAGAGGTCGGCTGGGTGCAGTCGCTCCCGACACGCCTCCCAAGACCTTGACGGCATGGACACACGCTGAGGTGAACCTACTAACATACTATTGTTTTTAAATCCACAACTAGGAAGCGCTTGCTGACCTTCTCACGTGAGGGCCTATTCAAGTTTAGGCCTAACCGTCTCCTTGGTCTAGATGTTAAGTCTCAGAACCAGAGGTAGCGGGTGCGATTCCTAGGGGGGGCGGCGTACATGTTTGTGTTGGTGACAGATAGGGCTTGTTTGCCTGCCTGGCTAGCTACCACCATATTATCTAAATATGTTGCCGTAACATTTATGTTTGTAGCATTGTTGTGTTCCGGTAGCTAGAGATAAGATAGCCAGTGCTTTAGTAGGTAGGGATTTCTATTGAATTGCGCCTTTTCATCACTTAACATCAGGTGAGATGAAATCGAAGAGCATTCCCGTAAGATATAATGTTGGTATAACGGTTATAGAATAGAAATTTAACGATACTTGACGATATTGATTGGCTTATGTCAATCCCATACGATTATCATTCCATTTCATTCCTTTGTCTACACCTTCTGATGGTGACTACGGCCGAAGGCGAAAGCTTACAGCACTACAGGGTGACATGAAATCGCTGTTGTTTGTAGTAGGGCTAGCTTAAAGCTTGCCCAGCTAATACTGAGTCGAAACCCTTTATCTTGAAGTCGAAGTGGAAGTCGAAACATCTTGGGTGTAAACCATCAAGCTTGTCAAATTGGATGAGTTCAAAAATGTCAATGCATAGATGGCTGAGCGTATTATCCTCTCAGAATAATCACTAAGGCTATATGTCCATCAATGTGTTAAAGTGAAATCGAGACGTTGGTATAACTACTTTAAATTTTATTTTTGATACCTATTGAGACTCAATTTCAAAATACCTAACGTATTTGGTATCGGAAAGAAAAAAAGGAAACATCTTATATCTAATTGTCGCAACTCGAAAAGCCTGGTGGAGATAAAACAAAACGCTTTATTCCTTGTTTTACTTTTCGGACGTTATTCAATTTGTAGAGGATTTAGCTCTTCTTAGATCCGTCATTGGTCGCACACACGTGTATGTTTTATGTAAAAATCTCTAATAAGGTATTATTTTTACAAACTGTTTTGGCTAGCCTGTTGCTGTTGCATGTTCAAACTAATTTTACGTGAGTCATTGCTATAGTATAGTATGTCGATGACTTGATTCTGATTCTGATTCATAAATCGTATCGAGTCTTACGTTTTATTGAGTATACGAGTATGATAATCATGTCTCTATCGTTGATATGGTATCTATAGCTATGTTTACTTTCTCTTTCATGTTGTTTTTATTTATTAGTGCTTTCTTGCGCCACTTTTATTAGTTTATTGACTGGTAGAGAAATGCCCTAAGCTCTAAGGCATTAAGTCTGCTTCTTTTCCGTCTTTCTCATTTGTTTATATATTTACTTACCTACCTCTTTGCTTTTTTTTAATTGAACATCAATTTTAGTATTAAAAAGAAACAAGTTTTGCAGTGGAATCTTCTTCACCCCATACAAGTGCCACACATAAAAATAAAATGACAACAAAAAACAACGACTCGTGAGTGATATGCACCCCTGACCACCGGCGTTTCACATAACGACTAAACATTACAAGACCGTTGGTATAGAGAATATATTTTATGTTAGAAAATAAATGCTGCCAACGGTGGATGTGACCGGCGCTCTGGCCTGCTGAGCTAACGAGTCTGCCTGCGAAGCCTCCGAAATATAGGTTGTGTCGCGGGGCGGGCTTGTAGGCATGTCCCGCCCGCCCACCGTCTGTCCCACTGCTGGGCCTCCATCAAGTCATCGCCACAATTGATTAGCTTAATCAGCACGCTTGCCAAATTCGGGTTGGTGATCACGAACCCGGGCTATGCATCGAAAACTCCGAAACACACTTTGAATTGAACCCGGGACCTTCGAGCATTAGGGCGAACGTTTTCCCACTCGCCCACCGAAGCTTTTTAATATGCTTGTTTATTTCAAGTAGCACATTCATATATCATATCATATTCAATAATATTATGGAGATTTTTTTAAATGCTATTAAAACTGCAAACGAGCTTTCGCCACTTGATGTGACATAGTAATTGCCTCCCATTAATATTAGTTTTCGAATAGAAGCTAGAAGATTAAAACCATGTTGTTTATTATGCCGAACGTAGGAAGTCCATAATGGTCACCTAATACAGACAGAGGGCAAGTTATGTTTATTTAAAGCCTATAAAAATTCAACGTATGCCGCCTCGCGCTGTGGCGCTACGACGAATCCAACGGTGCTGCGGCGCGGCGCGTGCGGCTTCATTACGGCGAATTATGTTTAACAGTTTGACGAACATTCATTTCTAATAATCATTTGTCATTATGTAGATAGTAGAAAATGTTTTACTACTAGTAGAAAGAGTTGAAGTAGCTCACTGCCGCCACGCATGGCACGTTGCAACCTTGCCAGATAACCAACTTTACAATACCATTTATAAAATGTTCAAATAATTTTTAACGCAAATTTTGTTGCGAACAAATTACAAAAACACAAATGTTGAAAAAATTTCCACGAGCAGGATTTGAACCTGCACCCTTCTGACATACTTACCGGGTCAGGTGAAATTTTTTCAACATTTGTGTTTTTGTAATACCATTTATGTAAGAGCCATCATCAACATTTTTTTAAAGTAACAAACGGTTATAGTAGTACATAATTTTATGAAAACATAATAGATAAGAGGGGCAAAGCGCTCGGCCCGATCCCCATAGGCCCCGGTTCAATTCACAGATCGGGCAAAGTGTGTTTCGAAATGTTGGTAATCACCGACCCGCATTTGGCAAGCATGGTGATTAACAGCAAATTAATAACCTATCTCTGGTAAGAGATAGGCCTATCTTAGTTTAGTTACCTAGCAACCGCTGTTATTTTCTGATAATTAACAGAAATAACTAAGCAACAAATCTCTAGTAGGCCTATCTCTTGCTGAGGATAGGTTATTAATTTCGGCTGTAAGCCGATACCCATCAATAGTAACGATGACTTGATTTCAATGATAGAGGCCTTTGCCCAGCAGTGGGACAGTTATAGGCTATTTACTTTACTTTAACAAACACACAAGGTTACTTTTTTTTTGCTAAGTTAAATCACATAATTTTTATAATTCGATATACCTAACATCAGCATAATCCGCAAACAGTTCACTTACAAACTGTTATGGCGGTAATGGTATCCCCATTACCATGTCCCACCACCCAACAGCGTAATTATAGATTTCACTGACGTGTGAATGGCCTGAGCTCTTGTGAACACACAGACAGACAATACATGTGTCAGCATTCATCACGGAGAAAGTTACGTAAACCGCTTGTGTCGAATCCATAAATAGCAACAGATTGCTCTTGATAGAGCAATGTGGATTGAGAATATCCCCGTCAAGTCATATCGCCAGATACAAGCACGGCGAAACGCGTTCTTTGTCCAGTACTCATAAGACAATCCTCCACGACCCGATCAACCCGAGCCGAGGTCCGAGCCTTTAGAGGTGCCTTCGAATTGTTCCACTCACCGATCCGATCCGAACCCCTCGGAGAATCTAGTAAAGCACCGGGATACGCACTAGTGCGTGATGCCGTTCCCTCTAGAAAACCTCTGACGGTGCTTCGTTTCACAAGGCTTGAGGAACCCTTTAAGTTTCTCGTCGCCCCCAACAAAGCCCGGTGAAGCTGAAAATGGCTAGATGCAATCAGCAAACTATATCAAAAAAAAACATAAAATTCAAAAATTCAATTCAAAATTCAAAAACATTTATTCAGTTTAGGCTACAAGTAGCTCTTATGAATGTCACTTTGCCATCGGTTCGTAAGTCTACTCTGGGCGGGAGATCTTGTACTGAGAAGAACCGGCAAGAAACTCAGCAAGTGTCCAGCTCTTTTCTCCCTTACATCGTCAAAAATATTGGAAAATGCCCTATCATAGCAGGACACTTTCCATTACAATAAACACAAAAAATATAGAAGACAACCACAACATGTAAAAAAAGAAAAAACACAAAATAAAAAAATATACGTTAACAAATTTCCATCAGGTAACAGTTGCAATTTCCACAATGTCATACAGTACCACTACAGTACTATCGTAAAAGGAAAAAAATTGTTTAAGAAAAACAAAGTCAAATTATAGTGAATAATACTAAAAATAAGATAAGTATGCGTGAGCAGACCAGCCTCCACAGGCGGCACCCGTTCACGAGTATGACATATGAATCAGCCATCGCTTCGCTCAACCATATTTTAGGGAACGTAACGACCCGACGCACACGCCACCACCGCAGAGACAGTAAAGAGAGCATGACACACTCAAGATACTCTAAATAAATACTTAGTGATCTATTTAACGCAACGCTGTTTGTTATCTGTAGGACACTGTTGATAAAGGCTATCATATCAGTATAAAAATTATATAAATTAATTTTATTATGATGATTCAAATAGAGTATAGTGTGTTTTTATTATAACCAAGCTGTTTTATCATCTAAATATTCTTTTACTGTATAATAACCTTTTTTGAGTAATAAAGATTTCACATGTTTTTTAAACTTATCTAAAGGTAAATCTAGTACAGTACTTGGTATTTTATTATAATAGTGTATACCTTGCCCCAAGAAAGAACCAAGAACCTTTTGTAACCTGAACAGTGGCATAACAAGTTTTGTCTTATTTCTAGTATTGAAATTGTGTACGTCACCATGTTTAGTGAAGGAGTTAATATTGCAACGTACAAAAACTATACAATTATAAATATATTGAGATGCAACTGTCAGGACACCAATCTCCCTAAAAAGATTTCTTAAGGAAGTTCGTGATCCTAGTTTATAGATTGTTCTTATCGCTCGTTTCTGTAGAATGAATATAGTTTCAATATCAGCCGCTGTTCCCCACAGTAGGACGCCATACGACATGACACTATGAAAATAACTAAAATAAACTGTTCTAGCAGTTTCAACGTCTGTTAACTGCCTAATTTTTCTAATGGCATAAGCAGCAGAACTGAGTTTACCGGCCAATTTCGATATATGAGGATTCCATTGAAGTTTTGAGTCAAGGGTTATGCCTAAAAAGATTGTAGAATCTACCAATTCTAATTGATCACCGTTTATTCTAATATCAGTTGGTTCATTTCTGACATTTGGTAATATAAATTTAATACATTTTGTTTTCTTAGCGTTAAGCTGTAAATTATTAATAGTAAACCAACGGAGTACCTCTGAAAGAGCTTTATTTACATTTTCATAATTAGTTCTACACCTAGTTACATTAAAAATGAGTGAAGTATCATCTGCAAATAATACAATTTCACAGAAGTTCTCTACGAAGAATGGCAAGTCATTTACATAAATCAAGAATAGAAAAGGACCAAGAATCGACCCTTGTGGAACTCCCATTTTTACATGAGAACCAGATGATTTAGTACCATTTATATCGACAGTTTGTGTTCTAGAGCTAAGATATGACTGTATTAAATTTAGAGCAAAATCTTTGAGACCGTAATAATGTAGCTTCATCACCAGAGTCCGGTGCTCAACGCAATCGAAAGCCTTGGACAAGTCGCAAAAAATTCCAAGAGCGTTTTGAGACTTCTCCCAGGCATCAAATATATGTTTTATTAGAGCAACACCTGCATCAGTAGTAGAACGACCCTTAGTAAAGCCATATTGCTTACTATGTAAAAGGTTGTTATGTAAAGGCTGTAAAGGTTGTTATGTAAAGGTTACTATGTAAAGGCTGTTCGAGTATAATTTTTTCATAGATTTTACTTAGCGCTGGTAATATTGAAATGGGCCGATAGTTACTGGGGTCTTCTTTGTTTCCTGATTTGAATAAAGGTATAACTTTACTAAACTTCATAAGATCAGGAAAGATTCCTTTATCGACACAGTTATTAAAAATTTCAGCAAGATACGGTGCAATAGAATGAATAATATCCTTAATTACTTTAATAGATATACCCCATAAATAACTCGTGTTTTTCATTTTAAGTGATTTGAATGTTTTAATAATATTAATTGAATCAATGTATTTAAATTGAAAGGAAAGATTACATTTTGGTACATATTTTTTGAGTAAAGTTTGTGCAGCTTCTGGTGATGAATTTAAATTTGACGTTGTTATTACAGGTATATTTACAAAAAAATCATCAAAAATATTAGCAATTTGTGAATCTGAATTAACTAAGTTTTCGTTTACTTTTAAAGTGAAAGTATTATCCCGTGGTTTAAATTTACCTGTTTCACGGTTTATAATATCCCAAGTGGCTTTAATTTTATTGTTAGACTTTTTAATTTTTTCTTTAATGTAATTAGATTTTGCTACTATGCACACTTTCTTAAACATTTTCGAATAATTCTTTACATATTCCGTAAAATTAACATTTTGGTTATATTGTTTTAAACTATATAGATCATACAATTTATTTCTACTTTTATATATACCAGTCGTGGCCCAGTCACAGAACTTAAGTTTATGAGTAATTTTTATTGTTTTTGGTGTAAACACCTGGTTGTATTCGGTCTTGATTAAGTTAAAAAGATTACTATAAAGTACATCTGGATCATCTTGTACAAAGGGTAATGCATCAATTTTACAAGCTATACTATTTTTGAAACACTCAACTCGCTCTTTTGTAACTGGTTTACAGTTCACTATTTTTGGTTCATAAGACAAGTATCTCAGGAGAGCTGCCCTTTAGAAACGTATAGTCTACCTACTCCCAATTCCAGCTCAGTCAAGCCACCAGTGGCAACACCACAAAACAAGCGGCACGTCTAAAGGTGCTTACACACTTGCTCACGCTGACGAACTGTGTGGTTCGGGTGCATCTTACGAACATAGTTCATGTTCATGTAACATGTTCGCAAGCGGATTGCGTGCAAATTGTAATATTCACGACGTGCTCTTTTGACATAACCATGCTTTCGAACACTTAACTTCAGAGTGATAAATTGACTAAGCTTTCGTAAACTGTACACGATATGCGCGTGCGCACGCAATAAACGATGCATCCATAGACAATCCTGGCGCTCGATTCGTGCCCGTGCAGGTGTGGATCCTCCTTAAGCTCCAAAGAACATAGTGTAGTCGCAGTCGCAGTACACAGGCGGGCCGCGCATCCGTCACGCGCATCCGCCGCACGCGCGTCGGCGCACGCGCACGTTATAGCGCACGGACTTTACGCGGCTGTTGTCGTTCCATAGGTTGTTCATAAAATGTGAGCTTGTGTTGTGTGTTCACAAAATGGTGGAGTTTGCTTTGGAGAATGTTGGTATCGCATTTAAAAACACGTATTAATTTTTTTTACTACTTACTATTTTGCAACTATATTATAAATTTTAAGAAAATCCACTTGACATTAATATTGTAAATAGCTTAAAGTTCTGTTTACCATAACAGTAATGATTAATGGGATTATTATCATATTGTTTTTGTCTTTGATCAAGGTCATGACATGACGCATGTAACTGTCTGTAAAGAAATATTGGAAACTCAAAGACGGTGTATACCTATTTTGATTGTGGCAACGCTAGTTTTAAGTATAAAGTTAAATTTAACAGTCTATGCAATATAGGTAGATTAAATAGCTACTTACTTAAAGATTTATAAATTGAATATATAATCATTAAAAAATAAATATAATTAATTACATTTAAATAATAAAAACCAACCAAGTGCCAGTCGGACTCGCGCACGAAGGGTTCCGTACCATTATCTATAAAAATATTTCAAGTTTCTACCCGTTATCGTTATTAAGACCGACAAAAAAAATTGAAAAAAAATCACGTTTGTTGTATGGGAGCCCCCTTAAATATTAATTTTATTATGTTTTTGGTTATAGCATAAATACATCATCTGTGAAAATTTCAACTGTCTAACTATCACGGTTCATGAGATACAGCCTGGTGACAGACGGACAGACAGACAGACAGACGGACGGACGGCGGAGTCTTAGTAATAGGGTTCCGTTTTACCCTTTGGGTACGGAACTCTAAAAAAGTACAAACCTAATTTAAACTTTACAGTTATAAAACTAAACCCGGGTATAACAAATCAAAAGTTAAAAACATTATGGTGATTAAATATTTAAAAAAAACTATTTAAGCAACTTACGATTTGAACATATGCTTTTATTTTATGTCTCTAAGTTGGTTCAAAAAGGCAAATAAACCTTTTAAACATGAATTGAGTCCTAAAAAGTAATTGCTTCTCAAGGTTTTTTGCAAACTATACAAACTTTCCTGTCTTCAAAAGTACCTGTGCCAAAAAATTTACATGTTCATTGTGAACGTGATACTTTGAACAACTCTCGTTATATTCTCTAATCTGACAAGTGAACTCTTTCACAATACTGAGAAATAAAACTTTGATCAAAACAACTGCACTGTATCAAACTGTGGCAATTGGAGTTCCACAAACCAATAGGGTATTGTTTATGAAGTTCCCATAGCACAATGCAACAGAATTAAAACAGATAATGATATCTTCCACAGAACCAACAAGCGGGCACATCCGGGGGGGACTTCAGGCAGTTCCATGAAAACTATAGCTACGCCATGCACCAGAACCAAACCCAGGGTGCTATGTCCAGAAACGTCCAATACGACTCCCCGAAACCTCCTATCCCAGCCAAAAACGTTTACGGTACAAAACCGGACACACCCAACAATTCTCAATTGATCACAGTCACCGTCGAAACCGGCAAAGACAGCACAAGAGACGCACCTAGAAGTAACAAATCAGTCAGCAAAACATACCACACGCTCAAAGACATGATCTCAAGTAGATTTAAAAGCAAAGACAGTAATGACAGCGAAAAGAACAATGAACCTGAGCCCAGTTTGAATAACAGTGAAGAGAGGAAGAGACCTGAGGCAGAACAGACTCCTCCTAGAGATACGGTGACCAGGAAAGTGGAACAGGGCATATACGGACGACCGACGCCGCAGAACCGACCTGACATACAGAACCGACCTGATATGCAGTACGGTCACGGCATGGCGAATAACATGGCTTATCCTAGTCCTTCACCGCACAGGTAAATTGATCATACACAATGTAGAAGATGTAATGTGTGTATGTAGAAGTAAAGACGTTTGCACATCAACCTATCCAAAACTGTCTTTTCTCAACAAATGTTCAACCATATTCCATAGATATAAAGTCTATTGTGGAAATTTGAGAGTTTGTGGCAGTCTGTGCAAGCGTGTGGACCGTACCTCACATAAAAATATGGTTAAAATTACATACTTTCAGCATTTTTTGGGATGGATACTAAAAAACACACTTATACATTTAGTTTAATATTTAACCCTATGTTAAGCAGCGGCGAATAATTAGAATTTAATTCACTCTCAATGAAATGAATAAGTACACTCTGCCCGGCTAAAATACTTTGAATATTTCATTTTTTGTCATAGTTTTTGACACATGTTACGAAATTACAAAGTATACTATAACCGTACATTTAGTTTTAGTTCTTAATGTAATAAAACAATTACAGACAAATGATGCAGCAGCAACTGGTTCAACAACAGATGCTTCTAAGTCATCAAGCGCGGTCCCAGGAAATGCTCGCTTCCACTCCTCAACCACGACCTCAACCACAGGCATTGGGCGCCGACGCTCTGTACCAGAAGTATGGCCCTCCTGGACGGAGGAGCGCGCTCTATCAAAGAGACATAGACGTGCGGTCCATGACTAACTTCACTTCTCTTAAAACTGGACAGCAAACACAGGTGAGAAAATATATTCAAATAAAAATCATTAGTCTTCATTAGCTCTAATATTACATAGCCAAAATTAACCACAATGGTTTATCTTTCTTTTTTGGAGGTTATAACGATTTTTTTAATAGCTTGGGAACGTTTTACCACCCAAACGATGCACATTAACGAGTGTTCTGTACTAATTACTTACCGTATATCGTAATATTCATTGACCAAAAACTATATAGAATTACGAGAATAAAAACGCTGCAACAGTTCGCTTGCAACACTTTTCTCGGCCCCTGTTCCGTTCTCACTGGCAACCTCAGGGAGACAAAGAACAATGATTCCCAACAATTAAATAACACTTCCCACGGACGCCGCAATTACAACAACGCGCACCGGAGCTTTGTGTAGCCGCTGAGAGATCTTGGAACTTATTTTTACAATCCTAACAAGAAACTTTATTGAATCATTGTTTTCTCCACCATAAATAAGTCAATCATGTCAGACAGCTTTAATTTCTGAAAGTGCTCAATTGCTTTCTCTAATAACTTTAACGATAGTTTTATGAGGGATTCCTTTTACTTGTCTTAAATGTATTTAAATACAACTAGGTACCTAACTGAAGTGACGTTTTCTACTTTTTGTCAGGAATTGATGCACCGCGAATGATATATTTTGCTGCAAAATTTATAATGTACTCGCAATAATAACAGTACTTTGAGAAATGGTTATTGTTAAACTCTAATGTGGGAACTATATAGCTATGTGATTAAAAAGTACAGTTTTGTGAAAACTACCTCAAATTCTTTAACCAGTTTAGCACCCAACATGTTTGCCATTGATAAAAAGGAAGTGGTTGAATATTTCGCATTCACTTTACCGTTACTTTATGTACCCAATTAACAACTTTATTAATTAGTGCCTAATCACCCTATATTGTATGTACTATTAAATAACTTTAATTATAACACTTCCTGTTGAAATCACTGACTCGCTTTTTATTAATAATTAAGTAAAAAATAACTAGACTATTATTCAACATCCAACTTGCAGTTATTATAAAATAGTTGCAAAAAATATATATGATCAAGCAATAACAATATTTTTTTAATTGTTTTAGTTTGAAAATTCGCATTCAAGAGCAGATTTACGAAGTCCTCAGCAGCTTGAAAGAGAAATCGTAAGGCAAAGAGGTTTTGTAGAAGGTAGAAGAGCTACGTCACATCCTCACCTGTTAGATGAACCACAGCCAAGAGTTGAACTAACGTCTCCTCAAATCCACAACCGTTCTAGAAGGAACTCTCATGGAAATCTTTTGGAAGTTGACAATGAAATAGAACATCACAGAAGTCGATGCGATGAGCGAGAATCTGATGACGGCGGTTTCAGGGCAAGGCTTGCAGCTCAAGAAAGATCTAGTTACGAGGAGAGAATAAGAACGAGCGGGCGGTCGATAGAGTCGAACCGAATGCAAGAGAACATTTATAGAAGAACACCAGATAGTCATAGGGAACGACGAACGCCAGAAATCCATAGAGAAAGGCGAACGCCAGAAATACACAGAGAAAGAAGAACTCCTGAAATACACAAAGAGTCTCGCAGAACGCCAGATTCTATAGGACATAAGCAGAAAGACGATCAAGGAGCTTCATCGAGTCACACAGACAGGCACGATGAAAACACAAGTCAGAAGTCGGTTGATAGTGTCTACAACTCCAGCGCAAAAGTGGATGCTAGCCATCCGCAGCCTTCGTCTTCGAGACAGACGCCGAACAGAATTGAAGATCTGAAAGCACACGGGAAAAAGGGGGCTGGCTCTGGAGCGAGTTCAGGTGTGTATTGTATAAATTGTTTTGGCAAGTAATTAGCTTCATTGTAGTTCTTTTTGGGACTACATACTAAGAGTCTTGATCTCTCTTTGATGTATCTGTCTATTTACTTCTTTCTCGTTTCTGATTTTCAAAATACTAAGTTTTGTGCGATGAGGACAAACGCTAGATATTTTGTATGAACTATTATTCGTCTGCAGAGTGATACAACGGACGGAGGAGCTAATGGCGTTTAAACATTTCAACTTCAGATTACGACAAAAACGGTGGGCAGTCCTCAAACGTAGACTCCGGGCGCGGCAGCGTGGCGTACTCCAGCGGGCGCAGGCCCGAAGCCCTGCACGACACCTCGGCGGACTCCGACGCGGTGGGGCCTCCGAGGGCGCCGCCGCAGCCCGGTACCAGCCAACAGAGCGCGGGGCCAAGTAGGTTCCCTTTGAAACCACTGTAATCTCCACAAGAGCTCTGTCCGTTAAGGCAGGCCGGGGCTCACTTTTCTAGGCGAATGATATATCAACATTGTTATTATAATACCACACCAAAGAAAAGTTATACACTTATCAGCAAATCTATTTTTGAAACTATCACACCATTAAAAATACCTGTAATGTTTCTAAAAGAAAATATCTAATATTGGTGATTAACATCAACTGACGTGTAATGTAAATTATTGAAACTAGTATTATGAAAATCAGAAACATTTTACAAAACAAGAAATTATGATACAGAAATCTGGATCAATGTTTTTAGAATTGAACTGAACATGATACAACCATTCGACAAGACAACAAAGTACACTGCGAGCCATCTCAAAGCTGGATTAAATATTTATGACGAAATTACTATATTTACAGAAAAAATGCTTACGAATGACGATTAGAGACATTTTGTAAAATTGAAGAGAAGACAGCAAGTTATGATGTATTTGGATGTGGCACCAAAATAATACTTATGTTTAAATTTCCAGGTGTTGAGAACGAGTGGGCAGACCTTGTTGAATGCGAGCTACGTCAGATCCTGGAGCCGAAGCTGGCTAGCATGAGGCTGGACTCTTCAGGCAGCTCTGACAGCTCGGTCACCCCTCCGCTGCCTCCTTTGTCTCCATCATCTGACATGCACAAGCGTAATAGGTACTAACTCCTCCTTTAAAACTACTTGGTGTATTATTATTATTATTATCATCGTATCCAAAAGACCTCCGCTGCAGAACAAAGGCTTCCCCCAAAGGTCGGTTTGGTGCTGCACACACCTAGCGGTTATTTATTACCTTCTCCAGATCGTCGGTATCGTATACCGCGACGCGCTAACGTGTAAATGCGACACGGTTACGCTCGCCAAGCGACTGGTCAAGTGGCTCTGCCAACGTGTCCAGCCACTTTACAGAAGAATAGCTCTCCATACATACAATTGCTGACTTATAGCTGTACCCTGGCGTATAAAGTGTTTCATTTCTTAAAATAATGGGTGATAAAGCCTTTTGTTTTTTCCCGCAGTCTTCCAGGACGCTCGGCGGAATACCCCGACGAGAGGAGACGTGGCCGCGACTCCCCCCGCTGGCATTCGCACAAGAAGCACTCGGCGAAGCGCGACCACCACTACAAGAAACACTGTGAGTAGTCAAACACTGTCTCCACTAAAGGGTTTTAAGCACAACTTAATACCATTAACCGTCTCTGTGGGATATAGTAAGACTACAGGTTTTAGATCCAGAGATAGCTCACGGGTTCTCTATTTTGTTTGTGATTCACCATCCACCGCCATTTTGTAGAAGATTCTTGCCATAAACATTGTTAGTTTGAAGTGTTTTCTGCCAAGTTAGGGTTATGATAACCCAGTTCCTCTACCCAAACATATTAGGACTTATTCAACAACGCCATGGGTGTCTTTAATTTTTTATTCGTCTTGTGTAACTAAGTTTTCTTGGAGTGGCTATAACCTCTCAGTGTGCCTTTGACAAATACAGTAATATTTACAGTTACAGATAGCCTGTATCATCCCATTCTTGGGTTAAGTCCTCTCCTCATTCTCGTCACTCACAAAAAACTAAATAAATTTCCAGTGTTCGGTCTTGACACCACCGATATGACCTCAACAACGACTCGAAGCCTGGACCTGTCTTCGCTGCTGGACGGGCGCACAGACAGCGACGCGTCCACGGGCGACGCGCGCGCCATCCGCCGCCAGCTGCGCGGCCTCGAGAACATGTATGCTGAGGTTTTGCAGCTGCTGGGAGTGAGAAAGCCGGCTAGCCTGGCAAAGCATCCCACCTGGGAGTCAAGGTAAGCTTAAAGTACCCGACTTTAAAACTTTATCTGGTAGTAAACAAAACGCTTAGCGGGATGGAGAACATGAACTCCAAGTTGTAACAGCTGCTTAGCGTTCGGAAGCCAGAGAACTCACGTGGGTTTTCAAGTAAGCTATGGACATAATCATTTTTAAAGCACAGCATTAACCCAACTGACATAGTATCGGTAACAAAGACTCAAAGCCTGCACCTGTCACCTGCACCTCAGTGCTGGACGGTCGCACAGACAGGAACGCGTCCGCCGCCAGCTGCGTGGGCTCGAGAACATGTATACTAATGTGTTGCAGCTGTTGAGCGTGAGATAGCCAGCTAGCCTGGCAAAGCACCCCTGGGAGTCAACGTAAGTTATGGGTATAATAATTCTTCCTTGCTTCGGAAGGCACGTTAAACCGTTTGTCCCGGCTTCATCAGCAGTCGTAAACAACCACCAACCCGCACTGGGCCGGCGGCCGTGATGGTTTATGTCCCGTTCTCCCTATCCATCCATAGGGAAGGCTCGTGCCCCAGCAGTGAGGACATAAAAATGAGCTAGTGAATTCCTAGTGTTTGACCTTGACCCAACTGACATTACGTTGTCGAAGTCTGGACCTGTCGTCGCTGCTTGAAAGTTCTGTAACTGCTGGGCGTGTGAAAGCCGGACAGCCTGGTCAACGACGTGGGAATCCAAATAATCTAAGCTAAGGCCATAACTATTCTTAGTGTTCGGTTTGGTTACAACTGTCATGACATCGACAACTACTCGTAGCAGCTGTTCAATTCCTAGGTCTGGAAAAGTGTGTTACGGTTTCCGATGCAAGCCCAGGTTTGTGTTCACCAACCCGCATTCATCAAGCGTGGTGATAAAACAATACTCATCAATTGTAAGAATAACTTGTGTGTTGATTCATATCCTTGCCATATGAGACGTTTATAGTTTGTTGATCGTTTTGTTATATGCCATTATTTATCGTTGCCAGGTTATCGTCGAAGCGTCGCTACGGAAGCATGTCGTCGCTGCCCTCCAGTTCGGTGAGCAGCCGGCCTGCACGCGAGAAGCGCAGGAGCAACGACCACCGGAAAAAGAACGACCTCAAGGTGAGCTACACTTTCAAACAGTTAGACCACCAGTGGTCGAAATCCTAGTAGGGGTATATGTTTGTAGTCCGTTTGTTTGATGGTGAGTTTGTTTCAAGAATCGCCAGGCTATGATAGAAGTTTTTTTATTTCCGGCAAATAACTTCACTCCACCTGATATTAAGTGGAGATGAAGTCCAGACGCTGGTGCATCAGCATTTTTGTGTTCTGACAGTTATCCAGTTGCGGGTTACGAGTTAAGTGCGCTGTCTACTTCGGCCTTATCATCACTTAACATCAGGTGAAACGATAAGCACTTGGCCTTAAGCCAAGTGCTTATCCGTGAGTATAAAAACCATCTCCGTTCCAGGGCATCAACAAGCGGTTCCAGCGCCTGGAGTCGCACGTGGTGACGCTGGCGCGCTCGGTGGCGCACCTGTCCAGCGAGATGCGCACGCAGCACCTCGTCATGCAGGAGATGGACAACATCCGCGCGGAGATCGCCGCGCTCCGGCACATGTACAAGTGAGTGCAGTTGCTAGGTTATATGCTGTCTTAAGCTGCATTTCCATTACAGGCAGCGCACATCTGAGCTGCGTTCCCTTGAACGCGTTTTGAGCTGTGCAAAACCCATGTGACGAAACGACAACTTTAACTCGAGTCACGGTTACCAGTAGTTTGACATTGACACTTGCTGAGTTTCTTGCCAGTTCTTCTCAGTACAAGGTCTCCCGCCCAGAGTAGACTTACGAACCGATTGCATAATGACGTTCATAAGAGCTATTTGTAGCCTAAACTGAATAAATGATTTCGAATTTTGAATTTTGAATTTTGAATTAGCCATAGCCGTCTCCGTTGCGCGCGATTGAGCTTAAACAAAAACAGACAAAGAAAAATTTATCGCGTGGCTGCCTTACTTGGTTCACGTCATGGCAAGCGTCAACCCGCAGCTACGTTTCCTATTCAGCGTGACAGCTGCGTCTCGACCCGAGAATGTGGCTTACACAAACACTGAGGTCAGAGGCAACCCCGGGTTATGTGGAACTCATCCCTCGTCCTGCCACGTAAAGCTCGACGAGAGGAGGGGGGATAACTACCCACTAAAAAACCTGATACCATATTATAAAGTGTTGAATATCTGTAATAAGTTTATATATTTTATAATAATTAATCGGATTTTAGTAAATAGAAATCATTAACAGTTTAAAAGTTTCTATAATGGACTTTAAATCGCAGGTCGAAGGTCAATATCTTTAATATCGTCTAGAATCAGCTTATTGGTTTGAAAGAATTAGAACTTTGAACCTTATACGGGATACTGAAATGTGAAATAGCTCTAAAACAGTAACTGACCTGTCCCCCTTCTCCCCCCAGGTCCCAGCAGTACATCAGGTCGGGTCATCAGCGCCACTCGGACCCGTTCTCCTTCAGCAACCCGGACCGCGTGAAGCGGCTCACCAAGTTCTTCGGAGACGAGCCGCCGCTGATGCGACTGTTCCTCAAGAAGCTGGGATATGAGGTGAAGGTCCTAGGGTGCTTGGCACAGAGATCCTTAATATTCAATACAGTTTGGTAGAGCTGATTCTAAACTCGTCTGGCTAAGCTACCACCATGAGTTGTTTGTTCTGCCACCTGGCCTAGGCCTTCATCCCACCACAATGGTGGGATGAAGGCCTAGTGCTTACCTGTACTTGAATTAAAAAATTGACAATATTTATTTATTGTTGTTACTATGTCTCTTTGGTTAGCTATAACTATTCAGATAGCTGTGGATTATAGCTAATCCCGCTTTTGGAAAAATTTTCAACACTTTTTCAAATATTTTAATCCAAGTTTTTCGGCATAATAATTAGTAGCAATGTGGTATTCCGACATTTATAAGTAAGCCGGTTCGTTAGTAGATGAAAATACCAGATGATTTATTTTTGTTTATCGCGTGCCCCCTATAACATTATTTACATTATCACAATAAATAATTACATTGACCGAAAAAAAAGTTACCCACGACATTTTGGGTTCGCAAACTTTCTCTGTTTTCCTGTTATAACGTAAATGCCAGCACTCCTTCAAATTTATAACCTTTTTACGATTATCTAAAATATTAAAATGGTCTTACAACTTTCACTTTATCAGATCATAAAGCATAGTAGTATTAAAAATAAACACTTGATCATGTATCTCCAAAACAGTCCCAACATACCATGGAATCTTGCGACCATCGCTGATCTTTCTTTAGAACCAAAGAGGTCCAATGCGACAACTAAAACCTCATACCTTTTCCAGAAATATGCGGCCCTGCTAGAAAAAGAGAAAGTTGGGGCAGCCGAACTGCCGTACGTTGGCGAGGACAAGCTCAGAGCCCTCGGAGTGCCCCTTGGACCCCGCATGAGGATCTTGAAGGAGGCCGGCATCCACCAGGACCTGCACCTGTCCAGAGACGACCCTCATAACACCACCACTACATTAGCCATCGTCTAACGAATGTAGTTTAGGCGTTGATCACCACAGATAGGAAGATGCTCCTGAGTCTGAATGAATCCCTTAGTACCACGGGATATACCTAGATGTTTGATGATGATGATGAAATCCTGTGATGCCTTATCAGGGACATAGGGCTCGCAGTAGAGACTTCCATGCGTCGCGGAAACCACTGTAATACGGTAAATTATGTTCTTAAGAAACTACATCCCCGCTACACACGACCGTAAAGTTTGAACTGACACCCGACACCCGTTAGGTTATAAAGTTAGGTGTCAGACAACCTTGCGCAAGCACAAGGGACCATCTGAATCAGGTCATAACGCCAGATCAGGACGCGCCGAAGCGCATTCTTCATCCGGTATTTTTAAGACTGGTGTCTCGAGCGTGTTACCCCGTGGACACGTATAGTCCACTACGTAATATCCAGATAGGTTACCGGAGCTGTAAGCTCGCTCACTTCTCGTTGCACTAAGAGTACAACTCGCAGTTTCCACTGCTCGGGTCGTCAACTCTAAAGTCGACTACCAAATGTCCTCTTTGATGGCGGAGTTGTAAGCCCACTCTCACTTAAATACAATGGAAAATGATGAAAGGAAACTACAATGGAAAATGATGGCTCATGCCTTAGCAGTGGGGACATAAAAATGAGCTGGTGAAGATGATGTCGTGAGGTCTGCAGGACAGTGAGCCGATTAATGCTGGTTAGTGGGTGTTACAGCTGCCATCTTACTACAAACGACCAATGGCTTGACTTGCCTTCCAAAGCACGGAAAGGCTCAGGTTTACTTTAATTTGGTCACCTATCCGAGGACCTGTAATTGCGAAAGTTACTTAACTTGCAAGATCGCAACCCGACCCCGTAAATGCATAACCATGACATTTATTGAGAATACTCTGTTTATATAACTCGGCCAATTAAAAATACTCTTTAGCTGTAATTATTATCATGACATTTTATATTCTAATGAGATCTCTTCGTTAATTTAGAAACATCACTTATTGAGGCTATGTGCGAACCGATTTATTTGTCATTAGAAGCCTTTAAGTATAATTATATTGTAACTTTAACGTACCTGCATGTGTTATTCTTAATCTATTAATTGATTTATTTATATTTTTAATACTCAATCTGGTTCCTACGTTCAACGAAATCGATTTGATATATCAAAAAAACATCTATCACCAGACACTTTACTCGTTAGTGACTTTTTTAAAGTGTAAAAAAAATCACAATCCGTCTTAATTCTTTAGTTGTGATTTAATAGTAAAGAAAAGTAAATACTTATATTATGTAACAGACTTTTACACATTGCTATGGTAATGCCAAAGAGTTGACTGCGCGTGTGTAAAATGTACGTGAACTTGTATATAACTAGATAAGTAAATAGTGTTATGTAAATACTCCACAACGAAACATCACAACGCTCTTACTTTTTACAATTAGTATAATAAATTAGTTCTAAATTTTATATCTTTAGTTGTATTTGAGGGTGTTTTTTGTAAATAGTAAAGAATAAACATTTTTTTAAGAATTTTCTGTATTTTATATAATGTCCCGTTTTTTTTTAAATAACACTTCAAATGCTACGATGTACCTACATACAATTTGACTCAAATGGAACTCAAACCAGCCCGCGACAGACACACCAACATGGTCATTATGTCTGACTGTAAATAAACAATACGGTCACATATTTGTGGTAGGTAACATGCCGGACTTATATGAAGTCGGCAAGACATAGGGTGTCTAAAGTCGTGTGATCGAGACACCGTTAGAGGATTTCTAGAGAGAATTGCATCGCGCAGGTGTGTCCCGTTCGTTACTAGATTCTAAGAGGGGTTCGGATCAATTCGGGAGCGATATAACCCGAGGACGCCTCTAAAGGCTAGAACGTTGGCTTGGGTTGACTGGGTCGCGGGGGTGGTAAAAATTGCCTTTTTTTTAATAAAAGAAGGAGGCAAACGAGCAGGCGGGTCACCTGGTGGAAAGTAATCACCGCCGCCCATGGACACCCACCCGCAAAACCAGAGGAATCGCAGACGCGTTGCCAGCCTTTGTATTTGTACCTATTATTAAAAAAATATTTATATCACCATATATGTGTAAATGAACTGGGTCTTTGTGTCCTTGTTCTATGAGTACGGTGTCTTGGGCTTATGCTTATGATCTGGTGGTTATGATCGAGTAACATGCGTATAGTATCCACGTGTTCGTAAGCACTCGACGTAGCAAGTGCACGCGAACTCGAAATGCGCATGCGCACGCTGCGAGTGACGTGTCTTTAGCCGTTCGAACGTACGCCAGTTCCATTCTGAACCCCTCGGAGAATCTAGCAGGTAACGGGGACACGCTTGCCTGATGCCTTTCCCTTCTAGAGACCCTCTGACGATGTTACAATCACACTGCTAGATGAACTTCTTAAGTGTCTCACCGCTCCCAAAATGCCTAGTTAAGATGTAAAGGAAACCTGACCTGGTCGTTATGTCTGATTGTAGATAAACAATACCTGGATACGGTCACACATCTGAGTGCTTAGTGCGAGTTCATTCGCTATTCGATCACGTTAACGAAAACGAGAATTATTAGTATGGCAAAGTTTTAACTCTTCTCGATTGTCGCCAGGAGGCGCTGCTTCAATGCCATACAAATTTTTGTAAACGTAATCTAATGAATAAGTAATGTGGTAACATACACAAGTATTCGACGTAGCAGGTGCACACGAACTCGACATGCGCTTGCGCACGTTGCGAGTGATGCGTCCTTAGCCGTTCGCGGCGCGTAGTACGCATGGTTCATGGTTTGCACACGTACCCAGTAGTAAATCCATCTTGAGATGACGATTTTCAACTCAAGTTTGTCCACAATGATAGTCATTCAAACAATAATAGATAGATAGTACTTTTATTGCAACACTATAAAACATAAACAAAAAATATAAATAATTTACAAAGTTACAATTTTGGCTTTTAGCGATCTTATCGCTTTAAAGCGATTTCTTCCAGACACCAGTCGGATGCAGACAGCTAATAAACTGTAAGATCAGAGGTGAAACTATTAAAACATACCTACTAGAATAGTATGTATTTTTACATACAGACATACGTACACACGCCAGCACATCAACCTTACTACAAACTGTCAAATTTCGTTAATAGATTTTGAACTTTATGTAAATTGCATACGGTTGAATATTTATTGAAGAAATTTGACAATTTTGGATAGGTTGATCCAGGCAGATGTCCAGGCGTCTGTTTAATCGCGCCTGTCTCCTATAAGCTATAGGGGTAGGCAGAGACCACTTCCTGCCACTTGAATATAACTTACATCTGCTCTCATTAATTTCTTCATACCTACATGCACGCCGGTTCAAGATACTTTTGACATGGCCTTTCGGTAAAATATCGTCGATTTGGTCAAGAAACATCCGCCTAGGTGGTCCAATAATACTAACAAATAATGAGTATTTAAACTACTATTTTAAAGGCTATACTTTTGATAGACAAGTCATAATTCATAAAGTATAATTACGACAGTCCTGTAGGTATTTAAGAACGATTAACTGCTTAAAGAATAAGGGTATTCATTAGTAAATGAGGTAAATGAAAAGATTAGCCCATTGTCAGAGATCCCAGGCCCATTGACGGAGCATAAACAATATATTGACGGGTCCCAGACACAATTAGGTAATTATGGACTTATCGTAAATGGTCCAGTCCGGGTCGACCGTGTCAATTTCGCAGATAAGTTGTTGTTGTATAGTATTTAGGGTTGTCTTCTTGTCGTCGTCATCAAAAATGTTTTAATGCTCAACTATGGAGAGTCGCTCAGCCTTCTTCTGATGGTTGTGTGGTGGTATAAAGATAAGGCCGATTTTTCTATACGTTTACATTTAATATGAATTGTTACTAATAAATATTAATGTTGAAATGAAATGAAAAATGAAAAATGAAAAAAAACTTTATTCAATTTAGGCATATAAATTGCACTTATGAACGTCATGTAGTTATGTAGTTACATAAAAAAACACAAAAGTATATAAACAATAATATAAATATACACAATAATACTTAAAATAAATGATTTAATAAACAATTCTACTGATGGGTCGGAAGGTTGAATCTGCTAAGAAGATTCCACCAAAAAACTTACCAGCTACTCTTTTAAACTAAGAGTTGTATACAAAAGTGTAATTAACTACTGTAAAATAACATGCGCAGGCGAGCAGACTAAGTTGACCACACATTCTTATCATTAAGATAATCATCAATTTTATAGTAGGTAACCTTTTTTCATCTGACCTTGTTTTATTTCTGTCTGTCTGTATTGTTATATACACAACAAAAAGAAAATAACTTGACTTAACTTCAAAAAAAAACAGGGAACGATAAATAGCAAATTAAAAACTAAAGACCTGTAAATAAAAGATGTCCTCCAACTGTGGGCTCCGTGGGAACGATCCCAAGAATACTGGCAAGGTTGCCCCCTTGAGTTGCCAAGCTAATGCGCCGGCAGAGGTAGCTGCCAATAAATATGACTATGAAATGACTCCTCCTGATGTTAAATGGAAATGGAGTTCAGACGCAAAGAGAACTAGTGCACAGGGCCGGATTAAGTCATGAATTGAATTTACATGTTTCGGGACACCTATCTTCTAGGCTTAGCAAAACAATACTATTTTTGTCTGACCGAGGGGCCCCTAAACGACGCTGGGCCCATTGGCACGTGCTTTTTATGCCTTTAGGTTAATCCGGTACTGCTGGTGCAGCGAGAAAACAACGCAACGCAGCATCAATCACCCACACCTTGCCGGCCCACGAGGTGCCTCTTCACGCCTCGTTTGAAGGACCCCGTGTCATAAAAAGGAGGGAAACTATCACCCGTTTGCACTAAACTTATGAATCGCTTTAGTCTTGGCTTAACTATTACCCGGTCAAGTTAACTCGGCACCTGGCTCGAAAACGTCGCTTACACTCCGGTGCCGACTTAACTTGACCGGGTAGTAGTTAGGCAAAGACTTAGCCGATTTATATGTTTAGTGCAAACGGGTGTTAGTGATGTTAGGCAAATCCATCTTTTGGAAGTGCGACAAAGAAACTTTTAACTTTGTTAATGAGGAATCGACAGCCCTACCTACAGTACAATGATGCCGTTAGTGAATTGTGTGCCCAGCGCACTCTTGTTTGGTCCGTTGAGCGAGACGCACGCATCAGCCATGGGCTCAGACGCTGTCGCCGCGGTCCTGTTACTCGCTTTAGCAGTGGCTGCTGCTGATGTAGCTACCATCAGAAGGTGTGCGAAAGGTATGTCTGTTTTTTTATTAAGAACTTGAGGACGTCTCCTTGTGGATGTAAGGAGAGTCCTGAGTTAAGAGGGTATATGTTTACGGTGCTCCAAATTTTTCTTTTACTACAAACCGTTTTTATGGAACTTTCTATGCTGAAGAAAAATAAAGTGATCGTAGGTAGTGAAAAATATTTGAAAACAACGCTTGTTCCTCAAATAAATAAATAAACTGAATTACTTAAGACGATTTGAAACTCCATCAATAGTGAATTTTAAATTAAAACGCATAGAAATTTTCATTCTTATTGACTTTTTGGTTTAAAGAAATTGAACTTTAAAGTTGTTGTATTTTAATGTGTATATGTTATGGACCAAGTAATAAATTGGGGCATTTTTCATAATGCCCGGGCATTACGAATAATGACAAGCTACTTAGGGCGAAGTAAATAATTATAATTTGAACTTCCTTATTTATCACATTGGCTAGACATTATGAATATTGCCATGTAGCTTACGGGGTGCGGGGAGGAGAACAAAGGCTTCTATAATGTTTTACACACATTTCACTAGCCAATTTTCATTCCACAAGCAACATTTTCTCAACGTTTCATTTCACAAACTATTGCTTTAATAATGACATCAAAACATAAACATTCAAATGGTTATTTTATAAATCACCATTTTATTTTATTTAAACAGATAAACTGACGTGTCAACAATTTTTAGAAAACAAAAAGTACGTTTTACTTATAATTAATTTGACCAAAATATAACATATGTATTTTTTAAACAATACAATAATAACCTTCAAATGTTTGTTTCTGGCGCTTCGCCGGCCGCTGCCGCGGTACGGTCGCTTTACTCGCTCCGCTCGGTTCGCGCTTTGTTTTGGTCACTGATCTTACCTAACCTAACCACTCCAAACCTTACCAACCCTCACCTTTTTGTCGAACTTTCGAATGGTAACCAGAACAAGGAGATTTTTATTGTCATAGGTCAGCAGAGTAAGTACCTATGAAAAGAATAATTTTATTTGTTTTTAAATATTGATTCTACGTTTGAAATAAAAACAGTACCTAATAAAATCTCGTTTTAATTACTCTACCCCATAGTTGATAAACATTATAAATAATGCCCGGACGATTTGATTACTTCATTAGTTGTAATCACACTGCCCTGTGATATTGGGCATTTTTTATAATGCCCTATTAATCACTTGGTCCATAACATATATACTCCCAAAAATTAAAGTGAAATAATTAAGTGTAATTTGTTGGTAAAGTTAAAGTTAAGTGCGGACTATTTATGCACCTTCTATCCGTCAATGAAATCGAGTCATCGCTACAATTAATTGATCCTAACTTAATCTCTATTAACACCTTTGAAATTAATAAGCTAATCCTATTTAAACTTTACTCCAGATGATCAGGTAAATACAGAGCATCATGTGGCTTATTTTTAAAAGAGTCGCTTAGTGTTTCGTCCAACGCATCTTTCCTCCCACGACTCTTGCGTCTCAATGCTATTGGATGAAACACTGAACGTCTCTTTTCAAAAAATAATCAAGTATTAATTGCTGTTTCAAAGGAGCTTCCTCCCGCGTACGCTCAAGTTATTCAATGAGTATCGAGTAATGAGAGCTGCCGATGTGTTCACAAAGAAATGTAGAACAGGAACAAGAATGCCTATAAGCTCTAATAAAGGTAGTGGTCCCAGTCTTAGACATGACATGAACCATTTGACTGTTCTCTCCGTTAATCATTAAAAAACGGATCAACAACAGATTTTTACTTTATCAACAATTGAATACAGACCACTTTTACCAATACCAAAACCAATTTTAACCGCCTCTGTGATCTAGTGGTTAAGGCCACCGGTTTTAGACCCAGAGATCCCGGATTCGATTCCCAGTGGGGGGTACATGTTTGTGTACTCGGTTTGGTTGGTGGTAGGACTTGTTTGTCCGCCTTGCTAGCTAACACCATCTTATCTAAATATGTCGCCATAACATCAATGTTTGTAGCATTGTTGTTCCGACAGCTAAAGTTAAGATAGCCAGTGCCTCAGTAGTTGAGGATCCCGGGTGATGTGCGCTTCCTCCATTGGCCTTATCATCACTTAATATCAGGTGAGATGAAGGCTCTGTGTTTACCCAAAAGATATGAAAGAAAAAACTTCCTGGCGGTTAACCAGTACAGTTTCAATGAAATTCTATATTACTTTTTGGCGATCAAAACTGATGCCAACCACATGGATACAGCCATTACGTTAGCTTATATGGTAGGCCGGTCAGATTTGCAGTAATATTGTATGTATCAATAGTAGTCATCATCATCATCGTCATCATCATCTCGGCCGAAAGTACATAGCCGAGTTATATAGGTCAATGTAATTTTAAAGCGGAACATGGGTCAAGTGACTGGACATAGACCATTAGCCCATCGAACTCACCCATCCTTGATTGGAAAATTGTAGAGGCGCTCCCATTAGAAGGTATTGTGTACGTCTATGCATTGTTTTGGTATTTTTTTTAATATTCTTTATAACAAAAGTCTCTACCAAGCCAAGGATAGTGGGACTGAGTGAGATCAAAATACACCACATCACTAGCAGGTACTTTGGTGTGGTCTAAGTGGAATAAATCAGGTGTTATTCGCCTGGGTGATATTCGCTTGGATGATCTAAGTAAAATACTCCGATAAAATAGACTAAATAAAAAAAATTGCAAAAGTAGATAATATAAAAGCAGCCTTAACGCCTATGCGTTAAGTTACTATTACAGAAGTGCGACGCCAACAATGTCCAATCACATTTTATCAACTGCAAATATTTTGAGGATAAATTCAACAACATAATATAAACTATTTTTATAAAAAAATAAATTTTTATACGCTAGTTTTCAAGAAAACCGCCAAAAGACATTTCGATTAAAAAGAAAAACAAAGCACTTTCGGTAGTTTTATTCAAAAGAGCCGACAGAGAGGCCGCTCTTAAAATTATTACAATTTTTGTGTCAGAAAAAGTAAAAAAAACTAGCCTGATTTTTTTTTAAATGCTAGGTAGGCTTATTATTCTGATACATTCCCAAACCAATGACGTCAGTAATAAAAACCTTTTTACGTCAAATGAAACGATAGCCTATAACCCCGCTTTATCATCTCCTCAAAGTCTTTGACCGCTCTAGTTCAGTAAAGATTTCTTTATTGCTTACGGTACGGTAAGGTAACGGTAAGCACTCGGCCTTCATCTCACTTGATGATGAGGCCGAAGGTAGAAGCGCACTTCACCCGGAGTGAGAGAAGATGGATAAAGAGAAGAGAGAAAGAGCCATAAACCACCACTCGGGCCCAGTGCGGATTGTCTGTTGTTAACAACTGCTGAAGCAGCCGGGACCAACGGCTTTACGTGCCTTCCGAAGCACGGAACTCGAAATGAAAAATTTTTGGTCACCCACCCTATGACCGGCCTTTGCGAAAGTCGCTTAACCTCAGCACTCGCAGACCGGGCGCGTTAACCACTGCGCCATCGAGTTTCTCATTCAAATTGTTGCTTAAGACTAAAATCAGTAGCTGATCTCCATTTTTGAAGGAAAAAATGTCAACACTGGGTCCTGTCGACCGGCCTTTGCGAAGGTTCCTTAGACTTAGCAATCGCAGACCGGGCGCTATAACCACTATGCCATCGAGAAACAAGCTTTACCTCCAACCAAATCGATGAAGGTACGCCTACTGCTAATATTGTGGGTGAGACCTATTTGCTGCTTTAGCACACATATGACTGATTTCACCGACGCCTCCTAAGTTGAAGATATCCCCTGAGCCATGTTAGGTGACAGTTGTTGGAGCAAAACCGTCACCTAAAATGGCTTAGGGGTCACAATTGTGAAAATGAACATAAGACACTGTTTTTTAACGGGTTGTTTTTAATCGATCACCAAACTAACCTAACCTAACCCACAAAAATACAAAGTTAGCACCTAAAAATACAAAGTTAGCACCTAAACTACTATTTAGATGCTAACTTAGCCTTTAGGTGCTAGCTTGCTATTTTTTTGTGGATCAATTTATTATTTCTCTTTTTTAAATTAATAATTACTTTTATTTACCTTTAAATATACATTGTTTGTTATATATTGAGTGTTGTTGATTTCATCCTGTTTTTTAATTTGTCTCGATTTCTGTAAAATTATCTATGTGTGCTGTGTATGTGTAGTAAATAAATAATGTCTATGTGATGAGTTCAAATAAAAGCCGAAGAAATAACGCATTAAGTACGTTTAATTAACCCAAAAGCCAATTTGCACCTTATATTGCAAGAAGATCTCACACTAAAGTAACTATTACCTAATCTGTGACTATACCACTTACGAGTAACAGTAACGTGAAATTGCAGTTAAAGAATGGCTTTATTCAATCAAAAGGCTAGCCGTGCGATTGAACGGCTATTTCAACTACATTTATGCGTTGTTTAACATATTTTATCTTTCGTTCACTTATTCGTGCCTTCATACATATATTTTATCATTATTTTTTGAGCACAGATATGGTGCAACTGACCTTAGAGGCCTTATCGTAACCTCCCGTGGTTTACCTTGCAGCGTCCCAAGATGTGTGCTCGGTCACCCAGCTGCGGATCAACCCCTGCGCGAAGAGCCCCTGTCTGCTGCGGAAGGGCCGAAACGCCTCCATGGAATTCGACTTCACACCTAGTAAGTACACTGTTATGAGATAAGTGCATTTATTTTACTAGAGAAGCTCAAGGCCGTAATGCGGTAATCGCGCTAGTCCTGCTATTGCTCGGAGGTGCCGAGGACATTATCCCTGATCCGATCCGAACCCCCCGATTTAATCCGAACCCCCCGATTTAATCCGAACCCCCCGATCCAATCCGAACTCCCCGATCCAAACCTCTAAGCGAATCTAGTAGGGCACGGGGACACGCACTAGTGCGTGATGCCGTTCCCTCTCAAAAACCTCTAGCGGTGATTCGTTTAACACGGCTTGAGGAACCCTTTAAGTTTCTCGCCGCCCCCAAAAAGCCCGGTGAAGAAATGCCCATTGGCAATCAGCAAAACTCTCTAAAAAAGAAGGATATTATCCAACTGACATGTAACTCGGACATCCGGTGGAGTCGCATATGACGACAGTCCCCGAGGGTTTTGCTTGGTCGGCTAACACCATCTCGGCCAACCCCTGCATGATCCTCTATGAATATTTTTAGATTCGCAAAAATTCAGTTGCGAGTTTCACCCGGGATAACAAATAAAGGTCTGCTATTGCTGAAGTTATATAACATTCGCAAAGGCACATCATCGGATGGACACCGGATGAGTGACCAAAAATGTTACATCCCAAGGTCCTTCGTGCTTCGGAAGGCATATAAAGCTGTTGGTCCCGGTTGCATTAGCTGTCATTAAACTAGATCCGCACTGGGCCTGCGTGGTGGTTTATGGCCCGTTCTCCCTATCCGTCCATAGGGAAGGCTCGTGCCCCAGCAGTGGGGACATAGATGAGCTGATGATGATGATGATGATGATGATGATGATGATGAAACCAACAATCCACGCTAGGCTTGCGTGGTGTTTCCTAATAATACATAAGAAAGGATCGTGCCCCAGCAGTGACGATATAAAATTGAGCTAGTGATAGTGATGATTTCTTATCTGCTTCATACACTTCTTCCAGACTTCGACGCGTCCAAGCTAAAGACGGCGGTGTACTGGGCGGATGACCCATCTGAGACCCCGTTCTCGACGGTGGGCATCTCAGACGGCTGCCTGCACGCCACCTGCCCCGTGGTGGCTGGCACGCCTAACACGCTCACCTTCTCACTCTACATTGGGAAGAAATTACCGAACGTAAGTACTGATTCTGATAATTTTGATGGTTTGACAGTCTAGGAGACAGGAGAGCTGAACTCGGTGCATGCCATTCGTGATCCCAAGCCATCCCCATGGCAGAGGATGATACTAGATTTATATTAGGTATACCTCAACTCCCCACGTCGAACTTTTAAAAACTGGATTGATAAACTGGATGACTCTCCTAGAGTCAAGAAAATAAGAGATGAGCGAGCCAAACGACCTCTTTACGAATTTGTCTGCTGTGGTTGTAGGAGGAAATTCACTCGCATCTGTGGTCTAGTATTCTCAGAATTCAGATCCACAGGTCCCGGGCTCATTTTCCAAGTTTGTTTGACTAACAGTGGGGGGTACATGTTTGTGTACTCGGTTTGGTTGGTGGTAGGGCTGTTCGTCCGCCTGGCTAGCTACCACCATCTTATCTAAATATGTCGCCATAACATCAATGTTTGTAGCATTATAGTGTTCCGACTGTTTGACTTAAGATAGCCAGTTTCTCAGTAATTATGGATTCTGAGTGAAGTGCACTTCCACCATCGGCCTTATCATCACTTAATATCAGACCAATCGATTACAGATGAATTGTTTGAAACATAACAAGTATGTAAATTTGTTTTTGTTTTCACTTACAGGGAAAATTCTGGTTCAGGTGGAAGGTCTGGAATGACGACAACACAGAGCATGAGTGCTGCTTCGAAACTCATGTGGAACTCAAGAAATAGACAGAAGGAGGCCAGAAAGAGCTCAATTTGTATCAAACGAATAAATTATACTTTAATTTTATATTATAACTTGTTTTTTTACATACTGTTAAAGTATTTATTCACCAACGAGAAAGTACCTTCATCTCAGCATCTCATCTTTAGCTGGAAGCTCACTTCACCCGGAATCCTCATCTACTGAGGAACATATTGTATTGTTAGACTAAACGATACTGTAAGCTCGTTTTGCGTAAAACGAAACGCACCTGATGATAATAATTGAGTTACTACAAGTAACCAAATTAATCAGAGATGACTAACACCTCAAGTAGAATAGAATAGAAAAAATCTTTATATGACACAATTACACATACACATTCAAAAGTGTCTAGTGACCACGGACCCTGTAAAAGTAGAAGGGTGTATAACAAACGCACTAGCTGCTGTGCCATCCAGTTCAGGTACCTAATGCGACACAATTCAAAGTCAACTGAGAAATTACAGTACGAGTACTACCTAAGACTATGGCTTGACTATACCTATAAATATGGGTATTTATAAATTGTACTTGTTTGTTGTTTTATTTTTTGAGATCAAAATGCAATTCGGAAAAAGTATTGGAACAAGTAGTTAGTCAAACTGCTAGGGCCACTGACCTGATTTGTCAAAACGTGCTGGTTCAAATCCCGCATGTGTATTTTTTTAACATTTCTCCAAATTGAATAAAAAATATTTTTTATACGAGGAAAGATCTTTTGGTAGAAGTTCCACTGGGGAAAGCGAAAAGACAATAATGAATCTTAAAAATATAAAGGCAATTTCATCCATCGTCTCTAGGACAGAAAGGAAACAATAGGCACTACCAGATAGAAGAAAGAAAAAGACGGTGAATTAAAGTTAGAAGTTAAAGTAAAAGATAACTTTATTTGTGAAGAAAATAAAGAAAAATTTATTAATTTTATTACGTTTTCAGAAGGTTGTTGCTATGTATAATGATGTGTCAAAATGAGTAGAATAACAATCTGTACAGAACTTTGTAATGTAATGTTTTTAAATTGTAATTGTTTGTTATCTGTTTGGTTGTCCGTATAAAATAAATAAACAAAATAAAAAACTACTAAAGCAAAGAAACATAAAAACTAAGGAAGAAATTTCATAAAAACTTTTACAAAGCATTAAGTACTTATTTTAACGTCAAAACTTAGCCATAGCTTGTGGTAAAATTGTACCGATAAAAACGCACAGGAAATGTGTCTGTACTTATTATATTTCGAAACACAAAAATACACAAAATGTACTCTCTCTTTTATACTCTGGATTATTTACTGGGCTATATTTCCTGCTACGTACACGTATCACTCCATATCACATTCTTATCATTAGACATTACATGCTAGGTTAAAAGGTTACAGTGATGGGGCGTGTGTACATACAAGAACAACATTATTAAACGTGTACACTATATTTCATGTAGAAGCACAACAAGATCGTGACCCCACTTCGATCATTTAGTACATAATTAATCAAAGTGTCGTTTGCCTCCAAAATATTGTCCATCCTCCATGCTGAAAGTGCCTTAAAGATTTCAGCTCTACAATATTTATCTCATTAATTACCAACGACCTTGCAAAGTAACGAATGCTTCGCATATATTATTGACTATACTAATATATTAGTTTAAAATATTGAAATTTGCGATACCTTTTCATGGGTCATGTTTATAGGATTTTGTTTTCTTATGATCTATGTATGATACATACCAACATGTGGCAATAAATGATATGATATGAATATGAATATTTACATAAATACTTAAATAAACAAAAACGAAAATCATCTTAGATCACTGTCGCTTGTCTTATTAGTTTTCGTAAAATGTTGGAAGGAATTTCGCTAATTACTTATTTCTATCAACCTTCTTTTACTATCAGAGTACTAGGCGCAGGTTGGCATACAACTCTTACGTTATAACATGGTATTCCAACCATCCGCAGATACCGCTTTGCTGGCTATTTATAAAGCAGTGGAACTCCTCTTCAGTCTATTGCCGTCCACTGCTGAACGTAAGCCTTCCCTAAAGAGCGCTTACCATCCCGTTCCTGCGCAGTCCGCATCCATCCACCACTCGCCATCTTTTTCAAATCGTCGTCGGTCCACCGCGCCACAAGGCGTCCTACACTACGTTTGCCTAAACGCGGTCTCCGCTCTAGGAAATGTCTGCTCCAAAGATCGTCGGTTCTTCTACAGATATGACCGACCCACTTCTACTTCAAGGTGCTGATTCTGCGAGAGATGTGTGAGTTAAGCTCGTTGCCAGTAGGCAACGAGCTTGGGATCAGTAGATCCCTAAGTGGAAAATTATCTTAATGGTCTTATAAGGTATTCTAAAGCTAGAGTAAAGGCAATTTTTTAACAAGTTCCACCGTAGCCCACATCTTCATTTGCATAATGGTTTACTTGATTTAAGCGATATTTTATGAACTTAAAATGTTTGATATCTCTGAAGGCAGTGAGGCAGAATCCTGCTCTTCTAGCTGCCCTTGCATCTGGATTCTGCTTCTGCCTAACATTAGACAGAATAGAGTCATATGCCTAACTATTATATTTATTATGTCGCTTGGAATTGGTAAGGCAAGACATAATTCTATTTTAAATAATATAAATATTGATTCACTGAATCTCCATTTCTTCTCTTCATCGTTTATCAGTGATGCCGACAAAGCTACTCCGTTGCACAAATTGTCAATCTTACCAGTTCTTAATTTTACTCCCTTTGCATTTGACCAACTATCGGATTGCGACGTGAAGAACTTGTTATCAATAACTTCCAATGCGGTGGGTAGTGACGGTGTTAGCCTCAATATGTTAGTACCGATCCTTAACGTCATCCTTCCAGTCCTAACATTCCTTTTTAACAACTCCATCTCTAATGCAGTTCCATCCTCTTGGAAAGACGCTCAAATAATTCCTCTACTCAAAAGAAGTACCTATCCCTAAAGCATTTACTGAATACCGACCCATTTCCATTCTTCCTTTCCTATCCAAAGTCCTCGAAGGTCTTGTCCACAACCAAATCAGTAAGTTCCTTTCTCGTCATAATCTCCTTAACCCATTCCAATCCGGCTTCCGTCCAGGCGACAGCACCGTCACTACTTTTTTACTATGTTATGATCACCGACGATATCCGCTTTAGAATGAAAAACGGTCACTTAACTGTGCTAACTCCGCTGGACTTCAGCAATGCCTTCAACAACGTTAACTTCGAAATTCTTTAGCTTTACTTCGGTTACTTAATATATCTTCAACGGCAACTGATTGGTTTCAAAGTTATCTGAACGGGCGAAGGCAGCCAGTTCGTCTTGAGCAGAAGTTCTCTTCATGGTGTGACTCGGCGGCTAGTGTCCCTCAAGGCCACCTTGAAGGACACTAGCCGTCGATTTCGATCGTATTGTCTCCTCTTCTGTTTGCAACCTTCATCAACTCTACTTCAGAAAGGTTTTCTACTTCCTATATGCAGACGATTTACAAATATATTGTCAATCTTTCCGAAGCTATATTGACCACCAATGCAAATTTGGGACGTATCGTTGATTGGGTTCGAGCCTTCCGGACTTAGAGTCAATCCTAGAAAAACCAGACTTCAGTAGTTGGTAGTTCCAGATTGCTCTCTAGGGTCGACTGGCACACCCTCCCTAAAGTTAACTTTAATGGCGTGGACATTCCCTTCAATCAATCTATCACAAATTTGAGTATGGTCATTGACAGTTGCTTGGGTTGGGAGCCGCAACAGCAAGCTGTTAGCCGCAAGCTTTACGCATCGTCAGCATCCTTGAGGAGGCTACGCAACTTTTTACTCACTGACACTAAAATTGCGCTAGGTACGCTACCTCTATATCTCTACTGCTTCCAGTTCTCGATTATGCTGATCCTGGTATCTTGATTTCACAGAGGACTTCATCTGAAAAGGCAAGCAAGTTTCGATATTGTGTTTCTTCCCAGCAGTACCTACTTAACAATTCTTCGTCACCACTATGTAGTTCAATTATATCAGTTCTATTTTTTTTAACAAGGTATTCGTACAAAAAAGTTTGACATATCCAAGAGCCAGCCACTTTATACAACAAAAAAGTGTGGAAACAAAACTGTCGTATTGCCAAGCAAAGTCCTGCAATGCTGCTAGTTTAGCAACAGATAATGGATACATTGTTGTTTGTTTCATTCAGTGCTCGCCCGGATCCGTAGCAACTATGTTGTCTCCGCTGTTAGTTTTCGTAACCCTGTGCATTTTGGCTAATGCCGAGGAAGTACACAAGAAGTTTTGTGCTAACGGTGAGTTGAATACTTCTTTACGATTTAGGTTTAGACAAAAGTTAAAGATAATCAGGCTCTGTTAATGCTACTCTTTCATCTGGGAACTGCGGATGTGCGATAAAGAGAGCCTGAGGGCATGCAGATTACATTTGTCATATGTAATTGTTAATAAAATAGCTAACTATTCATTACAATTACTCGTATGTAACTAAGTATTAACCAACTTTGGTTTGATTTAACTTTAAGGAAGACTTTTACGGTAGCCAACTCCAAAAGTGAAAAGCAATTTTGGTTTTATTTAGATTTCATTTCATTCGAACTGCCGCCGCACCTATAGGTAGTATCAATGTGACAAAGTGCAAAGTCATCAATTAATACTTTTTTACAGTTCAAAATCATAATTAATTTTAGGTATCTACGGAAAGAGAAAAATGTCTGAAACTTTATATTAAATGGCAAGGTAATGTTGCGGAGAAAATTTTAAAAGGTCATTTTTATTTGCAAAAAGAAATTCCTGGATCCACCTCCGATTTGGAGGGGGGGGGGGGGGGGGAGAGGGCTAAGCCAATTCGAACCGAGCAAATGTACTCGTAGGGCCGAAATGGGACCATATATAGTTCGCACAAACCTCGCCCCGCCAAGGCAGACCCCCCAAATGTTAATTAAAACAGTGTTTTAAGCTAATAGGTTCAATCAAACAAAGCCACAAAGTACACAAGGTCCTTGACTCTCAACAATACGTGATGTGGCGAGTAGCGGCGATGTTATCAGGGCCAGTTGCCTCGAAACGTAATTTTTTAACAAATGCTCTCATGTTATCAGTTACAAAATGAGAATAATTGAATGTACTATTGAACTTTGATATAATAGGCCTACAGTACAATTACGTATGAAAATAAACAATTACTTTGTCTTTTTAAAAGACCGATTTTGTGCTGCGCGCATCTAGCGGCTTCCCGTGAATTTCACCAGATCGTCGGTCCACCTTGTTGGAGGCCTGCCCACACTGCGCTTTTTTTTTTCCAGCGTTGTGGAGATCCTTGGGGGAGGCCTTTGTCCAGCAGTGGACGTCTTTAGGCTGAGATGATGATGATAATGATGATAATTAAAAGACAAAGAACGTTGACGTTTCGTGAACGCTACAGCGTAGCTTTTAGTAGAAGTTAATTATCGTAAGGGACAAGAAGGCAGAATCACAAAATATGGAGACTGCAGAAGATAAGCTTCATACAAACGCGCTCGATCAACGCACACATAGACAAGCTCTCACGGACGCGGAATCTCGCAACAGCTGTGAAAGGGGTCAATGTGTGCGTTGCTCGACCCAGAGGTCTCCTTATTTTGTGGCTGAATGTTTGAGCACACGTTACCCGGAATCCTCAACATCTGAATAACTGGCTTGTTGATTGTTATGGCGAACTTAAAATAAAGTCGCAAAAATCATCATATTCATAATATTTTGTCGGTAGCCTGAATTTACAGTCCTAATGGACAGTCCTAATGGACAAACAACATGTTTGTTATGTTCTAAAAGTATGTGACAAAATAGCCAGTTATTCAGATGTTGAGGATTCCGGGTAACGTGTGCTCAAACATTCAGCCACAAAATAAGGAGACCTCTGGGTCGAGCAACGCACACAATAGACCCATGGCACTAACACGGATCTCGGAATAGCTCATTTCATACAATTCATTAGGACTGTAAATTCAGGCTACCGACACATGTTATTGAATTAACAGAGTCCTTTACCTATTCATCGTCGTCATCATCATCATCATATTTGTCCCCGAAATCCGCGAAGCTTCTCTATAGACGGGACGAGCCAAAAACCAATAGACGGGCCCAGTGCAGATTGGTATTTGTTAAAGACTAACCGGCAGCAATGCAGCCGGGACCAACGGCTTTACATGCTTTCTGAAGCACGGAGGGTCTCGAGATGATACATTTTTGGTCACCCATCCGATGACCGGTCTTTGCGAAAGTTGGTTAACCTCAGCAATCGCACACCGGAGACGTTAACCATTTTGCCATCGAGCTCCTTAAATACCTACCACCTTTTCACAGTGCATTTTTATTTATCAAGTATTTTGGACGTTGATCTTAGGGACTATTTTGTAACAAGCTGTTGTAATCGTCACAAATTGAAATACCATTCTGTGTTCCAGTGGACTCCTCCCAGTGCATGGTGCACAGCGCGAGCGTGGAGCCCTGCTTGCACAGCCCCCGCTTCTGCTCCTTCGTCAAGGACAAGAGATACAGCGTCAACGTCAACTTCACACCATGTACACCATTTAACCATAATTCAAGAAACATAACATAATTTATGACACAAAAAAAACTTTAAATACGACGTTCTCTAACAGTGGGCTCATAGAAACGGTCCCAAGAATGCTGGCAAGATTACCTCTTTGAATTGCCAGGTTGATACGTTGGCAGGGGTAATTGCCAACCTTCTTGTCACCAGAAGCCTCAACAAGACTGGAGCTAGCACCCAACCCTTTTATTTTTCTTTTCAACAAGCTGCTTTGCCTCCGCCCCCCATTGCTCCACTCCACCGCAAATGGAACAAATAACATTAATATGTTTTTGTCACAAATTAAGTTAAAAGTTTCTTTTATTACAATATAAATGTTCATTTAAGATAAATCCTGGAAAATCTAATACCTTTAAACGAGCAATTCTTGTATTATAGGTATATATATAATCTGAATCTCGGAAACGGCTCCAACGATTTTCATGAAATTTGTATGCATGGGGTTTCAGAGGCGATAAATCTATCTAGCTAGGTTTAATTTTTAGAAAACGTTGTAAATCCGTAAAAAAATACCGAGCAAAGCTCGGTCATCCAGGTACTAGATCTTTATCTAAGATAAATGCTTCGAGGTAGACCATCAATCAGATGGTCAGACGCACAAAGAAATTTGGTGACTCGTTTCTTTGTCGCACCTCCAAAAGTTGGAATAGCCTACCAGCACACGTTTTTCTTCCTTCCTATGATATGGGGATCCTTCAAAAGAGGCGTGAAGAAGCACCTTGTGGGCCGGCAGGGTGAGGTTAACTGATGCTACGTTTTTTTTCACGCTGCACCAGTTATCTTCGCGTCTGGACTCCATTTCCACTTAACATCAGGTGGGATGGAGTCATTTGCCGAGCTATCTATAAAAAAAAATACCTAATAACATCTTTACGGATCGGACAGGGTTTTTGTTACATATTGTATACATATGCCTTTAGAAAGAAGCAAGCAGCTCTAGAGAAACTTTGGTCACCTATCTACGTTAACATGTTTATATATTGTTACTGTAATTAATGGAATCATTGTTACAGCGTTACTTTGAGGAAATCCATGGTACACAAAATATTTGGTTTTCTTTTAAATTAAAATAATATTTAGTGTAAGTTTGATTTGATTGATTTAGCGGAGTTAACACTACATATTATTTCAATTGCATTTCGAGTAATGTTGCTGTGTCCACCAGACTTCTCGGCGCACAACCTGAAAGTGTCGGTGTCCAGCGACACCCTGGACCTGGGCTCGTTCACCCCCCTCCGCACCTACAAGGACGCGTGCCGGAGCCTCGTCACCTGCCCCCTTGAAGCCCACGTCAGGCAGTCGTTCGACCTGCCACTGACTTTCGATGTGAAGGTGGATACAACTGCTTTTATACATATCACTTTTCAAACTCGGTCACTTATAGAAACATTAGAATAATTATGATTAACTGGATTATTCATTACTATGTTTTTTGTTGTCTGTGAGTATCCGAAATTTCGGCACAGATGCATGCGGCATGTACATGCATGTACTGAAGTTATTGCGGGCGGAAAACGATCTACCCTCTTCCTTAATCGTTTTTTGTCTGCTAATAATTAAAACTATTATATACCGATAGGTACTCTAAATATCTCAGAATAATAACTTATCAACGAGGAGCTCGATGGCGCAGTGGTTAACGCGCTTGGTCTGCGAGTGCTGAGGTTGAGCAACTTTCGCAAAGGCCGGTCATCGGATGGGTGACCAAAATATATCATCTAGAACTCCTCCGTGCTTCGGAAGGCACGTAAAGCCGTTGGTCCCGGCTGCATTAGCAGTCTACAACCACCAATCCGCACTGGGCCCGCGTGGTGGTTTATGCCCGTTCTCCCTATCCATCCATAGGGAAGGCTCGTGCCCTTGCATTGGGGACGTATATGAGCTGGCGATGATGATGATGATGATGATGGTGATGATGATGATGATGATGATGATGATGATGATGATGATTCTGAGATAGTATACAGACAGATTGGGAAGACAACTATCAATTTTCACTGCATAGAGAAAGAATATAAATTGTGTTTAATGTATATAGATATTTATTTTAGAACATGCTTGCATATTCCCAACTGAACATGGTAACACTTAAATAACCACCTAATCAAATTTTTTCCCAGAAATAATTAAATTGAAGTACAAACTAATTCAATTTTTTTTTCAGGCCCAAGGGAAATTCCCCGTTCAGATCAAATGGTGGAATGCGGAGGATGAGACCCAGGTGTGCTGTTTCACATTCAAAGCTAAAGTCAAATAGTTACCTTTCTAACAAAATTCAATGACAATAAGAGCAATGATATTAAGCCGTGTTTAATCTAAGAAAATCTAATAATCTCTAGTCCTATGTGAATAATCAATAAACTGACATTAGAATTCATTTGTGTTTATTATTAACTAGCTGACCTGGCGGATATCCTACCGCGTTTCTTTTCTTTTTTCTTTTTTTAAAATATAGCCTATGTTACTCAGCGCTAATGTAGCATTCTAATGGTGAAAGAATTTTTTATTCGGTTTAGTAGTTTTCGAGTTTATTCGTTTCAAACATACATACAAAAATACAAAGCTTTCCTCTTTATAATATTAGTATAGATGTTAGAAAATTAAAAGTATATCTGTGTAATTTACCAATCCCACACAATTTATCCTCTACAAACAGAGTGCCCGGTATGAGTTTTAATTACTATCCGTACCTATTCATTCGACTACGTTTACGAAAACGAAAAGTCGCTGCTTCAATGCTATACTAATTCTCGTTTTCGTTAACGTGGTCGAATAGCGAATAAAACTTGCACTACGCACCCAGAATGTAATAGCAAGAAATACTTTATTTGTACCTCTAATACATCTTACATAATAACAGAAAAAATATTATGAAAATCGTATTGTGTGCTGCAGAAGTTAAGGGCTTAAACGACATTTTTCATTTCCGGTCAGGACTTATACACTATTCGTACTAACAGTTAAAAATATAGTAAAGTCATACAAAATATTAAAATTCTCATTATCTTTCTAGATAAATGGTACAAAAATAAACTTTAAAATAAAAATATTTTGCCACGGTCACTCCACGGTCACACTGGCAACCATATTTATATCACGTTCGAAACATTGATTAAAAAAATAAGTTAAAAAAATATACTTACCTACATATGTGTAAAGTCAGAAACAGTGACATTTTTTTATGTGAGTGTGATGTTTTACCGCCATATTGAATCGGTGTTGCATAATTATTACCAGAAAATGCTTTTGTACCATCAAACGTGTTAGCTTATTGCGATATATTTAGTTTTTAGTTATTATATTTGTCTTTTGCTTGCCTATGGTATATAGTGTACAAAGTCCTAGCCGAGGCTCCATACAAAACTGAAAAATATCCTTTAGTGACTGATTTGCTTATTTATTTGTCCATGCTGATATTGCTGATACATAAAATATTAGATTTTGATGTAATAGGTAACAGTTGTGATGGGACTGACATAGCATGCTAGAAATCCTTTAAAAAAAGAAAATAAATGATATAAACGAAGCACTGGTATTCTGCTACGGGCAACCGGAAATTCTGCACAAACCTAATATCCGTTCGGAATTGCGGCTTCAAAATTAATGTTACATGAAGCACAATGGCCGGAGGGTGGTGTCATCTCGCGGTCAGCTTTCCCTCAAAATAGATAAGTACAGAAGGGCGGCTCCGGCTGATAGCGATTGTATTTACCTACGCTCAGTAGCAACGCTAAGTTTCACACCCACATCACAAATTGTGATTTGTAAGTTTTGATAATTTAAAACAAAAGCAATAAACGTAAACTCATTTTTATTTAAAAAATATTATATAGTACGCAGCAATTTTTTCATAAACGTTCCGTCGTTTAATCATTGTAACAAAGTGGTTTAAACAAACGAAATTGTAACAGACGTCATGATTGGCATTCTTTTGAGTATTTATATACATGCATACCACAGTAACCACAGTAATAAACCAAATCGTGCAATGCTAAGTTAAAAATAAATTAAGACATTAAAGAGCACTTTTATTTGTGTTCAGACGAAACTCAAAGGTGTATTTGATTCATTGACATAAGGTAGATTTTTGTCAAATGTTCTGATATTTTGCACTAAACATCCTATATGTTCAAAACACCCAATCGCAAAACTCAGAATTACACCTTTAGCGACGATTTCGTATACTCGACACTCGTAGTAGTTGCGAGCGTCTATGTGTGTGCGTGCGCCTGTATCGCTCGCTTGTATAAAGCCGTTCTTCTGTACTTATTTATTGTGTGGTTTTACTTTCATTCCCACGGAGTCGGTGAATCGAACCCGCCATTAGCCGGTCAAATATAATAATACAGAGTACAGACAACATTGCGTCATTGTCATGTAATATTCATGCGAGTGTAGACTCTTTAATGAGATGGGTTAAGTTTAAAAGGTCGTCAAAGAGAGTATTGCGAAATTGTTTAGCGAATTATAATTCGGAAATCGGAAAGTTTGGTGGTTTTTTAACAAAAAATTGGGGTGTTTGCCTATACTTAGATAAGATAAGATAAATTTTTATTGCCATAAAATTGTGTAAAATACATAGCAGGTGTTAAGCATATAATAATGGGAACAAACAATTTACCCTAGTCGGGCATGCAATTTTTAGTAAGTATATATTTATGTTTTTAGATTATTTTTTTAAAATTCTCTTGATGTATGTCAAAAATACTCTAATGAGTAAAGGTTATTATAAAGTGGAAGATTATGTTAACCTCGTAAATCCTGTGTTTTTAAGACCACTATTTTTTAAAACTGTGCCACTATTCAGATCTGCCGGATGTACTATACCAAGTACAAACTAAGATCAGTGCTCCAAACCGAGATAAAAAATTTAAAGGTTTATGTAGTTTTTGAAGTGCTTCGTAGTTTTTAATTATTTCGTCATGTTTAGCATCTGTAGCACATTTTTAGAAAGGAAAATAATGAAAATAATTTGTACCCCTAAGTACGATATGCTTTTATAATATAACAATAACAACATCAAAATATTAAAGGTTTTATTGAAATAAAAAATAACTACTCTGTAAACGGGGAATGAAAAACTTTTTACTTGGGTTACTCGTCCTATGTAGTTTAAATGTCAGGTTTGAACCGCTATGCTCAGTTCGTACTTGTATAAGTACACGGGGACTACAAAATGTATGGATATTATTATACATATACACAATAGAGCAAATTAATGTTATGAATGTGATATAACAAATATATGTGTATAAGGTCTCCACCGTAGGGTTTACGAAGTCATGGCTTTGAGTTGACGTTAATAAAACACTTGTAAAAGTTTCATTATTAATCTATTTAAATTACCAAATCTATATAATATAAACAGGTACGTGAAAAAAATTGTGCCCATAGCGCGCATGGAGGAGTATGAGATTTGGCACCATTAATGTTTACTTGAAGAGTATAGCGAGTAAGAGAGTAAGAGAGGAGTGCATAAAGATAACATGTACGTATCTTTACTACTTTACTTTAATTTAACTTACTTTAATTAACTCTACTTTACTTTATTTTAACACATAGGTTAGTATACTAACCTATGTGTTAATTGTATAGATATTGTATATTTTGTGAATTACGGTCATGTAATATTGTAATATCGACCACTGGGTGGGTGACCACGATTTACAATAAATAGAAAAGGTTAAATATTGATTTGAAAGGTGCGATGATGGGGATCCAATAAAAATCACGTGCCGAGAGGTCAATACACCATCACAATGCGATTGTCCATATTAGATGACAGTTCAAAGCCGGGGAGAAAGACTCTTTCCTGGAAACGCGAAATTCGTGCAGTCAATTGATTGAAGTAACATATCTTTTTATTTGTGTTTCCATAATATTGAAACTTTCTAATAGTGTCGATACGCGTAGAAAGGCTTATAATGGTTTTCTAAATTATATGTTGTTCAGTGTTTGTAGCTTTATATGAAAGTAAGTTAATTTTTATACTTACATCTTAAAACGAAATAAGTTTACATATTTTTTGATTCTTTGCCTTAAAAATGTCAAAGAAAACCATAACAAAATCTTCATAGGTAGGTAATATGATTTTTTCGTTGTAAAAGATACCCTTCACCCACGTAACCCCATATCTATAAAAATAAGAAAATTCTACAGTTTAAATAATTAATCTAGTTTTGTCATTTTAACACAATTATTTCAATCTATATTGAAATCACATCAACTTAAATATAGGTACCTCGAACAGCTCTTTGCCTATGGGAAGACTCGAACTCATGAACTCACGCAGCTCTTGTCTCCAACGGGTTTGCCAGTGCTTGTTCCTTACGCTTACAGCCAGCGTTATTTCATCAAAGTTAACTTGAAATAGGTTGACACCTTGAATTTGGCCGAGATGAAAAAGTTTTTATAGCTATTCGAAATTACTTTTAATGCCTTTCCCTAAACAGAATCTTTAGACTTTCTACACAGTGATGAACGTAAATTAAGCATAGAGAATTCAAGCACATTGAACTGTACATTAACAAGTTGTAAATTTTAAATGATCACCAAATCGGCTGTCTGATCACTTTCTTTTCGTATTATTCGGCCGCAACAAAGGTTCTAATACGAGTACACGCCTTGTTATCGCCCATCAGCAATTACGCTCGCCACTATCAAAACATCTTGTTAACCGAACGAATAAAGAGACGAACTCCATTCTGTTACAAAGCGGAATTGTAGTTTTCAAAGCTTTTTGGTTAGATGGAATTTCTCTACTTACGCTCTGTCACAAAATAAGGGGAATTCAAAAGGTAAGCTTCATTAGAACGCGCTCGAGCAAAGCACGCAGTCATTTATTAATTTATTTATTTATTTAAAGACAACTAGCGATGCGCGATTATGAATGATAGTAACTGAATCATTTTATTATTACATTCATTCGAATAATTCGAATGACTTTTAAAATGTATTACTAATTAGTAATAAGCAGTACTAATCGGGTGCTAATCAGTCAGTAGTAGGAATCAACCACTAACGAATAGACAGAATGTTGCAACTGAATGGTCATTCATTGATAATGAATGAATGATAACGTAAGTAACTAACTTAGTAAAAAGGACCCGCGGATTATTACGGAACTAAATATCATTTGGATATGGCTCATGTGACGCCATTTTCAAAAATTTCATTTATTTTTCGCCATTTTCGATTGCGATTGATCGCTATGAGCCTTATGCTGTGGCGTTAAAGTACATTTTAGCTTTCTTCCTTCTTCTTTCTTCCTTCTTCCTTCTTTCAATAACAATAATCGTTCGATTTTATTACTAATTAGTAATATTTATTCGATTATTGAAATTAGTAAGTATATTAATAACCAGGTAATCTATTTACTAATCTAACTCACTCTACTAATCTGGTATTCGATTTTTGAGATTAGTATTATAATAGTAGTTAATTCGATTAATGAAATTAGTCATAATCGCGCATCGCTAAGCACAACCAACATAACAAACGCTGTTCACATTTACAATAGATAGGTATACATTGGTTACATTTTAAAACGCTGTCGTCATACTTAAAGGTTGCCACGACATGCACAAATTAAAACTATTAGAAAGCAAACTAAAAACAAACTAAAACCTATTTTTAAAGTATTTAAACCATGCAACAGACGCATTCGTGTCAAAACTATGGTTTTGACATAAATACGTCGACCACCCGCGCCCGGTCTGCGAGTGCTGAGGTTAAGCAACATTCGCAAATGCCGATCATCGGATGGGTGACCAAAAGTTTATCATCTCGAGCTGCTCCGTGCTTCGGAAGGCACGTAAAGCCGTTGGTACCGGCTGCATTAACAGTCGTTAACAACCACCAAGCCGCACTGGGCCCGAGTGGTGACTTATGGCCCGTTCTCCCTATCCATCCATAGGGAAGGCTCGTGCTCCAGCAGTAAGGACATAAAATGAGCTGATGATGATGATGACGTCTACCAACATTGATTAAACTTGCGTGGTGAATAAGACGTGAATAATAAGGTGAATAAGTGTTATGTGTACTATCCGTATTCATTCGATTACGTTTACAAAAACGATAATTAATATGGCATTGAAGCAGCGCCTCCTGGCGACATACGAGAAGAGTTAAAAGCCATACAAATTCTCGTTTGTCGAATGAAACTCGCACTTGGCACCCAGACTGGTAGACTACTCTTGACGCAAACTCAATCTCAATACAATTCCAATGCGATTAATATGTATCGATATTGGGATAAGTTTCGCAATTTCGGAACGCCCCATCTCGATAATAATTTGTTCACTCAATTTCCACGCAATTTAATTCCAATGTGGCGCTATTATCGCTTTTAAGAGTGCCATTTGAATTTTTTAGATTTGGGATTGGAATTTGATTATTGCAATTGTGTTTCAAGAGTAACCCACCTGTTCCGTGTATGCGTGCGTTGCTCGAGCACAGAATGTATTATGCTTACTTTCTGGGTCTTATTTTGTGGCTCTGTGAAAGATAGCCAGTGCCTCAGTAGTTGAGTGAAGTGCGCCTCCACCTTCGGCTTTATCGATTGAGCGATTTGTGTACGTAATACCAAATTATTATATATTCTTTAAGTATTGCACAAAAATGACTCATACAGAGAACATATTACAAAAATGGTAAGTAAAGGTGGACTATCTCTAAAAGAGATATCTCTTCTAGCCAACCTAAGGTGGAATGGGAGCATCATGTTTAAAAGGAAGCGACAAAAGTGCAAACAAAAATATCTTAAATAAGGATAATAATATTAGGTACAATACATATACAATACATGTACAAAAGACATTTAGCCTGGAGGACCTTAGGATCACGAATGGTGTCACGTCCTTACACTTACCTGTGAAATTGACGATTTGTATGAAGATTTTTATAAAATCATATTTTTCATACTAAAAATTTAAAATTCAAAATTCAAAATTCAAAATCTTTTATTCAGTTTAGGCTACAAATAGCTCTTATGAACGTCATTATGCCTTCGGTTCGTAAGTCTACTCTGGGCGGGAGATCTTGTACTGAGATGAACCGGCAAGAAACTCAGCAAGTGTCCAGATCTTTTCTCCCTTACAGCGTCAAAAATATTGGAAAATGCCCTATCATAAAAGGACACGTACAGTACGTACAGTACCGGAGGCCCATCTCTCACCCCTCCCCCTCCCATTTCCTACTCCCTCCGCAAGATCCAACTCCTTCCTCAAGGCCGGCAACGCATCTGCGATTCCTCTGATTTTGCGGGTGTTCATGGGCGGCCAAAAATAAAAAATAAAAAACTAACGTTTTTTAATTTTCTTAACATTTATTTATGTTATCACTATTAAAAAATAAGGGTAGTGTGTATCACTAGCTAAATATAGCAGACATTATAAAGAAAAAAATCAAGTCCCTTCAAAGCTACAATGAAACAAAAGGTCAGTTCTGCGAACAAAGAAAGGAGTCAATTTAAAAAAAAAAGTTGGAAGCTAAAGACACAAAATGAATAATCATTATAAAATGTTCAAAATGATTTTTAAAGCAAATTTTGTTGCGAACAAATTACAAAAACACAAATGTTGAAAAAATTTCCACGAGCAGGATTTGAACCTTCATTGTTATTACTGAAGCCTAAGTAACATAGTCCTAATTAAAGGTATATATATAATAACATTAACAACCGGTTTTGACTTTTAGAAGTAATACACCTATTAGTAAGTGAGAAAAAAACGTCAATTTCATAGGTAAGGACCTAATATTATCAACTGCAGCTATTAACAACTGGTTGCTTTTTTCGGGAATAAGCCTGCCGGGTCACCCATTTATTTATACCATAAGGCATACCACTGCGCCCGGGGAGGCGCAGATGGTTTTATGAAACTCTCTACCCGACCCCTTTAAGGTGTATCCACAACCTCCCACCCTCAAGGGGTACTCACTCACTCATATCCACTAAAATGTCCTGCACTTATTTTTCTGTCGAAAATTTATAAGATTCCATATTCTAGGGTCTGGGGCTACCCACCAGTCACGTGGAGCTCTCCTCTGCACTACGCACAGCCCTGATGAGTTCGACCAGGCAGGGGGGCAAGCACCCAAGTATACCACCCTACGCAAAGATGATATGATAAGATGATACTTCTTAACAATCTGCGTGTCACCTTACCGACACACTATTGAGAATAATTGAGATGTTATTGAATTATAGCAGACTTGAGGCCCACATCGTTGCTGAACGAAATGACGTTTAAAAAAACTTCGATTATTTATTTATAGAGAAAGGGCGGACTTGCTTGCGTGGCGTTATCATTATCAGGGACCAGTGGAACCGCAGATAGCCTAGACCATTAAAGAGCCGGTCTGTAACGCGTCTCCATTAGTGCACGACTTCCACTTGTACAGAAGGCCTATTGTGAGTTATTTTTGACTTTCGGTCACGAGAAAACGAGAATAAGAGAAAAAGAGAGAGAAAGAGATAAAACGAGAATAAGTATGGCATTGAAGCAGCGCCCACTGGTGAAATACAAGGAGAGTTAAAATATTACTATACAAGGTCTCGGTGTTCGAATGGCTAATGAAACTGGCAATAGGCACTTTTTGCCGGCCCTATAGTATAGCCACACATTATGAGCGAACCGTTCCACTCGCGCTAGGCGGCCGGTGGCAAAGGCCGCTAAAATATGCAAAAACAATTGCTAGCAACAAATAAATATTATATGGCGACTTTGAGATAAATTAGTTATATAATGCTTTATTTTAATTCTTGCCCTATTGTTAAAGATTAGGGCCGGCGCTGCTTGTGGTACTCTACTCTACTTCCTTTAATACCTTATATATTGTTATTGTATAACTATACTGTGAAAAAGGAAGTCTGTCATCATTGCTGGCTGGCCACTCTTTTGGGAAACAGGCGAGCAGCATATTCGTATATATATTTGGTTTTTGTTTCACAGTTCTGTGGTATAAAGGCATCTAAGATACGGTCTCTATGCCAATTGACATTATCTACCAGACAATCAATAATGGTACCTATCCATTCATATGATTTATGTATGTAAAAATTTATCATATAGCCCATTTTAAAACGATTATATTTAAATATTTTAAATGCTTTTTCGCCAGAAAATAGCACTTGAAAAAGCCGGTCATCTATTATCTATTCCTCAGCGATCGTGAATGGACACACGCATTCCACCGGATGTTGTTGGAGCTTGCCTTTTTTCATCATATCGGTATCGAACGATCAGGGTAGCGACAGCCTCCGGAAAGCTACATGCCCTGGGAACGGAAACCGGGTAGGTATTATGAGATCGGGTTGTGTTGACTTTAATTAGATAAGACTTTTATTTTATATTTTATTGAATTAAATAGAAACAAATAGTTATTAACATAATTCCCAACAAACAAAAATATAAATAAACATCATCATCACCATCATCATTTTATGTTCCCACTGCTGCGGCACGAGCCTTCCCTATGGATGGAATAGGGTGAACGGGCCATAAACCACCACGCGGGCCCAGTACGGCTTGGTGGTTGTTAACGACTGCTAATGCAGCCGGGACCAACGGCTTTTACGTGCCTTCCGAAGCACGGAGGAGCTCGAGATGATAAATTTTTGGTCACCCATCCGATGACCGGCCTTTGCGAAAGTTGCTTAACGTCAGCACTCGCAGACCGGGCGCGTTAACCACTGCGCCATCGAGCTCCTCCAGAAATAAACATATCTGGAGTTAATCTGAACTTATACATATTGCAATCTCACTTGCATTACCTTAGGACGTTCAAAATTACATTAAAACTATTTTATTAGCATGTTTTAAAATTAAGTGTGATGAATTAGGCTCTCTATTGAACTGTTTTTATGTCTTTTATTTGACGTTGTAAAAAAAGGGAGATAAGAACTTTATGATAAGTAAAGATACGGCTTAGGATGGAAGCGTTCTTCAAGCGGAGTCCTCAACTACTCAGAAACTGACTATCTAATACTAACCGTTAACATAACAATACTACTAAAATTGTTGTTATGGCGACAAACTTAGATAAGATGGTAGAAGCTAGCCAGGTAAACATTGTACAAGCTCTACCACCAACCAAACTGACTTTACTCCATATATTGTATTAAAACAACAAACCTAATAACATTGTTTTAATGACGACAGAACAAGAAAATACGGTGGTTACCCAAAGACCTTAGAAAAGCCATAAAAACCAATCGTAAGCTGACTTTCTTCCACTTATAATCTTGAAAGGTAGGAATTGCACAATGGAAGGTGAGTGAGGACATAAATTGCAAAGCTAGATTTGAGGGCAATGTGAAAGCCCTAGACGCAGGCCACCCGCGGTCGTTCACCGCAGCACGGCATTCCGCGGGAACCTGCGCACGCGGCTCCGTATACACAGACACTAGGAAAACAGCAGGTTCAAGTAGTAGGTACAAAATATTTGTAATATTCCCAATACGAATAATAAACTTAACTAGTTTTCAGGCTTTTGCTAAATAAGAACTGTTTACCTACTAGGTAGATAAAAAACAAAGGTAAAGTTTAGTTTTTAGAAGTTTATAAGTGAGTGATGGTCAATGCTGGATTACTATGCACATTGACCTTTTTTAATGAGAGTTTGCTGATTGCCACGGGGTATTTTCAGCTTTAGGCTTTTTGGGGGCGGCGAGAAAATTAAAGGGTTCCTCAAGCTGTGTGAAACGAAGGACCGTCAGAGTAGAGTTTCCTAGAGGGAACGGCATCAAGCACTAGCGCGTGTCCCCGTGCCCTACTAGATTCTCCGAGGGGTTCTGATCAGATCGGGATCGGGAAACACATTGCACTGTCCGACTTTTGATAAGCAACGTTTTTTTACCAAAATCTGTATTTTAAGAGGCAAATGTTCTTTGCATGATGAAACTTACCAGGTAACTTTACCGAGTATCTCATTTTGTGCTTAGCAATTACCTACCAAACCGTTGTTTTCCACAAAACCTAAACAATTTCAACATTGCACTTAAATACTGTGATGCAAAATTATGTAACGACCATGTCATGCCAATAAACCGGTCACGTGTAGCTGTGTGAGAGGGGGTTCCGTACATTATATTAAATGTACAAACTTATGTTTTATTTATTTACTACGAAACGGAGCTACAAAAAAAGACTGCACTTACAATTTGTTGTTGAAACCAGCAAGTAATGTATTTGCACATGTATGTAGGTAAATTTTATTTTGTATAAAAATATAAGACTGACTTCCATTGTCACCATCAACAGCATAGGCTGGATGGATGATGGAAGTCTGTCTACTCAATGGGACGTTTATAAACGAAACATTAGACGAATTTTTGTTAGAAGAGTGAATTACGTTTTAAAAAGTTGTAAAATAAACAGTGATTCTACAAAAGTATTTTTAGGGCATCATCATCACTAAGTGCCATATTCATACTTTATTGATCTTATTAGGGTATATTTTTGATGTATAATATCTTTCCGCTCGCTTTCTATATAAGCAATTTGTGGGAGTGATTTCATGAAATGGGACGGAAGTATATGTTACAGTGTAACAGGAAGTCGGGAAAGCGAGCAAGCGCGCGCCATGTTGTAAATTTAAAATCGATAGAACATGACATATTATTATTATATGTGACATATTGTGTCATTTGACTATCAAAGATCATTTTGATATGTCAAATGTCTTATAATGAGTATTTACTGCATTTATTTCATAGTTATAAAATGATGTAATACCTGATCCATTTTTTTTTCAGAATATAATGTTAAAATTGCAAACCAGGCAAGGCTTGCTCGTTTTTTTTTATCTTCGTACAACCATCCCTAGCAACAAAAAATGTTAAACAACTTGATTCCTGGTGACCACAACAATAAGCGCAGCAAGACCTCTAAAAACAATGGCATACGGGCAATAAAACGGCTTGATACAATCTAGAAAGCAATGCGAAAAACTTAATACCTAACCCGTTTACAACGAGTTCAACGCACGCAAAAGATAATTAAATACACACGAATAATAAATAAGATTGAGTAATTAAATAGCATTCTCTTACTGGAGTCGCAAATGGGTAGTCTGATGTTATAGCAACACTTTCTTCTCAATTAATTCAGTTTGGACTCTGTTGTGTTCATCGTCTATGCATGAGTGCTGTAATCGACGCAGAACGGACATTCTTCATTGTCACGTTATCTACCTAATTATTTTATGAAGACTGACAAATTAAAAAGCACTCAGTAAGACTAAATACCTTGAGCTTGGGTCTTGGGGTTAAGTCTTGTGTAAAACCAAACACAAAACGGTTGAAAAATCCTTGCAAAGGATTGGAAACCTCAGAATTAACTGACAAAATCAATTAATACATTATCATTATCTACATCAGCATCATCATCGTTATAATCAGCCGGTTTCAGTCCTATTGCTCAACGTGGCCTTCTCCCAATGCATGCCAATAAACCCCATTTCGATGACTTTTCATCTAACCCGCTAAGCACTTTGTGTATTAAAATTTCTAAAGGGATTCTGAAAGATAATTTGAAATTAATACTTTAGGATCTGTCAGCGTTTTATTTTAGTCTGACGTTTGGAATACTGCTATCAAAAATTCATCAACATTTTAGGTATCTCATCTCTTTACTTTAGAAGAGTGTCTCCTCTACGCGACATTCACTCTTGATATACCTGCCTTACGCATCTAAAGCATATCACTTTCACAGTCAACAGTTTGGTCGTATTCCCAGCTCTCACTGGCCGTCTCGGATTACATAGCTGATGTTAATGTTTCGTAATGTCTGCCCGTCCGTGTCACTGGCTCTGGTCTGATGGGCGGCTGATATGCGCACACGTCGGATATGGAGTTCCTTCTCAAAACAACTCGTGCGTGAGTGATGTGACACCGCGTAGCTATGCGGGTCAACATTGGTAGACGAATTGCCTTATCGTAAATATTTATTATGAAGCTATTTCGGCAGTATAAGATTTGGAACTAATCTAAATTTTGTAGAAGTAGGTACGTTGGTCATTAGATCATCCATACCTAGTACATTGGTAGAGTCTAAAATTGTATAAGCAAAAGGGAGAGAAACCTACATAACCATTTAGGGTCCGGCCCGTAGCCCGTAGCTAGAGGAAGTCCTTGACCTCTGTCTAGTTTAAAAGTGCAATAAAGATTTGTCATGGCGTCATTTGGCTTATTTACTAACGGCTTATTTACCAACAATTACGGGAATTAAATTACCTAAATTGATGTTTTAAAACTGCAGTTTTGTATTGATGTACCTACATACTAACACAAAAAATCTGCCGTGATTCCACACAAATTCCGACTAGGTACCTTTCTATGTTTTGCATTGCTGCGTTTGAAGTGATCGAAGGTGTGATTGAAGGGTCCTAAATCTAGTAAAAACACAGGGCACAGATACTTAAAAATTTTCAAAGCCAAAGTCGAATTTTTTATACAAATAAACTTAAATAATAAGTTGTTTTGAATGGGATACCTACTTGAGTGCGGAAAGAAGAGGTTGTCCAGTCATTTTTTAAGTACCGCCCATTCAGGACGTCTATAATGGGTGCAACTGCACAGCTTTAATAGAAGTAACGACATTTACAAAAAAAGTCGTTACCAAATCATACAATATTACAATAATAAGGGTTGCAGTGATGACTTCCCATCAGGCCGGCCGGTATGCCGTTTGCCAGCACAATATCATAAAAATAAGCCAGTACGTCGTACTCGTATACTACAGTTCCTATAACTACAGATAGTGCAACAATAGCGAATGAACACCTGTCGCCTATAAAGTACCTAATCGCCGGTAGAAAAAGTCGCCTCATTCAAAGCTCATTGCGAGTGTTCTATCAGAAAGGGCTGTCACACACAGTGTCTGTCATCAGAAAATTACATTTTGCCATTGGGAGATCGAAATTTGTTTTTACTCATTAGCTGAACTGAAATCTGAAACTGTAAGATTGAGTCATTAACTATAGAAGTGCCTTTATTACCGGTAAATTTATTGAATGATATCTCTACGAAGAAGATTGATAAAAAATGTCAAGGCTTCCAAAAAGATGTCAAGAAGCAGAGCTTATTGACACCATTTGGGAAGCTTTTACCCAGTAGTGAACTAAACATTATTATACTATATATAATCAAATCAATCAATCAAAAAAACATTTTTACATCTTGCACTATTATCAACAGAAGCTGCTCGTGACAACCCTATGTTCGAAGTCTGATTGATTGACCCATTGTCCCCGTCTGATAGCGCAATCGAGATCAAATTACGACCGTTTATTAGAACTGCTCCTTATACTCTTTTGTTGTGGTGAAGGCTGCTGATGGAGTTTAGATAGAACTGGTTTTCTAAAGTTGACGGGCTAATCGATTAACACTGATATTTTTTTTTAATCCAATGCTGGTCTGGTACGTGAAAATAATGTATCAGCTGACTTTTTTTTTTTTAATATTTTACGGGTAAGCACAGTGCCTTGAGCTCACCTGATGTTAAGTGATGATAAGGCCAGTGATGGAAGCGCACTTCACCCGGGATCCTCAACAAGTGAGGCACTGGCTATCTAATCTCTAGCTGCCGGAGCACAACAATGCTATAAACATTTATGTTATGGCGACATATTTAGATAAGATGGTGGTAGCTAGCCAGGCGGACAGACAAGTCCTACACAGCCCACAAACATGTACCCTCCGCGGGAATCGGACCCGGGAGCTGTCTAAACCGGTGGTCTTAAGAGGGCGTATAAACCTAGAAAAAAAACAGATTCCACCCGCGCCCCCTTCACGCCCCGCTTTCGTCCGTGCGTACGGCGTGGCGGCCAACGCAACAGATTGGCAGGTCGCTCCCTCGTGTGTACTCGTGTTTAGTGCGATCGCGCACAGTATACCTAAAATAATCAGATAAAAACCGGCTAAGTGCGAGTCGGATCACCTAGCTGTACTTCGAAACACTAAAATACTCTTTGCTGGTGGTAAATAATACGCAAAGGTAAGTAATGATATCATATATTTTTATTATATATTGCTACTTTAAATATTTAATATTGTTTTATTTTATAAAGGCGTAGGTGCCATGAAATCTTTAAGCATTTTTGTATTATGTAGATTATTTTTTGTATCATGTAGATTATATTATCCCTTTCAGTCGCACTTTGCTATCGACAGAAGTAACTGCAACAGCGGTTGCTGTCGACACGTTAAAGGTCAAAGGCCTACCATCCGACGCTACAGTTACCTCTATTGATACCAAAGTGCTGCTCGTGTGTAAGTGCTCTTACTGTTATATCTCTTCTTCAAAGAGTGTCGACAATGTAAAAAAAAGAAGTCTAATTTTATTACAAAAATATCGCTTTATTTACATAGATTCATAGGTTTACATTTTTTTTTCAGAATTCGTTCTCTGGCTTGTACCTGTACTGCAAAGAACAGACAGAAAGAAGGTAAGTTAAAACATTTTTGCATTAAATTATGTATTTAAGGTCTGTTCATTCTAACTTGTCTTAAAATGTAACAATCTTTATAGGACTTACTATTGAAATATAATGAAAAATTTTATTGTTTTTTTAATGGTAAAAAAAAAACTAAAATATTGTTTACACTTAAGATAAACAGACTTTCTGTAATCAAAGTCAAAGTCAAAGTGTCAAATATTTTGTATTCAAATAAACTTTAGAAAAGTACTTTTGAATCGTCCAAACATTTTTTTTACCTACTACCCATTCAGGACGTCTATTTTTTAGTTGTGGAGAAGAATGGGCGCAAGAAACTCCACAGTTTTAATATAAGTAACGACATTTACAAAATTATATGCCGTCATCAAGTTATACAAGTTTAAAATTACTTAACAATATTTTAAATTAGAAATACCTGTTGGGGTGATTGAAGCATTTTTAACCCATGCTGTTTTGTCTTGAATGTAATCAGACACTTTATAATAAGCTTTTTTACAAAGCTTTTCTTTAATGACGATTTTAAATTAAATCATAAGACAAAAGAGGAATTCTCTTGCAAAATGTTTGGTAATATTTTAAATAAATGTGTAATTAATTCTAAGAAAAGCCCGTCTCAACCTACAATTATTAAAAATGTTCAGTCAATCAGTATAGTTCACCAGAACATTCAAGGAATGATGGGCAAAGATCCAGAGATTGCATTGTTCATGAACGATAATAAAGTTGATATTCTGTGTATTACTGAACACTGGCTTAAAGATCATCAGTTTATGTTCAATTTTAATAATCATTTGGTAGGTAGTTCGTTCAGTCGAGTAAATTCAATTCATGGTGGCTCCTTAATTATAGTCGATAAGAAGTTAAAATTAAAGGAAAGAAAAGACATAATGAGCCTCTCGGTTGAGCAAACAATAGAAATAGCTTGTGTGGAGCTGGAGCGACTTGTTGTATTAAGTGTATACAGGCCTCCGTCAGCATTGTATGATTATTTTGAAAAAGTAATGGATGAAGCATTATATAAAATCCGCAATGTAGGTAAAAAGATAGTTGTTTGCGGTGATTTTAATATTAATTTGTTAGAAAAGTCTACAGGTTCTATCAAAATTAAAAATTTATTTCAATCATATAATTTGAATAATTTATTTTTGGAGCCGACTAGAATAACTGCCACTTCGGCCACTTGTATCGATAATATATACACTGATCTAGTACCTCTGTCTAAACTCATTATTAATAAACTAGACTCTGATCATTGTGGCCAAATGGTCAGCCTTCCACATCAGTGTCAGCAAGTGAAGAAACAGATTATCACTGTTGTACCAAAAACTGCAGGTCGTCTGGAACGCTTCAAAACAATCTCTATGATAATATATGTTATGTAGAATATAATGATTGATAACCCACATAAATTTTATAATGATTTCTTTTATAAATATTGTTTAGAATTTAATAAAACTTTTATTCCAAAGATGGTCTCGGTTAGTGGTACTGTTACTTTTAGTGAATGGGTTACAATTGGTATCCACAAAAGTAGAAAGCGACTTTATGAGCTATATGATGAACGCAACTATAACACCAGTGAAGATTTCAAATTGTATGTCAAAAAATATTCTAAGTTATTTAAAACAGTATGTCGATTAGCAAAGGCAAAATTCCTGAGTTCAAAGATTAAGCTAAGTGATAACAAAATAAAAATGACATGGAATATTATAAATAGTGAAACTGGAAATGTCAAAAGTCGTAACAATGAGTACAAATTGAGCTTCGAAAATCAAATCTTAACTTCTGATGCTGATGTTGCTGCGGCATTTGAGAAGTTTTTTACTGATATTCCAGTTTCAACTACAAAGACTTTGGACTCGTCCCCCACTGTAGCTGAAGCGGTTCTAAAGGAAAATGTCAAACCTAGTGAAAACCATTTTAGTTTTCAAAAAATTGATTTTAGAGATATAATTAAAACTTTTAACACTCTTAATAAAAAAAAAGACTGCTGATTTGTGGGGTAATTCCGTTGACGTCACTAAATCCGTTATTGAGACAATAGCTTCAGTTTTAGCTTGCATATTTAACGAATGTATTGACTGTGGTGTTTTTCCTGACCTAATGAAGCACAGTAAAGTAATTCCATTATACAAATCAGGTAGCACATCTGACCTCACTAACTTTAGACCAATTTCTGTGCTACCCACATTTAGTAAAATATTTGAAAAGATAATTCTGGACCAAATTCAAGTTCATTTTTATAGAAATAAGCTTTTACATTCATTTTTCAGGTATCGCGAGGCATTTCATCTGCGAGCTCTTCGAGATCTACGAGATCTTCGAGCTGGATTGTACAGTCAGCAACGACAGACTTTTCATGTGTTAACATATAAAAAAATCAATATTATGTTTACATTCTATGGTTTTTATAAAAATAAATATACGAATAGCTTTAAATTAAACAACTGTAACGAACTAACAGAGTTGATGAGAGATTTTTGCGTACGAGTTTGACCGGATAGCATTCATCGGCTTGTGAGATATTACGACATTTACGAGCTGCAGCAGTTCTGAAATACAAAATAATTGTAAATCACAAGTTTGTACGGTAATATACGAAGTATGATACAATACTTCCAGAATAGCTAATTCAACTTAATTATGTATGTACTGTGAAAAAAAATTACTATACATACTGCCACCAATACGAGTGGTCAAAAGCATCGTTCTGTTTTGCATATACTATACCCGGTACCCGCGTCGCCGTCATTGCTTCAGCGCTTCTAATACATTGTATAGTGAGCTCTAAAGTTAATGCGTAAGGGTCGATATTTCAAGGTGAGACTACTCATCACCAATGAAAAGAAATAATAACAATATTATGATAATAATATCTTATTTTAACGAAATATTTTCTCGGCGCCCTGAGCACAGAAACACAGTCCTCTCGTCTCAACAGAGTGATCGCGACTAATCGATGAAACAAAACATGCCTGTTACCTCGGGTCAGGTGCGACAGACTGGAGCGTTCTGCACGGAATAAGAATGTCGTAAGCGCCGAATTAGTTTTAGTTTATTTACTCGTAAAATATACATTTTTTTTTCAAATCGCTAATACAGTCGCTCGGTAATATAATTTGATATTATGTGTTAAAATATTGGCTCAGTAATATGCGTCAAATTGAAAATAAATTGATTCTAGTTGAAAAGTAGACGTAAGTTTGTGATTTTATTTTATCGATAAAATTTTAATATATTATGTTTTCGCTTAAGCCAGTCCCTTTCAAGTATGCTGTAGTATCTATGATATTTTTTTCGGGTAAATCGTGGTTTATCTTCTAGTGTTAAAATCAAATCTACGATTGGTGATTTACCTTTATACCCCCTCTTAACCACTAGACCACAGAGGCGGCAAAAGAGACTTCGAGTGTCTGACTAACTTCCTGTGCAGGTCGTAAGAGCCGAAAAAAGACAAGAGTTCTAAGATGCTAGCACATCAAGCGATCGGCTAGCAACCTATTACTGATGTTATCAATTCCACTTTGGAGCCCTACTTTGATTATGCTAAATATGGCGTCGAGGTCACTAACGGTAAGTTTTTTTTTCATAGCTCGGCAAATGACTCAACTCCACCTTATGTTAAGTGGAAACGGAGTCCAGACGCAAGGACAACTGGTGCAGCGTGAAAACAACGAAACATTAGTCATCCTCACCCTGCCGGCCCACGAGGTGCCTCTTCACGCCTCGTTTGAAGAACCCTATGTCATAGGAAGGAGAGAAAACGTGTGCTGGTAGACTATTCCATCTTTTGCAAGTGCGACAAAGAAACGAGTCACCAAATTTTTTTGTGCGCGATGAAACGAGTCACCAAATTTTTTTGTGCGCGATGAAATGTTCAAGACAGTACAACGGTGATTCCGGAGAGCAGCACGCGTACTCCTATGGAGGAAGGGAGAAGGTGGAATTAGGTCAGTAAGAGTTCTTCAGAGCACTGGTCGCCAAGTTTACTAAAAATTGGTGATTTTGATGTTATGTCTATCCTTTTTTGGGAAAAGGACGTGAGAGTACCACCATGACCGTGGTATTGTATTGTGCGACCTGTAACCGAAGCTTCCAGACCAAGTTCGGCTTTGCAAATCACATCAGAGCGCACGCCAGGAGATGACGCCAGAGCGTCGCCATCGGCGGATACGTCGTGAAGGACATCATCATCATCATCATTATCATCATCATCATCAAATGTGTGTATGTAAAATCCTTTAATTTAAATGATTGCTCCTAAAACATTTTTTAGTTCATGTCGGAGAAACCTCACATTAATGTGGGTGTTGCTAACGCCTAAGATGGAAGCACACATTACCTCGAATCCTCCACTAAATACCAAAAAAAGTGATTGACCTCATAATTCCAATTAAATATAACTAAATCGTCAAGATTTGAAATTTATTCAATATTCAATTCTATTTGGTCTTAGACAATAAACGACTTGTTTCGATAGCATCTTCACTTCTGATTTAAATAAGAAATATACTCAATTATGTCCAAATTTTATCAATCGTTTTAGTCACAATAGACTAGACTAGATTTATTATGTGAGTCGGAATCTTGCCGGTGAGTCAGCGGCGAGCAATCTTGCTTAGAGGATCAAGTTTATAAAGCAGACTGCAAAAGGATAACAAAGGTCGATCAGTCTGAGGTCTGAATGTAACCTGTTGTCGTGGGTTTTTATTGAGCCGTATTAGTAACTGGCTCGTCGCTTGCTTGGAGACAGAGTTCTGTTTCATAATATTCGCAACGTTAATAATGAAATATGATTAATTACTCGCTCTGACAAGAGTAGAGTGTAGTAGCGCTGAGAATTCGACCTATTTGCGTGAGATGTTATTCGATATTATTTAACGAAGGAAACATTGTTTTTGAAAGTGCCTAACTGTGGCGATGACTAATACGAGTATCTGAGAGTTATACACTTTTGAACCTTCTCTGTCGTTCACTGTGTATCTTCTGATCTAAGACCTATAGGTCTCTAGATCGATTCCCAAGTAGAAACATATTAGTTAATTATTATTTTTATTAGTCTTTTTACTAGGTTTGCTTGGTTGTAATGCTTATATTTTAAATCCGAAAAGCTAGCTTGATAGTTTATATATTTATTTGATTGCTCAGCCTAATACAACTACCGTACATCAAAGGAATTATCCTACTAATTCCTGCGACAAAATGTTTAAACTTTATAAGGAACTACGAGAGACCATAATATAATAAAATCCTACATAGAAAATACAACAGTTTGACTCGTCACGTTTATCACCCAGGAAGCGCTGCTTCAAAGCCATAGGTATAAACAGCAGGTGGACTAATATAGGCCGATGATGATTATGATTATGATGATGATGGTGATGATGATGATGAAAAAAGTTAAAAAGTATGAGTATGCTGTACCAGGTCAGTCACATGGAGCCTGTGACCTAGTTAGGGCTAGCTCGTGTGCTGTATCTAACAGCTGAATAGCCGCTGCTATCGCCGCGTGCGCCGGCTCACCTTGGCCCTAGCAGAGCGTGCGCTCGACATGTCTGCGTTTTGCAACGTCTACTTTTAATTCAATTCGGATCGTTACTCGATCAATGCGCCGTGGTGCAATGATTTTTGGACTTTTTAATTTGTGATTTTGGGTTCTTGAAGTGGATTGTGTAAGGTTGGGTTGGTTTTTAGATTAAATGTTGTTTTCACCGATGGTAACTGTATTAATAGTAGGAAGAAGAAGACGATTTGTCAAAGCTACTAAAATAGGGTGCAAATATGCCAATTGTCTAATCTTACCGGAGATTTTCAATTTAAAATTTTCAAAAAGTATATTTACTACTTATGTTATATTTTCCTATAGTTTAAGATTTTTTGGGTTTAAAGTCATCTGCGACTTCGAATAGGAGATAGAGGGAGCACTTGTAATTTGTGTGATATTCACCGGCACCGGCATCAATCATTGTTACCGGCTTAAAATTAGTATCCCTACAAAGCCTTGCCGTAAATAAAAGAACTGATTTGCCATAATTTAAGACTAAATAGGTACTTTGCATTGCATTTACTCCAAACTAAGTAACTTCAAAGATTACATATTGCTTTCTAAAGTTTACGCGAATACTACACATTGAATGAAACAACTTTTACGGATCTACTCGCGTTTATTTTACACGTTACTTTTTAATGTTTATCATGACGTTTCGAACCCTTTGCAGGGTCCGTGGTCAAGGGAGACTGAGGTGTTTGTTGATCGTCTCATAATTAGTTAGTAGCTTGTATACCCTCATTTAAATCTAATCACGCGAATATCGCGCGAGTAGATCCGTAAAAGTTGTTTCATTTCAAAAGACTATTTTGAAGTTCAGTGCGCCTAAGATAATGACGAACGTAATCTACCATAACACAAAATTTTTGATGTTTTTTACTGTTTTTGAGGAATAAATATGTATAATAACCTGTTTAAACTAATTTATATCGATATAACTTGTTTGCAATATAACAATAAGAGATCTTGGATGTTACCCATGAACGAGCAGTTCCGAGGACAAGCGAATTACATCTACCTATATCAGTGTACAAGCCGTACCTATAGTCGGCTACAATAATGGGCACACGCCATATCAAGTGCGCCATATGGTCGGAACGAACGACCCTGCCATGTACGTCGTTTATTGTGCGAACTGTCCAACGATACAGCCAGGATTCGTGGATGTTACACTTACATCTGCTTGCCGCTGACTCGTCACGGTTAACAACATAATATAATCACATTTAAAATATTTCATTTAATTTCATTTTAAAAACATCGGTGTACTGCGCCGTCGCGCGTCGTCCCGTCTCGCCCGAGAGTTTATCATTCAGAGATATTTCGCACTGAAACTTATTTCTGCCGCCAGATAGCAATGTCCCAGCATTGCTACGTGGCAAGAGCAAGTATGTGTGTTCAATTCAATACAAATTGTCGTAAAATTCGACAGCATCAGCTATTTTAGAATCTTAGACGATTACAATGATATCTTCTGATCACATTATGGATAGAAGTGAAGCCGATACAGCTTCTTAACCAAAACAAAAACACTATAACCACCATTGATTTTGGGAATATGGCCTACAACTAACGAGGTGTGAAAAAGCCCCTTGCTGCGCCAAGGTGAAGACGGCTATTGAGGTATAATCCTGCTTCGCTATAGCTGTCTTCACATCTGCAACAACATTTGCTCAACATCAAAGTCAAATCATGTCACGTCATACCTCATACAGCTCTATGATAAATTTGTTTATGTCGCTTAGACATTAGCTTCATGACTCCGTTTCGGCTTAACATCCTTCGATAAATTATGCACTAGATTCCCGGTGAACGCTTGAAAAACGGTAGGCGACTTTTGGGCCACGGAGCCACAATGACGTTGTGGCGATGACAGTAGACTTAATTTAATCTTTATGTTTACAGGAAGCTAAAGTTGTTGATGCTATCCAATGTTTTTTCATATTTCGTTATTCGAAATTTAAATGTTTAGGTATAAGAAAACAGGACCATTTTGGAGATTGACCGCCTCTGTGGTCTAGTGGCTAAGACCACCGGTTTAGACCCAGAGGTCACGGGTTCGATTCCCACCGGGGGGTACATGTTCGTGTACTCAGTTTGGTTGGTGGTAGGGCTTGTTTGTCCGCCTGGCTAGCTACCACCATCTTATCTAAATATGTCGCCATAACATCAATGTTTGTAGCATTGTTGTGTTCCGGCAGCTAGAGATAGATAGCCAGTGCCTCAGTAGTTGAGGATCCCGGGTGAAGTGCGCTTCCATCATTGGCCTTATCATCACTTGACATCAGGTGAGATCAAGGCACTGTGCTTACCCGTTAATATAAAAAAAAGATGCATTTTTGTTCCGGATCCTTTACCTAGTACTTACATAATTGATCGAAGTTAACATCGAATGCAGCGAAGTCATTTACCTACCTACTCAAATATTGATAAAAAAGATTCTTTGCTTTGGTTTCGTGACGCAGACCATGTGAGATATTCTCGCAAATTACACAGCATGGTTCGAAACCATGAAAGCACCGAGCTAATCCGTCCGTCCATTAAACCGAGTTTGAGCCGTCCTAGCCCAACATTCTCTGCCGGGGGCCACGCGGCCGAGCTGCGGACTGGAAACTTTCATTATAGAAAGGTTAAGTTTGATTAATCGTGATTGTTGTAGGACAGTTAGGGCCTTCTATAGTGTAAAATGAGGTATACACCTTTGTGTGAACAGTTCCTGCTTAGATTATGGGAGCTCAGCCAATTTACTAAACTCTGATTGGTTGTTTCTGATTAGTGTATACCTAGCAGTTTCTAAAACAGATGATTTTTCCTAAATCTCGATTTTTTTTATGTAACAACCAAATAAGGAAAAAAGTAATAATAAAACAAAAATAAATAAAAACAACCACTGCTCAATCAAATAACCCTCCCCACGCTATTCAAGGTGCAAAGGTGCCCAACCACTTCTTGCGTTTCCACGCTGAACAGCGATAGACAACCTTTGCATCAGGAATGACTTGGAGCGAGGGTCTAGATCAAGACCCCTCTTTCGTAGACGGCGCCCCACATCATCATCAACATCGCAGCCTAGGCGGAGAGCCATGGCGACCAGCATAGAGTCGTCATTAAGGAGAGTTCCCAGATGTGGAGAGGGAAGCGCGTGTAGCCAAGCCCCGGAATCTGGCATGTAACTACTGCAGAGGTTTTATTATATGGAGTGAAATGCGTTGATGGTCCTTAACAAAAAGAACAGCAAGATGTAGTAGGTTATGTAAACTTTAAGGTTTGGAAGCCGTGGCCTAGCAGCGGGACCGAATTAGGCTATTTACTTTATTTTTACAAATCTAAAGCCAGAGTTTCCATCTTTTTAGCCGAAGGGCTACTCTGACTGTAACTGGTAATGTTAACTGACACCATAGACCACTGACACTTAACACATCGTCCTGATTGAACACTTTAGTACTTTGCCAAAGCAATAAATAATGTAACAGGGGTCAAACTTTTATATACAGTGGACTTCGGGTATAACGACAATGAAGGGACCACTCTATTTTCGTCGTTATATCCGGAAGTCGTTACAGGCACATCGTAGATATTGTTGAATGGGAAACTTTGTACTCTTTGCACAAATCAGCATTGTTTTCACCGTTTTTCAATTTTGAAATGATTTCCGCCTTTTCTTTAACAGTGAATGTGCGTCTAGCAGCCATACTTATTCAAAAGTTTACTAAACCCAGTTGCTACTCAGAATATCACTTTGTAACTGAACTATAAAAGCTCCGAAACGTATGTACACGCTTCCCTACCTACTTAGTTGATATCTATAAACAAAAGGTAAAGGTCTCCACACTTGCTGACCATCCGTGTGCAATGGATGTAAACAAAAGATAAGAAATGTTTGTGAAAGAAAAAAATCTTTGTGTCTTTGGCGGCCGACTCCGGTCGCAATATCTGCATGGGATTTCTAGGAATTTGTTACAAATGATTCATTAAAAACAGTCGCTACACCCGAACTCGGCGTTACATCCAAAGTCGCTATAGCCACATGAATTTTGTACTAAAGTATGCTTTAAATTCAAGGGACTTAGATTTAACGTCGCTATAGGTAAATGGTCGCTACAACCAAGGTCGTAATAAATGAAATCCACTGTAGGTAAATTATTATCAAATGGTACAAAAGTGTTTATTTATCATCTTTTGTCACTGACCCGTACATGCCCGATTTCGTTCAGTTGCTGTAGTAGAAAAAGTTTTACGACCCTGACGTTCCCAACGTCCTCCTAATTAGAATGCCACAGGGCGCCCGGCTCGGAACAATATGATTGTCCCGCCATATTGGCAGCAGTCACGACAAGCGGTGCGCAGGCGCATGCGCTCCGCGTGCGTGACATTATACCTAGATCGTTACGGGTCGTTTCACTTTTTCTTCGTGTCGCAACAATGCCGATTGACATCGCTTACTAAGCATTCACTAGGATAGGTGTCCATTATAAAAAATAATTGAAGCAATCACAACAAAATAGTATTATACTAGTAACATGTGGTACTCAGCAAAGGTTTCGAAACGGCAGGATTAAAATGATTGGTAAAAACCGAAAGTGAATCCGTATAAAATGTTTCATTTCAGTGTTTAGTATGCGCCTAAACTTTATAATAGCAATACCTAGGTGTTGAAACCAGGACACGTAAATTAGGAAATGGGGAAAACAGAACAAGAAGTATAGTGGACTAGACACAAAGATCACCAACGAGTCTCCCGATGCTGTTTAGATTTCGGTTTCTCCAAGCCCTGTCTAGGGCTCCTGGCAAGTCCTGCAGCACCTTTTGCTATTAGGTATGTCCCTTTGATCAATGAACAAGTCTCTTGCACGAATGTCTAACAATTGTTTATGGTTATAAATGCGTAATTTTTATTTATTTTATAGTGCTAAATGCAAAATTCTTGCTGCGAAAATCGAACTTCAATTGTTTGTCTGTTTGATTTTTACGCACATTTAGCTTTTTCTTATGTTTTTTCGTTGTTAGGTACTCGGCATTAGGGATACATGTGCGTTTTAGCCATCCTGTCAGTTCATTTTAATAATTTCTACGAATTAAATTAAATAAATTACTGTTGCACGAATCACTCTCAATCTCAGAACCAAGAGATAATGCATAGGTGTACCTACCTTTAATTTTAAGAAATTATACTTTTGTTTTTATAATTATCTATATCAATTATTTTACACTTATTGTATTTTTACACTAATTAAGTTACTCCTTACACGGTCTTTTTAAAAGCAATAATACGAGAGAAAATTTGTTAAAATAACTAATACCTTTAAAAAATTACCTTATTGCATGCTAAAATTTTAAGAAAACTTATTTTTGTTGTTTTAATTTTCTTTATCAAACATTTTACATTGATTATATTTATACACTTATTAGGTTACTCTTTACACATTTCAAAAGTCAAATACGCACAATATTCAATACAACACTTCATTTATACTAATAATAAACAATTCAATCGCTATCTTACTAGCTATTAACTTGCGTAACTTTGTAATAAATATCAGCAAACATCTTCATAACAAACTTTTTTTTTTTTTTTATTTGCCTGTTTAGGTATACTAATATATAAAATAAAATTGATGCTTAACATGCAATGTCATACTATTAGTTATTAATTAAATTACACTTGCATATAAAATAAATGAAAAGACAAACATTTATTTACATTCTCAAAAAACAATTAAACCCTGCAATACCAATATATAAACTTTGTTTACTTCATTAATTTATTTTGTTATCACTGAACTTAAAATTGATAACTAAATAATCATATGTTATAAACAATGATCGGAATAGGTAGAGCAATTTTATGTACTTGCGATACGTTGTATTAATATGGACATTCCCGAAATATTGTCGATAAACAATTTTGATGCTGTAGAAAGAGACAAAAACAAGTGTGTTCTTCTAGCGGCGGAGCCCGGTATTGTATTTTTTTGTTTCCAAAAGCCGTGTTGCGCGGCAAAATCGTGCGGCAACATCGCGCGTGTGCGCAATGGAAATTGGCACCGCGTCGCAAATGTAAGTTTGACAACGACGTCGTGGCGCCCACTGCCAATACGTAAGACAAGCCTTCTTTTATCATGTTTATAAAAAAAGTTTCAGTAAGAATCTCGCGGAATGTCCATATTAACATCAAGGTTTACGGTCAATGAACCAAAATAGCTCTACCTATTCCGATCATTGGTTATAAATTATATTTACATATAGTTTGTGCTAGTAAGTAGCTGTGATTACTCACTGAAATACCTTTTTTAATATAAACTGCTACAAAAGACTAGTATCTTCCTCTCATTATCCAATTATTATTTTTATAATAGACTTATTTCAATTATATATTTTGTTTGTTTGCAACATGAATTTGTGTGATGAAGTGGATAATTTTTCAATATCACAATCAATCCTATGTAGCCCAGAGAACGCCAAACGTTTTATACTACATCCATCTGAGTCTCTTAATATACTCTCACAAAATATTAGGTCAATAAATAAAAACTTTCAAAATTTTGAAACACTCCTTGCGCGTATTCCTTTTGAATGCGATGTCTTGATTCTAACCGAATGTTGGTTACCATGCTATACCAACACGTACATTCCTCACTACCTAACTACACACTTAGTAAAACCACAACTCATCTGAATCAGAGTGACGGAGTTGTAGTGTATGCCAAATCAAACTTGTTTTCCACTACTGATGAGCCCGATTTTGAGTCTTCCGCCTCCGGTCTGATTATAAAGTTTAAATCGGATACAGCGATCCTCTGTATATATCGCTCACCTTCATTACAAAATATTGATACCTTCCTCTCTTCTCTGTACTCTATTCTTATTAGACTTACAAACTTCCACACTGTTATTATTGCAGGTGATATCAATATTGACATTAAACCTACTTCCTCAGACCCCCGACTCCAAGACTATTTAAACTGTCTAGCGTTTCATGGCTACTTACCAGCACACACATTGCCAACCAGAGACAATAATTGTCTCGATCACATATTCATCCGCTCTAAGCTGCCCTCTACCACGTTAGTTCTACAAGCTACAATTACCGACCACTACTCGCCCTTACTCTCAATAAATAAAAAACCCTATAGAGTAAACTCCTTAAATACTCTCACCAAAATTAACTTCGTTAGCCTTGATTCAGCTATAAATAACATTGATTTTTCTCTAATCCTAAATTCTGATGACCCTAATACGGCTACAAATAACTTAATTGCGTCAATCACAGGAGCCATAACATCCAACAGCACCACTCGTAAAATTTCCGCAAGAAACAAAATTCTTAAGCCCTGGATCACTGCTGGCCTCTTGCGATGTATGAGGACTAGAGATAAACTTCACAAATCCCATAAAAGATCTCCTGGCAATGAAGTACTTAAAGTGACCTATCTTCGATATCGTAGTTTTTGTACAAAAATTCTTAAAAAAGTTAGACGACAATATGATACCCAAGAACTGAACAAAGCCCGTAATAACCCTAAACTCTTGTGGGATAATATCAAACGAATCACAAACACAGCAAAATCATCTGTGCCATCGCCTAAATTACTTACTCTTTCTTCCACACCAGTGCAGTCTTGTAACAAAGTAAACAAATACTTCGTGAACATAGGAGAAGAATTAGCACAAAAGTTTTCTAGTGAACCATCAGATCCTCATAAGTTTCCCCTGCCTCAACATCCACAGTCCTTCATTCTGACCGAAACTGATGCTAAAGAGGTATTAAATACAATCCTCTCCCTAAGATCCAACGCTGCAACAGGTGGTGATGGCATCTCTCCAGTTATTTTAAAGAGATATGGCACTATTCTGGCGCCTATCCTGGCACACATATTTAACTTGTCCTTTCTCAAAGGTGTCTTCCCTGAAGCATTAAAAAAGGCAGTAGTTCTACCCATATTCAAGGGGGGTGATGATAGTCTAGTTACTAACTATCGTCCAATTGCAATACACCCAGCGTTATCTAAAGTTCTTGAACGCATAGTTGGTGACCGGCTTGTCACCTACCTTGAGCACTTCCACCTTTTATCACCACAACAATTTGGCTTCAGAAAGAAGAGGTCTACATCTGATGCTCTCCACGATCTTCTTGATTATATTGTAAAGTCCTTGGATACAAACAAAAGAGTTCTTACTGTATTTCTAGACCTCACCAAAGCCTTTGACACGGTTCCAACTAGTACTCTCCTAATAAAGCTCGAGAGGAAGGGTGTCAGAGGTCCTCAGCTTGATTTTTTCCGGAGCTATCTCACCGGCAGGTCTCAAACTGTTAAAATTAATAACAATGTTAGTGATGAGCTACCTATTGACTACGGGGTGCCCCAGGGCAGTATCCTTGGCCCAACTCTATTCCTAGTATTTATTGATGACCTTAGCAATCTTAAGCTACCTAATGGCCACATTGTTTCCTTTGCTGATGATACTGCTGTTTCTTTTTATGCTGACTCGTGGTCTGAGCTCCAAATTGCTGCCCAAAACGGGATCGAAAACATCTCTCTTTGGCTACACACAAATAAACTAACCTTAAATACTAATAAAACCAAATTTATCACTTTTTCTATCAGCGTTAGCTCTCAACCCACTATTGTTCCTTCTTTAATAGCCCATTCTTGTGTCAGCAACATCAACTCTTCTTGTCAATGTCCTCCACTTTCACAAGTTGATACCATCAAATATCTAGGCGTAACTCTCGACAAGTACCTCAATTTTAAGCACCACATACAATCACTCTCCGGCAGGATGCGTAAACTTATATTTGTTTTTAAAGTACTTAGACATGTCGCAAATCCTTCAGTCTTACAACAAGTCTACTTTGCCCTATGTCGCTCACTAATAACGTACTGTATCTCTTGCTGGGGTGGTGTCCCTAAGACTACGATGAAACCTTTAGAAATAGCACAACGTGCCATCCTTAAAGTTGCAACATTTCGTCATTTACTTTTCCCAACTAATGAACTGTATAACATCTGCAAAGTTTTAACTGTTCGGCAACTGTTCATACTAGAAGTTGTTCGTCTCCAACACCGAAACACTCCATATACTAAGATCAGAAAACGACGTAAAGACAAAATCTGTGCCGTTCCGTCTACGTCCTTCTCTTTTACGCAAAGATTCTTCTACTACTTAGGACCTTCCTTATATAATAAAATCAATGCTGAAATCCCTATTTACAATCTCACTTCCTTTGAATGTAAAAAGGGTGTTCGCTCTATTCTTCTCAGTAAAAATTACGACCAAACGGAACATTATTTATACACATACACTTAATTAACTAATACATTCTTGTGTAACATATATTATCTTATTATTATATTATATACACATATACACACACGTTCGAGTTCACACACACACACACAACACACACAACACACACACACACACACACACACACACCCCCCCACACACACACACACGTGTTTGTGTGCACGTTTTTAGAGTAATTGTTAAGAGTAACCTCTTTTCGCTCTTCAGCTGCTCTCTTACGCACTTGTTATTACCATTTTTATTTTATTTTTTTCTATTTTTCGTATTCTTTTGTTTTAGAAGACTCCTTATCAGGTTTCTTTAATTAAAGTGTTTAACTTTCAACTACTTTAACTTTATAGGTTAACTTTTTTCTACTTTCTGTTCATTACCGAGGTGGTGGGGGCCTGATGACCTGTACTACTGATATATTAATATCAATCACAGGCGTCAGTCTCACACAAACTATTATATAATGTACATTGTTTAAAAGTTATCATGAACTGTATACATGTGTTTGTGGAGAGAAAATAAAGTTATTATTATTATTATTATATTATATATTATATTTTGTAAAATATGTTAGTAGTGTTGTTATTTTAGGTATCTAACAACCTAGTACCTACATGTTGCGTTTGCCTTTTCTGTTTTAACTTCCCCGTGTACCTAGGTAATTTTTTTAAAAAGTAAATATACCTACCGAGTGTCAAGAACTCTGTTAGCAATCTATTAATAAATATATAGGTACCTATTCCATAATAAAAAAAACAAGCTCCTGTTTTGTTGTGATTGATAGATATAATTGTAGATTTTCCATATCCAATTAGGTACTTAATTCGGACTTTAGCCTGTCACTAGTTTACAGAATGAGGAAACCTTGACATACCTTTCGACAACAAAAAGCAGGAAATCCTATCATTCGTTACGCCGCCCCTTAATTGACCGAGACTAAACATTGACTTCCATAAGTTGACCGTTCCTATTGCAACTAAATCGCTATGTCGGGTCATCGGATGGGTGACCAAAATATATTACCTACCTGGCACCAAAATTCAACACAGTAAGCCTAGTGGTTGACACCAATTTTTGTCGCCAAGAAATTATAATAGAGTTACTAGAAGACAGCTAGAAGCAGGTAGGTATAAAGTTTTTGCTTGGTATAAAATCAGTTGCTAATAACAATTTTTAATGATTAAAGGAAAGAAGGGTCGATGTTTGGTTCCTGTCGAACACTGGTGCCACTAGGGTTGCCAACCCTACTATATAATAAAGTATCCCACTATTTTAGGTGTCTAACTACCTACTATTAATTTAAAAATATATTATAGTAGGCGAAACTACTATATTTTATCAGCAAAGGCGCTAAAATCAATTCAATTCAATTCAATAATTTATTGCATTCCACAATGTAAACAATAGATGGTGAACATAAATAGGAGATCATCATGGACCCTGGCGGGCACGCAATAGGGTTTAGAAAAGAGGAGGCGCTACCTATAATGATAGCAAGTTTTACTTTCAAGAAAAGAACCAGTCTCTTAATAGAGCAGAATCAGATCTTAATAGATAATTCTAAAACGGAACACGCCCTTATTATCACAGCTTATATATACTACTCAAAACAAAATAAGGGCCACGAGGTATTTTTTCATTTTGGTGTAAATTATTAAACATTTACATATTGAAAGTAGTAAAATATTGAGTATACAAACTCTTTGTTACCTAAACTTTTTAATATTGTAGTATTCATCTAATGCTGGCAACAATTTTAAATAAAATTTGATTTAAAATTATTTTTGAAAATTTTGATTGCATTTTCTTTGACGTTTTGCTTTCCTTAGCTTCTTGGTTTATTAGAAATTATCAGAGTTCATTGATATCTCGAGTCAGAAACATCTTTTGCAATATGCCACAAGCACGCAGGCGTCATATGGACTCGCTGACAGCAACCAGAGCCGTTACAATGATTGAAGAAGGTCATTCGCAGCGATCTGTGGGTTTGCAATTGGGATTTTCTCGAAGAGCTATTCAAAATCTATGGAATCGTTTCCAAGAGACCGGCAGTGTTAGAAGAAGACCTGGTTCGGGCAGAGTTCGCATTACAACAGCTCAAGAGGATCGTTACATTCGATTAAGTGCGCGCCGAGATCGCACGACGGCCCGCAAGCTGCAAAATCGTTTACGGCTCACAACGGGTACTCGTGTCAGTGACCAAACTATTCGTAATCGATTGCATGAAGACCAGCAGGCATCAAGAAGGCGAGTTGTCCGTATTCCATTAACCAGAAATCATCGTGCAAATCGTTTAAGATTTTCCCGTCAACATTTGGACTGGGACATAAACCAATGGGGCATGGTGCTCTTCACAGACGAATGCAAAGTTAAATTTTTTAACGACGATCGGCGTATTAGAATATGGAGAAGACGCGGCGAGAGATTTTCAGAAGCCTGCATCCATGAAGTCGATCGTTTTGGTGGTCCAAATGTAATGATTTGGGGCGGGATAAGCTTACACGGCAAAACTGAGCTCGCTATTTTAAATGAGGGTACTGTTACTGCTCAGCGGTATATTGAGGAAGTCGTCAGACCACATGTGATCCCATTTGCCCAGCGTGTGCTCGTGCACACACGGCTCAAGCGACTCGGTTTGTACTGATGGAAGCGTCTCAAATTCAAGTCTTGCCGTGGCCGGCGAACAGTCCGGACTTAAATCCAATAGAGCACATGTGGGATCAGTTGAAACGAAGAGTTAGAGACGGTGATCAGGAAATCCACAACCAACAGCAACTCATCAACGCTGTTAAAAGAGCCTGGGAAGAGATTCCAATGGAAAATGTCAGGCATTTGATTGAGAGCATGCACTCCAGGCTTCAGGAGTGCGTAACGAAACGAGAGGGGCATACCCGTTACTAAAAAATGAGCATGGAGTATTTTCTTTTGTTTTCAGTAACTTTACATTGTTTTTATTTTTAACCTTAAATGTGTTTTTTCTTTCAAAAGCAAATAAACTTTTTAATCATTATTATTGGAATACATTTATTGGTCTACACGGTAAAAACAACATTAGTTTTCGTTATGGAGACAAAAAAATTAATATTGGTTTTATTATTTTCATGGTACAGACAAAATACCTCTTGGCCCTTATTTTGTTTTGAGTAGTATATTTATCATATTTTATTCTACTTACTTAAGTAAGTATTCATTTAAGAAATAAAATATATATATTTTTAATATACCTACTACCTATATTTTTTTTAAATTAATTCCCATCTACTATATTTTTATGGGTACTGAATCCAAAAATACTAGGTATATTAATTTGGTCAAAAAAAAGTTGGCAAGCTTAGGAGCAGTGGCTCCTAGGCTTGCCAACTTTTTTTAAGAGTAGTGACTCTACTCTAACTCTACTAACATTTGGCTACTCTGAGTATCCAAATGTTAGAAGCAAGACTGTAGCTGTATTCAAATACTTAAAAAAACTACTAATCAGCTGTCGCAGATAGGTACCATTTAGGTCCCGATCCAATGCGCACCCTTCGGAGATTCTAGTAGGGCACGGGGACGCGCACTAGTGCGCGATGCCGTTTCCTCTAGAAAACCTCCGAAGGTGCTTCGTTTTACACGGCTTGAGGAACCCTTTAAGTTTCTCGCCGCCCCTAAAAAAGTCCGGTGATGAAGCTGAAAACATCAGCAAACTCTTTCCAAAAAAAAAAGGTATTTAGGTAGGTACCTGCCTTTCTACTAGGAAGGAAAAACAAGACCTATCTCGTTATGGTACGTCATGTGCAATGTTGCATTTTTATATAGCAAACTTGCATTGCAATGTATCATGAAAAACACAGCTGACTAGCATACGACATACAGCTTAAGGCATCAGTAAAAAATCGTCGATATGGCGCCGATAGCCAACGCAAGGTGTTTCTGTTCCCGTGCATAGCAACCTTTTTTGTGCTATGTTTACTGTACATTGCCTTTTTCTCTTAGACAATTTAAAATTGCACCGATATAAAAGAGCAATGTAATGTAACTCTTACGGGTCCTACCTAGGTAAAGATAAAGCACCTGCTTGCTTGATTGATTGTTTTACCTGCCTGCCGTGCCATCCAATAAAAATAACTTATCTTAGCTAAGAATAAAAAGCCTTTTGTTCTCTCGTCCGTGCGTGACCAGCAAGAAAGTAGGAGTCAAGATAATCTTGATATCCGAAGCATTGGATATGGTCTTGCTTGTCGACCAACCTACTTTGATAGGCAATGATATTTATAAAAGCTCACTGACTACAGGCATCAAGTTTATTTATTTTAATCATGATAAGTAACAAAAAGTAAATAGGTAGCCTATGACGTCCTACTACTGCTGGACAAAGGTTTCCATCATTGAAATCAAGTTATCAATACAAATGATGGGTAATCCGTAATGTAATGGCTTGCCAAATGCGGGTTGGTGATACTGATCACAATATCACACACCCGGGCTAATCGAAAAAGATCCGAAACACACTTTTTTATTTCTTTTCCCGACTCTTGAATTGAACCAGGGATTTTCGGATATCGGGTCGAGCGCTTTGCCAATCAGCTACCGAGGCCTTTTCAAAATCATAATTACCTATCATGATTATTAAAAAAATAATTTTATTATTAAAAAAAATATCTGTCTTCCTCAATGGATTTTCACGATGCCTTTTAGAGGAAGATGAACCGCCAGAGATCGAAAAATAGGTAGATAGGTAGAGAATAGGTAATAGGCAGGTGAACTAAAAGGAATATTAAAAACTTGGATCGCATTTAGGTAGTTAGTACCTACATAGGTAATACATCACAATTCAAAATCACACAAGTTACCAAGTTAGTAGGTAAACACTCGCACGACACCACGACACACTTCATTGAGTATGATTACAAAATATTTATCTAGTACGCTGATAACATTTTAGATAACTACATTTTACTATGAATTTTAAAAATATCTGTAAATTAAAAAGTAATTTTCTTGATTAGATTTAGTTTCGCTTCACGGCCGCGCGGCAGCCAACCGTCGCCCGCCGCCGTTATATCGCGGTCGCGGGGCCCGGTCGCCGCGCGGCGCTAGTATCACTCCAAACGTCATTGCGGTTGGTCGTGTCGCATTTCACGGTCACACTCGACACTTTTTACGACAAACCATCATATTCCGCGCTAAAAGTGACCAAAAAGTAAGTCGTGCCAGTGGAATTTACAGTGTTTTGTGTGATAATACAGTGTGTACGACGCCAAGTGTGGATTCCGTCGAGTTTGAGTGGTTTTGTACTAAAATCGCTTGTAAAACTCGTATTAACGGAACTTTAATCGTGTCGGATTTGCCGTCGATTCTATCGGGTTATTCGGTGAGTAGCGTTTTGCTATGGTGTTTAGTGGCTTCATGGTGAACTGAAAGCAATTAGGTCAGGGTGTCATCTTTACGTTGCTCAAAATTTGCGATATCTTGCTAATTTCGGTCGTACGGGCGGACGGACGGCAGAAAAGTCATTCCTAACGGCTAATGTATTCAAATTATAAAATTACTGACAATAACAATAGATTCAATTGCTATTGAATTACCTAGGTTAATTACGTTGTTTTGGTAAACCTAGTGTGTGATTGATTACATTATTATCATCTATCACAACAACTACTACTTATTTGCGTCGTAGGTATCTAAAAAGTTTCAACTACCTATTTCTACTATCTACTTAATCTAAAACTTACTCTCGTTTATTTTCCATAAATTAATTAGGTTTGTCCCTAAGACGTTGCCTCCATATGACCACACAGACCCGCAAACCCTTTGGAAAACTTGTCCAATTTTCCGGATAAACTATCTAAAGGTTTCTAGGTAGGAACCTCAGATCAAAGGTAGGAAAGAACCTACTAAGGTCTGACCTTGGTGTCCCTCCAATGAAGTTAAAAATTCCGAACACGGAAGTCACTGGCTAAAAGCAGCCAAACAGGATCTTTTAAGGATGAATCGGGCAACGCCGAGCTGTTTACCTAGCTGTACTACAGATCGCTGGGGTGACCACGAATAATACGACGACCGGAATAATATTAAACAATTTGTTTCGTACCAAGGGCATTTTGTCGCATTAGTCTCTAAGTTAAAAAAGACAATGCAGGCATATAAACACACGGGAATAAATTATTTTTTTTTAATCCGTAGCTCAAGCTGGATACTAAGGGAAAAATTCCTGAAAATACTGCATCATACATACCATTGCTATTAGTCATTTTACGGCACGTTTAAATTGGAAAAACTAACCAATAGATAAACCTACTCTAATATGGAAGAGTATCACCCTAACACTATTAATAGTATAACTCATTTGGAACAGCGACGATCCCTTTTAATTTTTATTACGTACGTTCAAAAAAAACGATGGCTTTTCGAAAAGGCCCTTCGAAACCAGTCCTGGTCACCCTACGGCAGGTACGGCCGGCCGGTACCAGTTTGTGGAGGTCACCGGCCGCCACCATCGCGGTACTACTCCCACCACAGCGAGGGCAACACTTGCACCGCAAACCTCACGTTTACCTAAGCAACAGTAAAGTTTATGATAAACCCAAACCTCCATAGTTGATGTGCCGTCGTATGTACGCCTTCCATGCATCTGACATTGAAAACTTTGCAAACTGAGCCAATTTTATGGTTTGTAAGCTATTTTCTAGCAAAACCGCGTTTGTTAACTTTGAAACTTTTAGTAACATGACTCATCATTCTTTCCGAAATTGTGGCAATTAATTCCTTATCAGTCATTTAATTATCGACGATCAGTTCCAATATGGAATAAGTAATGGATAAAGTAGGAACAACGAACTTTAACTTTCTATTCTTATTTGGTTTTTCTAATAGTTTGCTTACCTAATAAGAAATAGGTTTGGTAAAAGTTTTTTTTAAATTGTTTTTGAGATAGTTAAATATTTCTTTTGATACGATCAGGTAGGAACCTATGGAAATGAATGATGACCATAGCTAGGTACCTAATTATCCGGTTAATCAACCAGGTTTACAGGCAGCAAGAAGCTTTGTGATGCCTCAAGCCTATTAATATAATATCTATTACCTACCTAATCTGTGATAATATTAGCAATAAGAGTACCATTTCCTTCCCGTTCCTTCTTTAAGCCTAAGTAGGTACCTAACTGAAAAAACCGCAAAGGTTTTCTAGGAGTCAGCATCAATCGAAAGCGATTCTCCATACATTTCTAGTTTCTTCTAGGCGTACGAGTCAGATATAGAGTGGGAAACCCGAGGCACTTCTCAAGACTTGGACTTCGGCCCGGGTTGATAGGGTCGCTGGAGGAGAGGAAATGCGTCCAGGGACATAGGTATCTGTACTTGGTACCAACCTAGGTAGGTACCTACAGGCGACCTGTTAAGTAAGTGTCTTGGTAGATCCAAGTCCTTTACACACTGCCTGTGTGTTGCATCAGAAGAATTGAGACGGATAAGATCAGATCATCATCAGCCAATGAACATCGAACTGCCGGGCTCAGGTCATCCCATAGGTATGTACCGTGGCACACTGACAACCCCCGAGATTTACTGACGTAGGTATCTTCCTAGCCAGTATTACGACACTTGCTCTGCCCCCCAATTCTGCTCATTTATTTTGATCTGAAATGGATCTGAAACGCTATAGTTTCAACGTTATCGCTATTCTGCTAACTACGAAATCAATTCTATAGTTTAGTAGTTAGCAGAATAGGAAAATGTTGAAACTATAGCGTACTCGTATTCTGCTAACTATGAAATTAACTCTATAGTTTCGTAGCTAGCAGAATAATAAACGTTGAAACTATAGCGTTCCAGATTCGTTTCAGATCAAAATAAATAGCAGAATTGGGGGGCTGCTTTTATGAGCACAATTCGAACAGCTGTGGGGTCAATGTCTTATTAAAAAATATAAGGTTTCAAAGAAATTATTTTCCATTACCTTTAATTAGCGATGCAGTTATAATACAAATTGGCGGAGGTCGTTAGATGGAGCGTTGTCAAAGCGACCGTGGCGACCTCTCTGTTCTCACGTTCGGCGCTGAGCAAACAATGGCAGCCAGGGGTTGGTGACCGGCTCTTGATCGCGATGCTAATGCTCAGATAAATGCATTTCTTTAACAGATAAAAGATATTTTATTTGCTTGCACACGTGTATTTATAAAAAGATATTATTATACCTAATTTATGTTAGTTTCAACATGCCATACCATAATCGGTGTACAAATTAAGATCAAAATTCAAATGTAAATACCCTAAACATCGAGATTGGCAATTTATCAGTGATATTGGAAGTGCAAGAACACTCGTAACGCGATTGACCATATTTTTAAATAGATGATGCAACTGAACAAAAGCTCAGTGAATATAAAGAGACAATGGAAACGAACTGGACTACCTATGTAACCAACTAAGAACTATTGAGAATGCAAATTCAGTTGGAACTCATTACAATCAATCAATCATCATTACAATATTTTTAAATGTAACCATTCATTTCAATTCATATAACATACCTATTCATAGTTTTGTTTTGATATTGCCACACGTCAGTAATTTGTATCGGCATACCTACTAGAAAAATAATATGAATATCTAAATTTAAAATGGCCTTTTTAGATCTGCTTTCAAACATCTCGTTTCTACAAACATCAAACCCATCCATTAACCACTTAGCATTGTATTCCATTGACAGTCCTTTCGATTTTTGCGATCAGCAATGTAGGTAGGTACCTACTTTGCAATGTAAAATGCATTTACGAAAACAATGAAGCAATTGATAAAATAAAATTCCTCCTTATCTACAACGCAAGTTGTCGATGACAAGATAGTAAAGAATGATCTAACGAGCATTATCAAACAGATATACCAACAACCTTTCTAAACGATTTAATGATAGATGATCGAACACCATTACAACCAACTAAATGGAATGACTGCAATTTCTTTTATTGTAGCAATAAACATGATGGTTAACATTACAGCTTAAAAATTAATAGCCGATCTTATAACTCATTAATTTCTTATAGTAATTTATTATTATTTAACTACTTATTCATCTCCGCGTATGAAGCACTCAATTACACATTTACGATAAAAATTTTGCGATATCAAAAACTCATTTTTATGCCCCCACTGCTGGGGCACGAGCCTTCCCCATGCCAGCCATGGATATAAGGAACGGGCTGCAAACCACCATGGGCCCAGTGCGGATTGGTGGTTGTTAACGACTGCTAATGCAGCCGTGACCAACAGCTTTACTTTTTTTTAACGTTTTTACGTGACTTCCGAAGCACGGAGGATCTCTAGATAATAAATTTTTGGTCATCCATCCGATGACCAACGTTTACAAAAATTGCTTGACTGGGCGCGTTAACCACCCACTCCACTGCGTCATTAAGCTCCTCACGCGGAGCTGAAATATTCATAGTATTATAATTTTGTATTGTTATTTAATATCTAGATATTATTTTCTAAAGTTTACGTGAAAATTACACATTGAAATTAACATCTTTTACGGATCTAGCGAATCTAGCGTAGGTACTTGCGTTTAATTTAATAAATGTCGTAAAGTCGTTTGAGGCATTTTTTGTTCCACATAGTTAAGCCCAAAATGTATATCGGTACAGGAAGTGATAGTATACGTATCTTTGAAAGTACAATATCGACATTCGCATGAAAACCTTATCTGATAAGAGAGTGATAGTAGTGTGTTTGGTGCTGGCGTCAACACGACACGTGACAGGGTTATAAAGATATTATGACTATAAGATTATGATTATAAATTAAGATATGTAAAAGATTACTATAATAAAAACCTAGAGTTAGAATATAGAGTTGAGTCTCCAACAAGAAATCTATTTTATTTATTTATTTTATTAGCTACACAAAACGGAATTACAGCATTTACATAGTCATTTTCAAGGTATGTGCAGACAGCATGCATAAAACACATCTAGATCAAAAAGAATCGAGTATAAAACATTATTTCAAAATTAATTACACAAAATCACAACTGACAACAATTTGAAGGAAAAGAAATCGTTAAACCTATCAATAAATATTAGACAAAGGCAATGAGTGGCAAATGATTCTTATTTGGTATTAACTTACGAATTAAAAAAGACAAGGTAGGTATCCAATTTTTATCAGCCGAGCCGATCGATATCTAAATTTCGCGGTGATAATCGTTGTTGATGATTAACATTTAGAAATAAAAATGTATTTATTTACGTACGCTAGATAGAAGTTGGCTCTGCATAAGGGGGGTTATTGCCTATGGTCGCCACGCTGGGCATGCAGGTTGGCAACCGCAGGACGTAGCTCTTCAAATTGGTGTCGCTGCGCTGCTGCTCGTCACCGGCCTTTGTTATTTTGGCTACGCCTGATTTAGGATGGATATACCGCCATCTGCCGGTCGTCATTGCCTCGTCCGTTGGTCAGCGGGATGCACGACGAGCAGGTGAGGCATTTAGATAGTGTTTCTGCCCCCTTACATCCAGGATGAGAATAGCCGAAAATAGGGCTCACAGCCCACATCCACTGCTGGACTGATGTAGGCTGATTATGATGAGATAGAAGTTTTGTCTGTTACAAAATGTGTTATCGCGTGCTCTAACCAATAAGTCTACTCAATCACTTTTCAAAATTCCAATGTCTCGGTAGCAATATTCCGGGTCGCAAATAGTCGTAGTTCCATTCTCACCTGAGGCAATCGTGCTGACTTGGCATTAAATTGTTTGTTGGTTTGTTACATTAAAATGGTGCAATGTGATTATTTGCACATAGATAGTTGAACAGGACCCCAGAGTGCCATGAACTTTTTGTCCCTGTTACTTAAATGAAAATGTTCGCGGCTACTTGCGATAATACCATTCGAAGGTGGTGGAACGACGATCTGATGAAAAACGCGAGTATCTTCGGCTGATGACGATGATGATGAAGGTGTGGGCGTAATCTTGTCTAACATATTTGCCAAAAGCGTCCATAAATCAAGCAATGTGACTTATCACGTAATTGTAATTGTCCTAAATAAATTGTGTAATTTGGCCAACGTGCAATTTCATTATACCGAGACCTGGCCATTGAATTGCTAAGAACATTCCGATGACCTGGCTTCCTCAAGTTGCTCCTTTCACAAATACAAAGGATGTACTCAATACCATCGACATAATCACTGCAATACGCAAACTGCATCAATAAACGGTTAGCTTTGCGAAGAATGTCCAATACAGATACGTACTAGATTCTTCCTAACCTAACCTTTATAAATAGACTTGTATCGGAAAGAATCGAATGCGTTGCTTGATGGACTTACTAATTCCCTTTTGGGAAACCTAATTTTATAAGGTCACAAAAGATGCGTTTATAAACTAGTAACTCAAAAGATTAATTTTGATGTGCCGTGCTTCACCGAGGCTATGGATGCCTGGAGACTCGCTTGCCCGAATTCAGATACACCCACCCGTCAATCCATCTTCCCAGAGACGGTGGGATGAGCCGCTTTGCAGAGTAGTACTGAATAATTTACTTGTCAAGTCTGCTACTACTGCGAAGCGTGCGCGCCTGCTGGCTGTGGGCAAATGGGAGTCGGGTCTTTGGCTTCATGCACTACAGTCGTCGAACTTAGGTATTTTGTTCGACGACACTACTTTCCGCCTCGCTGCTTCCCTGCGTCTAGGAGCTCCATGTTGTTCTCCCCATCATCGCTGTCACGGTGGCGAAGGTACCTACCTAGAAAACATAATTGTTTTCCAAAACCAAAAAAATGAACAATGATTTTTACTTGAAAATCAGGAAAGAAGAATTATGATCATGTGATCAAGGTCACAATAGATGCTAACGGACTGATATATTGTCTGTGTTAAATTGTTGTGAGACCTAGGTCGTAGGTCTTAAGTTAAATATAGTTAGTGTCTGTATTATAGGTACTTAACTTTGTCTATCTAGTCTAGTCTATGGCATCTCGTCTTGAAATTGTATATTGCCGCGGCGTATAAAGTAGTTAAGCGGATACCGCTATACAATTACACATTATGTAAAGAGCGGATTAGTATCATGCCAAATAGCTTTCGAAACGAACAATTTATTTAATTATGTAAAGATTGATTGTCCCCTTATACGGTGGCTTATAGTTACGTACTTGTTATTATAGCAGGTAATGAAAACTGGAAGTAAATGTAGGGCTGTGCGTAAGGCCTGGTTACCAAAGCGGAGATCGATAGAGAAGAGCTAGTTATAACGAAATAACATTGGTTGTTTAGACACATTTCCTTGTATTCTTCTTCGCCTATCTCCTATTATGTTATGTGGAACTGGGCCCAACCAGGCCTAATAACTAATACCTAGTTAACCAAAAAGAAAAAAAGAAAAATGACATTGTCAAAATAGGTACTTACTATAATGACTATTTTTTATATTAGATAGGCTTGTATTTGACTAATATCTCACGTAATGGTAAGTGATGGTATAGCCTACGATGTATCATTCTTGCCTAGAAGGTACCGATTCACTCGTGATTTGAAGACCCCAATATTATATTTGATAGATTTGACTGATGCAAGGAGTACCAAAGCTTTGCGGTACCTACGTAAGGAAAACGTGGATGCAAAACGCTTCGTACGGATGGATGGGTGGAATCTCGACTGTATTGGTGCAATTCCATTATTTTGTTATTTTAATGTTTTATTTATACTTTTATTTCATTTTTTATTTAAAAAGCATCTTAAAACTGTCTCTTCCGATGGCTGTGCTTGTTAAGTTACCATTAAAACAGCAACCGCCTTATAAAATCAAATGCGTGGGTGCATAAGAAAGTAGAATCCAAATAAATATAAAATTGTTCTGAAGAGATCTGCTAATTAGAGAAACGTTAGCGCTAGGTGGGGTTCGGCGAAAGGCTTGCCGGTTCGATTCCCGCGCCGCGCCGCCAGGGAGCTTTCGCCATCTGTCACATCTGCATACAATGCTGATTGTAATTGGAGCCATGAGAACGTCGAGGTGTAAATGTACAAATACCTTTGGTGCGTTTAACTGTGTGGTAATAACTGGTGTTGTCATTATCATTGTCATAATAATTATGGCTTCTGTAGTTGGTGACGTATTCTCAGATTATCTTTCTGTGAGATGCGTATCACCTATTCGGAGAGAAAGTGTTTGTTGATTTTATAATGCGTTTGCTTTCTGGTTTAGAACCAATGTTCATCATCTACTTACCTACGAATATTCATAGCGTTGTGTAATTTCATACTGTGGAATAATAGTAACAGATATGCAGAAATTTTATAGCTAAAAGGCATGTAAAGCACGCTCAGGAGAACTAGTAGCAGTAACACTAATTTAATTTACGATTGAAGTTACGTGGTTTTGTGAATAAAATGTAGCAGACTGTATTTTAATAATAGGAATAATTAAAAAAAATAAATTATTAAAAAAATAGGAATTATTTTAATAATACACAGTGAAACAGCAGAAGCAATACAAAATCAAAATCAAAAGAGCGCAGTGTAATTATAAATATAATATATGTATATTATAAATATATTTTACTAAGTATTTAGTTAGGTATAATCCGTAACAAGGCATAACAAATCTTTAACCAAATTTAATAACATTCTCAATGTTAGATATTTATTCCATAAAAATATTGGACAATTTTAAATATTTCTTTAGTTTACATCTCACACTCTAGGTTTTCTTATCGAAGTAAGTATTAAAACATAGTGAATGGGATCAAATTATTAACGCTAAGTAAAAGCGTACCACGACACCATTATTAAATGCGTGCGATTGCTTTCTTCATTTCCTTCAGATAGAGAAACTGTGTCACTCTACCATTGATACAGGTTGTCGACTTTGCTCAATTGATTTAATTGTACGGTTCGTACGGCTTCAAGTCGGCGATTGCGCCGCCATTATATGACCGATGATCATTCGGCTGTCAACGAACACAAATTAATGCGAACACAATAAATGAATTGATTAGTTGGTACACCGCATTTATGGAACTGGGTGCCAAGTGCGAGTTTCATACGCCATTCGATCACGTTAACGAAAACGAGAATTTGTTTGGCAAAATGTTAAGTCTTGTCGTTTGCCGCCAGGAGACGCTTCTTCAATGCCATACTAATTTTCGTTTTCGTAAACGTAATCGAATGAATACGGATATTAAACAAAACTCACACTAGGCACCTTGTTCACTAGTTCACTGCAAGCTATTTGGATTAGAGTCGACAGATAATAAGGAGCTGTTAGCTTTGTCTTCATCATCAGCGTCATCGATTCAGCCTGTGAAAATCCACTACTGGGTATAAGCCTCCCCATAAGCTCGAAGGCGCAGTGCTTCTGAAGACACGTAAAGCAGGGACCAACAACGGCTTTACGTGTCTTCGAGCAAGGCATTAGCAGTCGTTAACCAACCACCAATTCGCACACTGTACCCGTGTGGTGGTTTAGGTATGGCCTGTTCCAAATTCAATATCAATTTGAAAAAAGACAAAATGTTGAAAAAATTCCACGAGCGTGATTCGTGGAATTTTTTGAATAGTGTTGATTAATTTCGGTGACTTCAGTTGAGCCACCATAGCATAGTTGGTAGTGCATCTGATCCGGCGTGTCTTGGGGTGCGGGCTCGAATCCCACTCGTGGAACTTTTTCTTAACTTTCTCTTTTTTCAAATTGTAATTTGTTCGCAACATTATTTGCATCATCATTTATTCAGTTTAAGTTACAAGTAGGTCTTATGAATGTCACTATGCCATCGGTTCAGGGCGTGAGATCTTGTACTGAGAAGAACCGGCAAGAAACTCAGCAAGCAAGGTTCTCCTTGTGGTGTTCCAATCCAATAAGGAAACGAAGAAGAAGTATGGTCATGCATGACGATGATAACGATAACATGTCATCTTCCCGTGCGAGTCTCATCAGCTTTCTTTAAATACAATATTATATTTTCAAAACTTTTCTATTCTTCTTTCGTGACAGTTAGGAGGTTATCTTTTTCTGTTTAATGTTATCCAACGGCTGCCTTTTCGTGGCAATAACTAAGTTCTTATAATATATTATTGATAATGCCATCTGCGTAGAGAAAAATGCTTTAATAACATGTAATTGTATGTACCTCTCATCGATCTTTAACATTGATGATACCAGTACCGGTGAGTTACAATATGTTCTAGTTATTTCTATTATCGTTGTTAAACACCTGTTTAGAAGGCGTACCATTTGTTTCATAGTCATAATGGTGTTAATAGGAACTTTGCCCAATTTACTAACTTCTTTTTATGAAAGATCAGTTGAATGTTGTCGATGTTATTATATGAGTTTCTCTATAAATTAACAATAGAGATGTTGAAAACAACAATAATTAACTCCAGAACATTAAACAATATAAGTATAAATTAAATCATGTAACAGTTCTTTAAAACATTAACCTTTTTGATGTGTAACATCTTTCCGCTCGCTTTCTTAAGCAATTTGTGGGAGTGATTTTGTGAAATGGGACGGAAGTATGTGTAACAGTGTAATAGGAAGTTGGGGAAGCACGCAAGCGCGCGCCATTTTGTAAATTTAAAATCGATATTATGAACATCATATTATTATTATGTGACATATTGTGTCATTTGACTATCATAGGTCATTTTGATATGTCAAATGTCTTCTAATGAGTATTTAATGCATTCATTTTATAGTTATAAAATGATGTAATACCGGATCTATTTTTTTTCAGAATATAATGTTAAAATTGCTTATTACTAAGGTGAGATGTCAAAACACATCATATGCGACTACTGTAAGGCTGGCTCGTTTTTTTTAATTGACTCAAGCATGAATTTCTGTAACCTAAAATCAAAGTTTCCATTCTCATACAATATTTATTAAATTAAATCGTTTTGACAGTTTGCTAAAAAGTTTATCTATTGACTAACTAGTCAACTATCCAATTATTGTAGTGTTAGGTTTTTTGTGTATGGCGGCAATTGAATTTTAAGTATCTAGTAAACATTAGACTACCAAAAGGACGATAGATCTCTGTGATGTAATCCAAACATTGTTTCCAGCCTTACATTACATCAGTGGGCAAACAAAAAACTGGCGCCTCATTGTGTGTGTTTTTTTCTGTCCCGGTGCGCCGACGCATCTCCTACGCCCTGCCAGTCAGTTAGGGCTGCCTCTTGTTATCTTTTATTAACTATTTTACAGAATGACCGAGTTTTTTTCGGCCGAGCTTACGAACAAGTCAAAAGTTAGGATCCTAAAATCAAAATCAAATAATATGCTAACAGTTTGACTGCCACAAAACCAGACACAATAGAGTTAATTGTTTGTAGGTCACCGGTGACCTACATTGCGCTTAAAGTGTAAAGGCCGGTATATCGATGTAGTTTCAAAGAAAAGTTAACTTTATTTCAAGCCTTTTTGTCTTTTTGTCAGAAGGTTCTGGTTCGAATACCGGGTATTTTTTCTTATAGCCTTACAATCGATTTGTGCCAACCCTACGACGTTGTTTGAGTCAAGAATGTCCCATAATGCAATCGCGTGTGGCAACATTACAACGCTTACTGCTTGCAGTAACGCACCTTCCTGTCAGACTACTCTGCACTGTGTCGGTAGCAAGTCAAGTAAGTCAAGTGCAACGGGGTCGAACTGAAATGTTGTTTGTTGTATTGTAATAATGTTCGTATTAGAGTAAACGTACTTCACCGGAGAAAGAAATGGCCCTTGCCGAGTTTTTTGCGGCTTCTTTTCGGTACAAGGTCTCGGACTCTCCAGCGTAGGTTCATAAAGCCATGGCTTAGATTTTGGCGTTCAATAGGTTTTTGTGTAAAGTTCATATAATAAAATATGTTTAAATCTACTTTTAAGTGGTACTTAATGGTTACTGAGATAACTTTTGTTTCTTATGCACATTAACTTTTAATACTCTCTATTAAAACTTATTGATCTTTTCCCAAAATCTCTAAATTAGACATGATTCATTACATAATGAGCTCACGGCTGAATACACTTTTCTTTTATTAACAATTTCACATTGATAACTCTAATAGTACTAAGCCCCTATGCATTGTATGTTAATGTTTATTAGATGTTTACTGTTGTCACTTTCATTACACAAACTATACACAATACACATACAGTGTAGCTCCTCAAATCCCGCTCGGTAAAATAATTTTTAATATTTTTCATGAATTAAAAATTAGGTAAGTTTGTACCTCTTCGATCATCTATGATGCATCAATAACGCTAATGGAAAAAGATGAATTGTATAAAATGTGTATTTCGCGGATGGCAAAACCATAGTGTTACTCCAGCCTATGCACCTGCCGCCATTGCCACAATCGGTTTCCCGCCACAATGCGCGGAACGATATTGTTTATGCCGTTTCATTACAGATCTAGGTTGCGGCTGTTGTGCGCTGTGGCTAGAGCCATAAACCTCACCTCGCCATTACTGGTTGCCGTTGAAATAACATTTCTAATAGAAATTATATAAGGGTTTTTAACTCTCACAACTCACAAATAAACTAAAGCCATTTTGTGTTGCATCACAGACAAAACTGCCAGTTTAAATTTTTATTTATTATTTTAATTAGAACACCTTTACCTATTTAGAAAACATTTTAAATAGTGTAGAAGGTTTTTTTTAAGTAATTTATTTGAATCTCTCACGGGACTCTAAATAAAACAAATATTTTAAAACTGTTTTTTTTAAACCAGCTCATTTTATGTCCCCACTGCTGGGGCACGAGCCTTCCCTATGGATGGATAGGGAGAACGGGCCAAAACCACCACGCTTTCTTCTGTGGTATTATGATTAAAAGATGAAATAAATCTTACGTATTGTATAGTATAATTTTACAATGTAACTAAAATTTTTAAACAGAGTAGATCATAATTCATTCATTATTCGCTTCCTATTATGCACTTCCTCCTAAAACCGACAGCTAAGTGGACAATCATTGAATTACCCAATTACAAAGAGAGTCGGTCAACAGCCGCTGCTGTGGCGAAATGATTGCTGCAATAACATTTATTGCCATACGTTAGTTTAGTGCACTGCTAATTTCATCAGAGCGTTATGCTTGAATTTGCTTAATTGGATGACGACTTTTATTATTGCATTTTTATTCTTACGGGTCGATAAACCTTTTGCGAAAGCTGGTAATCGAATCGTTCGTCTGATCAGCACTGACACCTTTGAACTATGGGAATAATGTCAAATATCACGCGCATGGCAGCGTGGCCTTCATTGAACTTCCCTTGTGCACATGGTTGGGCAAAACATCAATATTCATTCGACCAAAATGTATGGAACAGCTGAATTTTATTTTCGAGTTAGGGAGTTGGTTCAATAGTAAGAGAGTCACGGAAGTCATCTCAGAAGTTTTGGACGATGATAAAAAAGTGACCCTGTATAGAAGGCGAGCGGAAAGATGTTACACATCAATAATACTCAATTGTAACGTTTTTTTTTAACTTTGATCGCTATTAACGTGAATTATTTGTCCCCAGGAGGTCGCAATGGTGGTGTGACCCGGCGTGATGATGAGGCTCGACGAAAAACAGCATCGCTACCACAACCTGCTGCAGGACGACCATGCCAGTGAGTAGCTTCTATTGTATACTACGACGAGGCCAAGGGCTTAGCGTACACCTTACCAGATGTGATGATAAACTTGAAGATATTGGCGCACTTTACCCGGAACGCCCAACCACTTAACTTTTTTAGAGAAACTCTTTACGTGATTAGTTTTAAAAAAATAAAAAGGAAAAACTTTAATTTTTATCCATGTTTGTTAAAATGTTTTTGATTATATAATTTTTAACGCAAATTTTGTTGCGAACAAATTACAAAAACACAAATGTCGAAAAAATTTCCACGAGCAGGATTTGAACCTGCACCCTTCTGACATACCGGGTCAGGTGCTCTCCCAATTTTTTTTTTCATGTTTGTTATTTAGATATACTCGTATATGTACAGTCAGCATCGAAAAGTAGTTGACCTTTTTAGTACCATATCATCATTATAGTATTCCTATTAGAAGTTAAAAAGCGCCTATTAGGTTACATTTCTTCCGATTGTCTCAATATTCGGGCGTATGCATCATTTCTATTTGTATTGTAACAACGAGCAACAGCAATCACATTATTTATAAACTTTCTACATTATGATATGATCCACACATAGTACTAATCTAAAAATACCTACTCATCTGTATTAGGTACGCTTTTATAACTTTTTATTTGGATACAAGGTGTTCATTGCTTCTTCGAATAACCTTTACAGTTTACCTCTAAAAACTCGTTTCCTACCTACGTAAGTACAAACTATATCAATCAAAATCTACACAAATTACGGAGTTTGCTGCATAAAGCCTTTTCAGCGACACCGGACTTTTTAGGGGGCGGCAAGAAACTTAAAGGGTTCCTCAAGCCGTGTGATCGAAACACCGTCAGAGGGTTTCTAGAGGTAATGGCTTCACGCAAGCGTCTCCCCTTTTCCTACTCCTACTAGATTCTCCGAGAGGTTCGGATCGGATGGGTGCCTACTGCCTAGCAACCCGAGAGCACCTCTTAAAGGCTAGACCTTTGAGAAGACCTTGTTGCAAATCATAATGAGTTATTGTCACCTATGCTGGTGTCGTATAGTGAGTCTCCTTGCTGTTTTTAATTTAATATACCTTGAGAGCTCTGTAATTGTTACCACGTTCCCATCGTAATCATCGGTGCAATTAACTTTGCTATTAGCGTGGGGTACAGTCGTATTATTGAAATATTATTTTTATTTATTTTTATAATACTGTGATGGTTGACAATCATTTTTTTTGCTTGCCCCGCTTGGTGGTTTGTGGCCCGTTCTTCCTGTGATGTTCCCATCCATAGGGAAGGCTCGTGCCCCAGCAGTGGGGACATAAAATGAGCTGGTGATTATGATTTCCAACCACTAAAATCCGTATCAAGATCTGCCATTGATGTCGATAAATATAAAGTTGTAAAGCTGTTTGGTAATTTTAAAATTTATTATCCAAAATTATATTTGGTATGATTACTCAAAAATTCTGAATCGTTTCTGTTTAACCAATAACACCCAAACAGTCGCGTTTAAAACGACTTAGCGAAACTTCGACCGATGTTGGCAACATGAGTCGTAAAAATATTATATTCTTTTTATGGTGCTGTTGACTGGATGAAATAAAATAAGACTGAAGTAATTTTCGTTGTTTAAAAAACAGAAAGAACGATAATTTTAATCACCTTAATGAAATTAGTTATAACTCTAATGAATCTAATGGGAATATAACTTTGTACAACTACATCGATGTTTGATTTTTACGTGGTATTTCTGTATGTTGATTTTCTTGACTATACCATGACAAATCTTACTTTTTATTTTTAAGTGCGAATTAAATATTTATAAAATACAATGAAAAAATTCATTAAAAAAAATAAGTGCAGCCGCCCAGATTGCGAAAGACCCAAGTTTGATTCCTGGCTGGGTCGGGTGGGCATTTAATTTTTTCAATGAATTTTTTCACTGTATTTTATAAATATTTATATCATGACAGATAACAAAAACCAAGCTGTGCAAAGGGCAAGACTTTCCAAGATTTTTATCTACGTGAGAAGTTTCTCGCAAACTGCAAATGAGAGTAGACTCATTAACATAATTAATGAAGACATAAAATAAAAGTAATTGCAATTCCACACACAGGTTATAAATTCATTAACTGTAGATAAATATCCAAAAACGTGATTTACAACTGCACCATTTCACAATCTGGGTCAGATATAAATTACTAGGCACTTTATAATTTTGTTTGCAATAAAATTTCCCTGATAATCATTTTATTTCCTGCGACGATCTCGACGCGTCTATAGTAACGATTACTGGGATATATGGAATGATTTAGTGGAGAACATTGATCAGCAATGAGACGAATACGTTAAAGCTGTGTTGTAGTTTCTTGTGCTCATTCTTTTCCACAGCTAAAAAATAGACTTCCTGAATGGGTAGTAGGTAAAAATGTTTGGACAATTGAAAACCACATTTGTTTATTTATTGTCAGTGTTGTAAGCCAACCAATAACGGTCACGTCGATATCCGATGGGTTAATTACGCTTATCGACTGGCAACAACGAAGGGAGCCACCCCGAGCGGTCTAGCGCGCCCACCTGCCTTCCCGTCTGCTTCCGGCGCATTGTCATCGCCACCTGTGACGTCATTATGGACGTCACGCTTCGCTGCACACCGCAGCACCTCAGACCTTCAACGTAAGCAGTCGGTAACGAATAAAATTGATATTATTAGGACTTTGTTTAGGCAATTAAAGGTTTTATGTGATACTTGTCAACTTATACTAAAACTATTATGACACGGTACTAAAGTGACAAGCGAGTTTCGTCGAGCCCCCTAGACAAGTGATATAACGCTAATAGAATATAAATTTAATAAAATGATTATTGTATGGGATTGACATAAACGTCAATTATACGTATCGTTGACTTATGTCAATCCCGTACAATAATCATTCTATTTCATTTCTATTCCTATGGAGTTTCACCCGAGTTCTTCCCGTAATAACACGTGTTGTGAGACTCCATTTTAACTTCTATGTACCATGCAATTGTACCCTTACTACTAATAATAAAAAATACTTGAAATTGGCTAAATGTTAAACGCGAAGCCATTAATTAAGATAATTCATTTTATTCCATTAGCATTATGCCACTTGTCTAGCGGGGCAGTACTCCAAAAACTTTGTGTTATTTTGTGATACCGTTCAGTACTATTTCTAAACTTTACCAAACACATTGAAATAAAACATTAATTCCTAGATCGTACGAGTTATTAAAACGCTAGTAATTTTTGTACAAAGTGTTTTAAAAACTAAATCGTGGTGTCTGTGCCGTGTTAAACATCGTAAATTTGCAGATAAGATACACTAAGTATGTTTGTGTATAGTAACACACAAACATAGTGTATCTTATCTGTATACGGTTTTAGGTGGGAGATATATTTCCAAAGTAACATCGGATATTTACACATTTCGAGACCTTGACCTTTCACGAAGTAGATAGTTAGGAACGCCCAACCCATCTTGCGGCATACAGAATTACTTGCTTCTCTAAAATTTTTACTCATGCGTCATAGGAATATTGAGCAACTTATAGGATCTAACCTCATCTTAAATCTACTTAACCCATGTCCCAAAGTGCGTTTTTTACAATTTACGTTCTTTAGATTTAGAGGAAGGCTATATAATTATAATACTAGTCTGCTATATTCATAAATCACATTTTTTCAATTGATGTATATTCAGCAAAATTTACATAACAACACAAGACAAAAAGATGATTGCATTGCAGATCGCCAACGGCACGCCTACCAAAACCATTGAAGCCTTGGTAAATTTTCGAGCAAATACTAAACTTTTTTCCATTAACTAACCATGGTGCAATTAAGGTGTGACCCTGGCCCGGCAGCCATGTTTGCAACATGGCGGACACCCACATGCGCGTTATCGCGCGAAGGTATTATTAATCTTACTATACCGCGCGCGATCTATGATATTGATCAGAAATGATGATTAATATCAGATGGGACAGATGCAACTAAATATTTTATCATCTTATCAAAAGCAAGTGCAAGTTTAGAACACTGGTAGGAATAATTTATATAATATTCTTGGTAGAATGCGGAAAATAACAATTTGTTGGTATAGGTACTAAAAGTTCATGGACATATCTTTTATTTAGTTCTTTGAAATTTTTCTTAAAGAAACTCAGGAAATCAGCATTTTAAAGCGGAGATACTTCGCATCAATGACAAAGTGTTGCGAAAATGATTGATAGAAAATTTTGAATCTGTCTATTTTCAGACTTAAACTATGGTTTGTGCGCCGGCGGCGCCGCGGTGGCGCTATCTTATCCATCTTTGTATGAATAAATACATAAGTAGATACTAATTATTGGTTATACTCGTATGTTCAAATAATTAACACCTGCATTACCTTGACGATTAAGCATCAATACTTAAACGTTTACACTATCTATAATAAGATTCTTTAGGTTCACTGACTTATCTATTCTAATACTAATTATAATAATAATAATAATAATATCGCCAATAAACCTGATATCGTGGTGGTCGACCGATCCCAGCGCCGGGCAATACTGGTAGATATCACCATACCTCATGATGAGAACCTTGTGAAAGCCGAGAAGGACAAGCTCAGTAAGTACCTTGACTTGGCTCACGAGATTACCGCCATGTGGGATGTGGATTCAACCATTATTGTACCGATAGTCGTTTCGGCAAACGGTCTGATAGCGAAGAGCCTCGATCAACACCTAGAGAGGCTCTCGCTGAAAGGTTGGGTTAAGGGTCAGATGCAAAAGGCAGTACTCCTAGACACGGCACGTATTGTCAGAAGGTTCCTCACTCTGCAGCCCTGACCACCGGTAGCTTGGGCCCTGCCCCGCTGCTGGTGGTACTCTAGGATTAGGTTTTTATAATGTTTTATTGTTTTTATTTTAAAATATTGTAAAAATCTAGTTTTAAGAAAAAATAAAAAAATAAAGGAGATAATAATAATATTATAAAGAGGAAACCTTTGTATTTTTGTATGTATGTATGTTTGCAACTTGTTTGCAACGAATAAACTCAAAAACTACTATACCGATTTAAAAAACTCTTTCACCATTAGAATCCTACATTAGCGCTGAGTAACTTAGGTTATATTAAAAAAAAATATGTATAAAATACTAAAAAGGACAATTTAATTTTCCAATACAAAATTATTTGTTTGTTTTGTTGTCATGGAAACCATCAATAACCAACAAATCATTCGTCCGCTTAAGAACGACCGTATCCCACGAGAGCCCTCTATAGCAGCGCCACCTACCGGGTCCAATTGTAAATCTAAACCATTCTCGAATCCACTTAAACACACACAGAAAATTTCATCCAAATCGGTCCAGCCGTTTAGAAGGAGTTCAATAACATACACACGCACAGAAGATTTATATAAATAAAGATTGCGTATTCAAGATGTGTGATATTCTTGTTTGCAATGCTATCAAGAAAAAATTCAAACGAGAATTCTGAAAACTTATAGAGGAAAAACCAACGAGAATTTATTGTACTTGCAATCTATATGATAACATTTCCAAACTGCTACTTTTTGCAGCTTAGCGCAAGATTCTATTAAAGCAACTAATCTCCCATGAAAATGTTTCATCATCAAAGTAAAAAAATAATTGGTAGGATTTTAATTATATGGCACACTGCAATCTACTTTTATCTTGCTTGTTTTTTGTAGCATATAAAACGAAAAGAGATATAAGTAGTTATTCCGAGTTTCTTGCGCCATACATGATTTTCATTGAAGAGTTTCAGAAACCTTACGTAAGTTTCGACGTCTAAAATTTAGTGTTCGTGTCAACGTTAAATTCTTAATGATGATTAATTTATCAATTACACGACTTTAAAAAAACTTGGTTATATTACGGATCATTACACAATGCTTCACATTCAAGGAATATCCGAAGATTTCATTCTTGAAAAACAACAATATCCAATCAAACTATGATTATTAGTAAAATTAAGTGATCAGCTTTTGAGCGTACTAAGATAAGGCGTGGATTTGAGACATTAATTCACAATTAGTGCTATTTCTAACCAAAAAAACATGACATTAGTATATAACACAATATTAAAGTGACTCTTCTATGATAAATCTTCAAATGCGTCTGTAACAACATTAATCTCAGAGTAAAAAATGTGTTAACATTTCAACCTTGAAGCTAAAAAAGCTAATTGAAAGTAAATGGAGATACTGAATGGACCGTTTTAAGAAAGGGTAACAACTGGTACGGTTATAATAGGTGTAGAAGAACTGGTTCCTATTAGTCACTGTTGCTCGAGGTAGTGTAATGATGAATTGGAGATGCTACTACTGTTATGGGAGCGTCAAGTGCAGATGTTACAATAACGGAATCGGATTAGATAGACACATATGAAACTCTTTAACTCTGCAACATAGTAAAAGATAAAACAATAAATATAAAATTCTAAATCTGCTTAGTGGTGAAAAGACATACAAGAAAGTGAATTACAATCCTACGTCTAGAACGAATCGAAGCACTAATAAAGGAATGCGGTGACGCTTTAGGCGACGACACACTTAAATATTTACTACGTTCGAGAAACGTTCAACCGCCTAAACTATTATATAGTATTGTATAGTTCACAAACAAAACGTTTCCTTGAGACCGATTCGATTGTGAGCCAGATAGGCTCACAGACATATGAACTAGCGAAGCACGTAACGAGCGTATTGCAACTATTTGCAACCATTGGTAGAACAATCGTCATCGTACGTAAAGGACTCCCGTCATTTCGTGGACATTCTGCGCCAAAACAGGGTTGAGCACAATGAGTTGATGGTCAGTTTCGACGTAGAATCATTCTTCACTGACGTGCCGGTAGCGGATTGTTTAGAGGTCGTTGAAGCAAAGTTACTTACAAACATCCCGATGGATTACGCCAAATTATTGCATCACTGTTTGTTGGCGAACTATTTTGTATACCAAGGTCAGCACTACCTTCAAATTGACGGGGTGGCTATGGGCAGTGCTGTCCTGTGGCTCCAGTGGTAGCGAAAATCTGAATGGAGTATTTTGAAGAGCGCGCTATCGCTGTTGCACCCACGTCAATTAAGCTGTGGAAAAAATACGTCGATGACGTTTTCTGTATACTTGCTTGGTCGGCGCGATGTCGAGGCTTATTTGGCAAGTTTGAATGGTATACCACTGAAAATAAATTTCACTTTTGAGATGTTTTCTATATGAGCTTGGCATTTCTCGACGTCATGGTGCGAGTGCGGGATGACGGTTCTCTTGGCCACTCTGTATACAGAAAAGCTACACACACTGATCGCCGTCTTAACGCAACCTCACATCACCACCCAAGACATGTTGACTCTGTAGTATCATCCTTGACTAACCGTGCATACGACTTGTGCGATGATGAAACTTTGCACGATGAATTCCATGTCCGGCATGTTCTACAGAAGAATGGATACAAAGGGAAGGTAGTACAATCTAGACACAAACTCAAACACCATAAGTACAAGGTAGACAGGCAAACAGTATATTTACCGTATATGAAGGGAGTGACAGATAAGGTCTCAAACATACTTAATAAGTACTCAATAAATACTATCTTCACTCCTTTTAGAAAAGTAGCACAATGTTTACGGTCGCCGAAAGATAGTTTTTCCTTGGAAAAGCTTGCCGTGATCATGGCGCATGCAACTGTGCCGAAATATCGGATACTCACAAATAATAAACATGGTAAGAATACCGTTAATAATTACTCCATTGCAAGTGATCATGATAGTTTAAATAGTTATACCAACATGCAAATAAACGGTTTTAAATGCAATTTCTTTCTGATTTTGGTTCAAAGTACAAATCAAAGGCGATAAAAATCTGGTTTAGCTGCTCCTTCTTTCCCTAATCTTGGATTTGGACGTTGCCTACTTTATCTAGTAGTGTCAGTGTGACAGCAGGGATCAACGTACACGACACGTGCATTACCGTCGTATGGTTTTTGCAAACCCTACGGTAGCGGCCTTGTACCAATAAGTACCCGCAAGGTACTCAGCTAAGGCTTTTATTACTCTCTACTCTGCTGTACTAATGCAGGATAGCATACCATATTGCGTTCTGTACAGTTTACCTCTTCAAACTTTCTGCAAGTCTCTTTGTCGCCAATTACGTGTACGGTCGACAAGTATCCTCAACTCACTTCATCCACTCCATGGTTCTGTAGGTTACGTCTTGCACGATTTTGACATCATTACTTAATTGACCTTGAGTATTTAAAATGGCCGACAAATCTTCAAGTAGATTTAGATTCGTCTGTTTGAACATCAAAAGATGTAACAACAACATGTATAGATAGATATTGGACATACACAAGTCCGGTTTTTATATATTTTCCTTGATGATGGTATACTGATTGTTGAGATTGTGTTTGTTCACGACATGCAGTACAAATATTAACTGTGTGTGCGCATGTAGATATGCACCGCAACAAACTGTATTGCCATATACGACGCAAATAAATCTACATTTGTGCTTATACCTAGATTAGAGCCTGACACCATAAAATAAGGAGGAACAAGAAGGTAAGCTTAATACATATCGGGCTTGAGCAAAGCACACATACGAGTAGAGGTCGCTTTTTCAAGTGTCCTTATTTTTGTGTTAGATATATTTTGTACTATTTGTCTACTTGCAAAAGAAATAAGGGTTCTGATGACAAATAAATATTCCCTAGGCTACAAGAACTTGAGTAATAAAAATCTAATAATGATGATGTTCAATAAAAAGTGCCTAGACAACAAGAATTTAAGTAATGGACATCTAATAATAATGATACTAAATAAAGAGCGTTTGCCAATATTTATGTACAGCAGCTCATACATTATTAAACATAGGTGATATCAGATAAACCGGGTCTGCGGAAGGCTATCGCATCTGCTAAGTGCGAAGGTCACGAGGATTTAAATGGTGTGATGTCAACCTGACGTCACCCAAGCTTGATTAAGCATACACGGCTATATAATTCAAATGTGTATTTTCCTTTTAAAATTGTTGGAATTTTTGCTTAATTATGTGAGTTTTAGTTTGAAAAGCAGTTCTTTAATTTATAGTTAGATCTAGTTTGAATTTTATACATAGACTAGCGGCCTGCTCACGACTTCGTCCGCTTGAGTACCGGGTCCAATTCTATGCATGTATTATAAACCTTCTTCTTGAATCACTCTATTAAAAAAACCGCATCAAAATCCGTTGCGTAGTTATAAAGATCTAAGCATACATACATAGGGACAGACAGACAGACAGACAGCGGGAAGCGACTTTGTTTTATACTGAAGATTCCTCAATAGGTTTTTTGGGGGAAACTTTAATCTTTGTGAAAACCTATGTGACCATATTTGATAAACTTATTTTGCAATCAACTTTTCTGTTCTCGTAGTTTTCTGAACCACATTTGTTAGACTATTCAACTATTCTTATTTCAATCAAACAATCCTTCAAGTTTTAGAAAAATAATGCACTGTTTTATTTGTCTCTGTATGTACCTGTATCTATCTACAAGTACTTCCAACACATACATACATTGGACAAAACGGTTCACATACACGTTTAAATAGCTAAATCCTATTTGTCAATTTCTATTTTTCTTTTAATAGATATTAATGTTCCATTGTTCAGTTTGTCCAAGGTTTCGAGTTATATGAAAATATATTGCTACTTTTCTCGACTGCTAGAATATTTCTACGTCTAATAAAAATGTAAATATTGTGTGTTCAAGTGGTTGTATTTCTTTGGTTACTGTTAGTAAATCTTCAAACAAAATATTTCAAATATTTACTTGTCTTACAACTTGCGATATTACTACGCATGCGCTACCAACTCCATACGCAAATGTCTGTTTTATCACCTGCTAGTACAGTCCAATTTCAAGTAAAGTTCTCCGATTTCGAAACCCCAGTGCGACACCCTGCGCATGCGTGCCAGCCTACCCTACTTACTTCGACAGGGTCCTGTCAGACGCTACTTCCACCACTTTCTACTTTCCACGCCAGTGTTAAGGTTCCTTTCAATGTTTGTAGCTCCAGTTTAGAACTGTTTCAGTTCTATGTTTAATCAGCTGTCTGGCCCCAATTGATAATTCAGTTAGTAGAGAGACCGCTGGCACTGTACCTGAGCCTGCATAAAAATAAAAATTCAGATATTTTGAAAATTGTATACTCAAATCAGTGTTTCTAATTGATCGGTGCTTAAGTCTGTGATTGTGTTTTCAAATGTAGAACGGCAGAAGTGAAGCGTTTGTGTCAAAAAAACAAAGTGCTAAGGTTACTTCTGGTTGTCAGAGCAACAAAAAATAGAGCGTCTATTGTTTTTGGTCTGTTTACGTTTTTATTAGCAGTATTGTGCCATTTTTAACGCGTCTTCTGCGTGTGCTAAAACCATTTTCTCATGTTTGCCATACCTACTAATCTAATTTGTAGGCGCGTCACGGACCGTGCGGCAGATTTGATAGAAGAGTTATTTTTGCATGATTGGAAAACGCCAATCGATGTTGAAGTGATTAAGTTATTCGTCAATAACTACAGAACAAACTTGGATTAACTAAGTGAACCGGAAAGTGTAATTTGCGGCTAGTTATTTCCCAAAATACAAATTAATTATAAATCTCTCTATTGTAAAATTAGGTTTACGACAATTCAATTGGTTTTTTTTATTTCTATTTACTTGAGATTTTAACACTTCACGTTTTTTTAGAGTTAAAAGCGTTTTAGCGTATCGGTTATTTATTAGATTGTTTGTCTAATCTATAGACAATTCGGTTGAGCGAAATTGTTCTTCGATAAATTGGATCCAACAATAAAGATACTGTTATTGGATGCCTTAATAGGCTTTCTCAATTATTAGGCTACATCAAATAAGAATGAAATCTGTAATTTTAATTATTGATCTTTGTCTGACGAATAGAAAGGTGTGTTTGTAAGAACTCGGAACATCCCATAATTTCACGTATTACGTACTTGTTAATCACAAACAATTTAATGATTAACATAAGAATACTGAAGCAGATCGTTAATGTTTCCACTATGACTAAAGATGGTATTGTTATACAAAATAGACATTGTTCTTCGTCTTTAAACAACTATTGGCTGCTTGGGTTTTTCCAATACAAGTACAATGTTAGATCAACTACTTCGAGATTGTTCTGAGAAGAAAGATTATATCTGGTCGCTGCTTGATGTCACTATTGTATTGGCAATGTTCCGTGAAAGCATTGTAAGCCTTTCTACATGTCATGGGAATCCATTGAGGTCTTAAGAGTCAATATGGTGTTCTGTAGTGTGAACTGAGAAATAACTTGCTTGTTAAAAATATTTATAGATCTTCCAAAAAAATTGAAATCTCTTTACTTTTCCAAAACTTTTTGATTTTGATCCGATGCTGTTCCATATCTGTTCCAATTTGACAAAAGAAACAGCGTCTCTTTTATAATCCTTCTCGGTATCAATAATCAAACCTATAAAGGTATTAACCAATTTCCTTGTATTTCAATTAGAAGTAGGTAAGTAGAATGAAAATAAGAACTCATTTTTGTCAGTAAAGGCGTATACAGAGAGATAACATTTTAAGCTTAGTAAATTTTACTCAATAGAGTAAAATTCCAATAGGAAGAAGTAACTACTTACTAAATTTTATTAATAAATAAACAAAGGCTTTAAAAAAAACGTTTTTAAACAAGCTAACTTTAGTCTCCATCTTTTGACATAACAAAAGTTTTGACAAATAGCATCTTTAAGCAAATACAAAAACTACTGTAGGTAGGTATAACATGGTCAAAATTTGCAAACACTAATGCAGAAACAAGTAGCTAGCTTCATAACAATGGTCCCCAATTGGCGATTGTCCGCAGCCTCGACTGCCGCGCTCCGTCGATTACTACACATCGCAGTAATGTCCTGTCGTTTGCTTTACGACAATGTCCGACCTTGCTCACATAAAGTCTATGGCGTAATCACACAATATTCAAAAGACACTGAGTTTTTATTTTTCTTAATTATACCGCAACGCGCGTTCTAAACGGCCATTAAATTGGGCGGTCACACTTGAACTATTAATAAATAACTAGTTGTGTTAAATACTTTGGGAAGTGCTTGGATTAATCGCGGTAATTTAAGTGAAATGTTATCGTGTACCGTTTTTGGTCATTTTGCTGAGTCTTAATATACTGTCGTTTAGATAAGGATCTCATTAAAATATCATTTGAGCGGGGTAAATCGACAGTTCAATAATTTTTCTGACCAATTTGGATCATTAGTTTACACATAATATCATGAATAGTGCTTATTTATATAGATATGTCGGTGGAAACATTTAATAAACTTGCAATATGTTTAAATAATAACTTTGAGTCGATCAATGTGCAAAATTCATCGTGTCACTAGATAGTTATTATAGCTTCTGATAAAATATAGTTATATTTTTATTCTACTTATATTCTTGAAGTATCTACATGGGTATAAGTTTACTAACGTTAACGTCTAACGTTTACAAAACATCCTAGTTTTTAAATATCTTATCTTATAGGTCGGCAAATATATTTAAGCTAATATTGTGAAGTTCCCTGCGTGACAATATGACATCATCGCGCCAATATACCACCAACACAAATATTGAACACACATGCCTATCACGATCGAATTCGTTAATTTGGCAAAAATAAATATTATCTTATCGGTTGTTCCGTAAATTATATAATTTTCCCGTACCTATTGTCAAAGGTAAAGTCATATTTTGATGAAATGCACGGTTACTGCAGTTTACTAAACTTTTATTTTTAAAAGACGTTGAATGCTTACTCTTTAAACATAAGTTAATAAAGGACAGCCAATATTGACTTCTATAGTAGCCGTTCGCACAAAGTAACCAGTGCCGCGGAGTTCCCCAAGGCCTTATTGTCGGCAACGCGTGTGTTGCTAGCATCTATCAACATCAGCTCATTTATGTCCCCACTGCTGGGGCAGGAGCCTTCCCTATGAATGGTTAGGGAGAATAGGCTATAAACCACCATGCAGTCCCAGTGCGGATTGGTCGTTTCTAACGACTGCTAATGCAGTCGGGTCCAACGGCTTTACGTGCCTTCCGAAGCACGGAGGAGGCTCACGATGATAAATTTTTGGTCACCTATCCTAGCCTAGCTACCTACACCCTAGATGACCGGTCTTTGTGAAAGAAATCGGTTCAGCATTTGCAGACCAGGCGCGTTAACCACTGCGCCATGGAGCTCCTCGCCTCTATAAACAATATATATTAGAGTAGTAGCACCAGGGTTTGACACCAGCTTTCTTCGCCAAAAATAACGTACAATTTCATTGAAATTTTACTAGATGACAGCTAGGAAGCAGGTCTGTATTCAATTGTCGCTAATCAGAAATATTTGCTGATTGACTATTTCTAATGATTAAAAGAAAATTGTGTAAATCACTGGATCCGGTCGAACACTACCCTACCTCTACCAAAAACCATACATAACGTTAAGAAAAACGAGAATATGAACGGCATTGAAGCAGAGCCTCTTGGTGGCAAACATGTTAGAATTTCGTCATACAAATTCTTGAATTGAAACTACTCACTTGCGTTTGTTTATACATTAGGTTTAATTAATGTTTATCACGGATCCTGCAAAGGGTTGGAAACGTCAGGATGAACATTAATTAAACCTTTATGTATAAAAGAAACGCGAGTAGACCCGTAAAAGTAGGTTCATTTGAATGTGTAATGTTTACGTAAACTTTCGAAAACTATATACAAATTCTTGATTTTGTTAGTAAACTCGCACTAGGAAGTAGGGAGTCAGGAGGCGTTACTTCATAGACATATACATTCTAGTTTTCATTAACGTGATCGTATGGTGAATAAAACCCTACTAGGCACTCGCCCTTGGCACTTTGGCAGAACCAATAACTGCATATCGGATTGTATCACATTCCGTCCATTCGTGGGCAGTGTGGGCATTGTCGTCCACTAGTGTTGTCGCTGTCGGCACCGACCGAGCGTAACGCTGACGTGACGTCGCCGCACGTGCTAGACAGACACGTTGCTGAGCCCGTGAATGTTGGGCAAAAAACATAAACAGCATAGCGTTTGGGGCGAAGGAACTCGCTGCTGTAGTAGGCGCTTGTAGTAGGTGGCGGTAGAGACATTAAGGCCTGCGCACGCGCAGTCAAAGGACAGTTCCTGGTGTACTTTTTTGTTCGTCGAAGTAGATCACTTTAAACTGTTTCACAAATCTGCATCTAGTTCTAAGTAACGAATGTGTATCAGTGACAGCATTCGTTTTGAATCTACTAGTTAGTTAGTAATGTTTATTTGAAAGGCTTCAAAATAAGGATCTGATTTTGTTTAATAAAATATAGGCAATCCAAAAGGATTCCATTAATTCCTGTCACATCCATACATTACTCATGATGAGCGATGATCGCACGCGCAGATTTCCAATGACATATCCGACATTGGCCGTCGCCATTAGAAATTGAAATGGCAGCGTGACGTCACATCCGGTGTTTAGACTTCCATGGTGCAACAAAGGACTTAGCTATAGTCGAACAGGAATGATTTAGTTATACTAAAACACTATTATTTGTTTAAGCGAAAACTATGTCACATTTTGACGATCTTTCGACCTTTAGAATCCGTGGTCACAGGGAGTCAGATCAACATAAATAAAATCAATAAAATAAAACTCGAGTAGAATCGTAAAAAAAAGGGTTTTCAATTTCAGTGCACATTCAAATACTTAAACTAAGTTAAGTAAACAACAATAACATTACAACAATAATAGAATAGAATGATCCGTTCTAAACCGTAAAATATAATTTCACGAGTCTAACAACTGAACGCTGCTTGCAATAAACCATTCGAGATAAAACTTGAAGAGATGGGAGACAGGTGTTGCACAACGAAAACTTTTATAGAGCCATAATACAGATATAAGTTGCCAAACAACTAGTGGAACGTCGTCGCCGTGTCTAGACTCACTGGATGGCGGGCATCGGGACGGGAGACACATCCAAGGGTGAGCTTCGAATACTGCTTCTGGTTGACCGAGCTGCAATTCCTTATTATTTCAACCCGAATCTACCCTTGCTCTCCACCATGTTATGTCATTCCCTTCTGTTTTGAGCTGATCGCTTGCAATAAATTGTTGCTACGAAAACAAAACTTGAAAAGAGACTTGTGTTGCACAACGAAATGTTTTTATAGAACCATAATACAGCTAAAGAGGCGTGAATAAGCACCTTGTGAGCCGGCAGACTGAGGTTAACTGATGCTACGTTTGTTTTCACGCTGCACCAGTTATCTTCGCGTCTGGACTCCATTTCCACTTAACATCAGGTGGGATGGAGTCATTTGTCGAGATATTTATAAAAACTTTAAAAAAATAGTCTCAAAACCTCTCTTGGATACGGAATCTCGCAACAACTGCGCTTAGACTGTTCAGAGCTGTTCTGAGATTTCGTGTCCGTGAGCAGGTCTATATGTGCGTTGCTCGAGCGCAGTATGTATCCGATCCGATCCGAACCCCTCGGAGAATCTAGTAGGGCACGTGGACATGCACTAGTCCGTTCCCTCTAGAGAACCTCCGAAGGTGATTCTTTTCACACCCTTTAAGTTTCTCGCCGCCTCCTAAAAAGGCGGTGAAGCTAAATGCTGTTTGAGGCAATCAGCAATTAACTCTCTCCAAAAATAGAAATAAAGCAGTATGTATTAAGCTTATCCCCTGGGGCAACCTTATTTTGTGACGTCGCGCTGTCTAGACTGGCTGGCACCGGGAAGCGCATAACCGAGGGTGAACTCCGGACATTGTTTCTGGTTGACCGAGCCGGCTTCCGTTGTATTATAATTGCTTTGTTGCATACTCGTTCGTATTGGACCGGACAGCACTCATTTTGGTACTATATATATCTTTATTTCATGTTTGTTTGCGTGCTAGGTTTGGGTCAGTTTGGACGTGGTGCAAAATTCAGCAGGTATCTATAATACTTTTTTTTTTGAGTGGGACTTTGGTACTGTACATTACCCGCTCCTTTTGACGGCCAAGAAAGTCACCAAAAATCAGTCTTGTAAGAAGAGCGGGTTCTAGTCCAACTCGTGATGTTTTCAACACTCTTTCCAATTATAACTCGTTCGTATAACTAACTTTACGTAAAATTTATAAATATAGTTAAAATATTATTATTCCATGATATATGTAGGTAGAAATAGAAAGTGGCGAAAATCTGTTTCATACCATCGTCGTCGGCACGTTTATAATGTAGGGACTACCTATTTTTAAAATACTGTAAGACTATGTGTCTACCATACCAGCATGTTGCAATAAATATATAGGCTATGACTACATGCCACTAACGAAATAACCACATACAAACATTCTCGTAAAAGTCGTTATACGAAAATTGTAGTCTGGTGAAATGACGGAACACAGACACGCGACCTGCCCTAAGTACAGCTTTTACTTCCAAACGAGTAATGCAACATAACACTTATGCAATTTGCTGTTTACTTAAGTTAAGGCCAGACAGTTTTAGGGAATGTTGTTTCAGTTTATATCTGTAAAACTATAAAAAACACAATTGCAAAGTAATCAAAGTTACAAATAAAAGATTTTAAAAGATGAAATGTTTTCTTTGCTTTAGAAATGTGTCGATAAATACACTATTGATATTAATTACCTACATAACCGGTAAAAATTAAGCTGCTTTCGGTGTGGTCTACTCAGATGGATGATAGGTTTGTAATGTAAGTACCTACTCCGTTAGTCCCAAATGTATTGCAGAGAAACCTTTAAAACCATGTCACAGGCCTGAATGGACGGGTTAAGAAACTCTTGACACAAAGTAATCATGTAATCGTATTACCTACTTGTATTATGAATGAGTGTCAACAACTCGAAGCTCACTTCAATCATAAAGCGATTCGCGCCATTTAAATTAAAATAAATGATAACAGCAATATGAATCAGTCAATTCTATTACCATTAGGTAAGGTTGAAAATGGCGAGAGTACAAACGTCTTGTTGTTTTCCGTATTCGTTCCCACGGACAGACTTTCTCACTCGTGGGAATGCAGCGCGCACTCAGTTGTTTTTGCCCGAATCAAATCGTGTTTTGTCTGAACGCTAGAGCGGTCGCCTATTTTCTTATAATGAAAATCATCTCATTCATGAAATCGGATTGTATTCCGTGAATGGTATCGACCGACGCAGTAAAAAGAAAAGTTGTGTCTCTTAATCATTCATCCAAAACTTATCTAGGTATAGCAATATTGTTTACTAGTCTTAACTAGTAACAATATTACTCTTAAGTAAAGAGCATGGAGATTACATAGCAAAGTTTTTGTTAGAAATCATATTTAGATGCTTTCCAACTAATTATTTAAAACTTAAAATAGTGCTTAACGGTTATTTTTCAAGATTTCCTACAAGTTTAATTTGAAGATGACTAACAGACTAACAAGTCTGCGAATTGTGGTTTATTTCTCAAACACATTATTATTGCATTATTCATAAGCGAAAATTTTTCTAATATTAACTCTTTAAAACTTTCATGAGCAAAGAATTTATTAATTAACAGGCTTGTTTTTCCTCGTATCATGTAAACTAAAACCACCAGTTAGATTGTTGCCAACTACTTATTATCGCAACTTATTAGTTCTCATGTTACTTCAATGCACGCAGGTTTTGCAAATCGTGTAAATTATCTTGATTTATTATATTTCAATTCTAATGAACCTATTGTTTTTTAAAGTCATGAAACAACTTTTGCAGATTTACTCCCGTTTATTTTACACATTATTTTTAATTAATGTTTATGTTGGAATCTACCACTAGCCTGGGATCCCATCATATAAAATATCAAATCCCAGGCCCAACACCATACTGCCAGACCAAAAGGTACTGTAAGCTCTTTCTGCGTAAAACGGAACGCACCTGATTAAATTTAAATAAGGAGCTACTAACTAATTATGAGACGATCAACACCTAAGTCTCCCTGTGACCACGGACCCTGCAAAGGGTTCGAAACGTCAGGATAAACATTAATTAAAAGTAATGTGTAAAATAAACGCGAGTAGATCCGTAATAGTTATTTGTTATACAAGAGTGCAAAGTTGTTTTTTAACCGCGTGCTCAATTTTGATGACCGAGCAAGCGAAGGATTCAAAAATTAGAATCCTGAGCGTTAGCGAGGGAATCAAAAGAGCACCAGGTGAAAAATCTTTGCACTCGAGTGCAACACCTAACTTTTCATCCCACCTCAGCGAGGAAATGACTAAATGCAAAAAAACATTTACAATCACAAGATACTTTTATTTCAGTTTAGGTATTAACTACTACATTATGAAAGGTAAGTATTACAGAATAATCTTTAAATTATAACAAACAATACTTAGGTATAATTAAGAAAAATTGAAAGTAACGTTGCTACAGTTACTAAGTGTAATATTTTTGTTAGGTACTGTAATGTTGGTGTTAGTACCTTGTGTACTGTAACACCCCGCTGGGTCGTTACTTAAGGAACGGGGGGTTGTATCGAATAATAATGCTTTATAGCTTTAAATATTTATATTACTTTCAACATTAAATAATAACAATCAATTCGTCGTCGCGGGTGACGGGTCGTCACCGAGTCCGCGATGTTCTTTTTTCTCTTCTACTATATTTTAATGCAGGCCACGGTGGCTGCCAGTAAATATGCCCGAGCAAGGAGTCTCGGTTGCTACAGTACTGATAAATTGGGCACCATGGAGGTAGAAGCAAATAGGTTTAATGATGTTTTGAATTCACAAACTTAGTGCACACGATGTTCTAAATTCAATTTACTTTATCCTCTAGGGGATAAAAACGGCTTTTGCACTCAGATATCGAAGAGCAAAAATACTCTTTCCGAGATGGTGGGATGAAAAAGTTGTTTCATTTCTAATGAACCTACTACTAAGTTACCCAACGTCTTCATCATTTTTCTTGATTTTTGACAGTGCTATATCACTAGTAAGCTTGTTGTTTAAGTTTGGTTTCTGGACCTTTCAGTAGGTACTTATTTCATCACCATCACCATCATCGTCTAAATGTCTCATGGCTGGACACAGGCCTTTTATTTTTACTCTATCTTCACATGCGAAGATGGGGGTAATAATCCACCATAATGCATGCATAAGTTAGTAGCTATAGGCTACTATAGACTACACATTGCTACTAATTCTCGTATCCCAGAAAGGAGGATTGACATGACAGAGTCAAAAAAAGGATAGAGTAGATTTCTATTTGTGAAATATTTTTAGAATTGCTTTAGAACCTATACTATTTATTATTTATACTACAATATTTATAGGTAATATTACTGTACACATACGATGTACATTTTTAATTACTTTAAGAGTACTTGTTTTCAATTTGTTAAAATATTAAATTAATTGGACCCGCAATTTGGAGCACTTTTAAGGTATTTACGTAATTGCGCGACTAAATATGTAAATACGGCTCATAAAAGTGCCGTAAACCACTTGACAATTACTGAATGTCACAAATACGTTAAATGATTTAAAAAAATATCCACCACTTGAGCTTGAGCACAGGAATTAACTTTAAACGCTTATTAACATAATAGCTTTGGTGGACTTTCAAAGTTTTAAACCAGCACAGGTTACTCATGCCAACACTGACGATTACATGAGCAATTAACTGCGATCGTCTCGTGCGCACTGATTGTTCTAATTAACTAGTTGGATAAATACTTCCTTCATCAACGCTTGTTTAACATACACTCAGCGGGAGATAAAACGATTAAAACGAAGAGATTAAAAAAGTGATTCATCAGAAAGCGGGTGTAAGGTGCAACTTGAAAGTCGTTCTAACTCAACAGATTTATCGAAACAATTAGTTAGAAGTAAAATATCACTAAATAGCGCAGTGTGGGCAGGCCTCCAACAAGGTGGACCGCCGATCTGGTGAAGGTCGCGGGAAGCCGCTGGATGCGAGCAGCACAAAACCGGTCGTTGTGGAGATCCTTGGGGGAGGCCTTTGTCCAGCAGTGGACGTCTTTTGGCTGAGATGATGATGATGATGATGATGATGATGATGATGAAAATATCACTAGAAACAACGGTCTCATATTCTCGAAGTCTAGAATTTACCGTAGTAATACAAAGTTTTTAGTCTGTCGTATACAATACAACCAAAATAAAGCGTTTCAAATTGTTTAAACACTTTTTTAAATTTTGTTTTCTGGCTACGTAACACGTTAGCTTATATAATACAAATATTGCCGAGAAAATATTATCCGAATGTAATGTTTCAGTTCTTTGTAAACTTTAGTCTACACAGGTTTCTTTGTCTATTTCATAGGCATATCGTACACGTATTAGCATTTAAATGTTCGAGTATGGTTAGCATTGGATTGTCGCCACTCGGTTGACTTACTTTTATACAGGGACTCGCCAGATGCGACTCGGGCACCGTTATTGAGAATTCTATCGTTTATGTAAATGCCTGTTTCTGTTTACCGTTAACGAATTCCACAGAATCCGTATGTGACACGGAACTTGTTGCAATGCGTCCCTCCTTGTCTTCAATGCGAATTGCCATGTCTAACTCGTTTTTGTTCTTTAACAGTATTCTTGGTAACTATTGTACAAGCTTTAGCTGCCTGGCTACTTATTCAGAAGCTTTTATGAGACCACTTCTATGCGGAAACTCTAACACAACCTAAACAGTTTGAACTCTTATTCACGGACTCTGCAATGATTCTGCACAGTATGACGTAGACATGATTAAATAATGAATCTACTCGCGTTTAGTCTTACATATTATTATTGTACTTTCAATAACGTTCCACGGACCATGCTATCTCAAATCTGCAATCAAAATCTTCTATTTCAAATATTTCTACAGACAAAAATTTGCAGAAGAGTGTCTCTTAAAGACACATTTATGTATATTTTACTTCATATACTTACCGTAAGAGACAAGGTCGCGAGGCTACTGGCAGTTGGCATTTAATGATACAACTTTACATCTTGATGTGTTTAAAATACACTCTTAAGATTGCAAGAAGACATTTCATTGGCATTTTGCAATGTATGCTAAATCCATCAAGGTAGATAGCGCTTAGTACATCACTTTAGAATTAACTTATAATGTAGCTATATTTCTTTTTATTGTGCATAAGTCAACAGAAATTGTTAGTTAACCAAATAAAATATATACTGCACAATTTGTGGAGAAAAGTATTACCACACTATTTGCAATATTTTTATAAGCATTAAACAAGATCGTATCAAAAACAATAGCTCTTTAACGCTCTTAGATATATCATTAGGGGTTTCGTCGAAAGTACGACGGACTAGTTAATGAAGGACAATTCTCATTGAAATGGTGATGTGTGAAGATAGTGCGAACTGCAGGTGAGCAGTATGGAGGACCAAGACCGGGAGTCCAGAAGTCCCAAGGCCAGCGACTCGCCTGGTGACACCATGAATGACGTCTACGCGGCATGGCGTGAGTTCTGAAAATTAATATTTCATACAAAGCTGTCAAAATTCTTCAATAATTATTCAACCATATGCCATTGTTTGTAAAGTTTAAAGTCTATTGAGGAAATTTGATAATTTGTGGTACCTAGTCTGATGTGAAGGCGTGTGTTATGTGACTTAATTTAAAATGCCTGTTTTCACCGATGTATAATACTTTCTTAGATGATGGGTCGTTGGTCGGTGATAATGAACATTAGTCAAGCTAATTGGAAAAGTAAAGTTTGTTTCCCTAATAAGTAATAAAAATTAATAAAAAATATAATAGTAAACGAAAACTTTTATGTTAAGAATTTTTAACAGCTTTGGCCCGCAAGTTAAATTATTTAAAACATGCATTAAATAAACACATTTCGGTCATCATTACATTTTTATCGATAACAGTGTTTTTTTACACTAAATTGTAGAAGGATAACTAATGATATGTAAAGTCTCCTTAATTTTTGGACATACGTTATTGAGTTAAATTTGAAGATTTATTTTTAAACTGAATAAGATCAAGAGCGCAAACTTTAACAAGCTGATATTATTATTTGGAGTGTAAACACAACTATATAGTTACATGTAAACATGTTTACACTCCAATCATAGACTTTAAAGCATTATTCGACATTCGTAGTCGCAACTCGCAAGACTGATGTTTGTTAGTTATTGTTATTATACCAGCGATAACAACACCATAAGATAAACAAGTCTTACACCTATAGATATGGAATTAACGCTACATCGTGATTTGGCAATGTAACGTAACTTATGTATTATGTAGTACATAATATGTTATGTAATTGTGACGTACCTATAACATCGTTGAGCGCTCATCTCTCGTGCGGGCACATCTGAACAAATATCATTATTAGAACAGTGGCGCATTTAAATTATCGTGTAATGATTGAAGTGTGGTGATTATACATAACATCTGCATAAATCACATAGATAATAAACACGATGAAATCCTTTACGATTTCGTTAAAAGGTTGCCTATAGTCCGAATTCTGAACATACATATTTGCTGGCACCGTCTAAAATCGTCTGGTGACATTTCTCTTGTGTGGTCGTGTGCGTATTGAGTCCGCATTGTTCCGAGGTTCGAGTACAATGGTGTGTCAACAGTTGCACCTTGTACGGTGCTGAGTTCGCGAACGGTGCCCAATTCTGTTGTCTCCTACCACGCGACCCGAATTTTGAACAATGTCACCGTTGACAATGAGTTACGACACGACCGTCGTCGGTTTGTGTAGTTGTGGATGTAATTATCTGGAATTCCCTCTTAAACTCTTTATGAGCCTTGTCAACAGCCTCAATTGATGTATGAGCATAATTAATTCGTTAAAGAGCAACTCATAATTATATCGAAGACAAGTTAACTACTATTCACACAAGTTTATATAAAATATTATTTTAACGCTGAGAACTTTTTGCAGAAAGGCGTTATAAGTGTTTAGTTTCAATGTGAAGTTTTAGCGTAGACTTTATTAAACAAAATCTGTATAAGTTCAATCGTTTTGAAAATATAGCTTTGGTTTCTTTACAAAGCATTAAAAATTTGCGTAACTTGAAGCTGTTAACATATCTCATGTGATCTTCAAGTCCTTTAAAGCCTTATAAAGAATGTTAGTGTCAACAAAATAAACTAAAGAGTTATAGTTATGGTAATACGTCTTGTATGTGGTCACGGAGAGGCTTCTTGACATAGTAATCTTGACCCGGATGCCTTTAAAACCAGTTACTCATGCTCTTTATCAGATAAATGTCATACCTTAATGCTTGATTTATAAATAGGGTCTTCACCATAACACCTAGTTTATTTAAAAAAAAAAAGTAAAATACAGAAAACACAAGCTACAGGTCTCCAATAGATTATTACCGTTGTTAGATTTATTATTATGACCTAAGTACGAATAGTTTTGATGGACTGTATTTGAGATCTAAATTGTATTTTTAATAGATTTACAATAAAAAATTGCAATTTTGTGCGTTAGGAGTATATTTTACTTTTGATTGGTTTTTAGATAGATCTCAAGCTTTATTTAAAGCCGCTCCAACAGTAGATAATACGTTTATTTCATTTTTCTGCTTTTCTACAAGAGTATACTTTGACGTTTGATTATGTATAATTAAATTTATTGTCTTTATGACTTGCTGGTATGTCCGACATTCAATTCTGTTAACCTGCATATGTTTGAATTTTGAATGAATGCGCTGTTACAGTGCAATATGTGTTCGTAATGTTTAGAAAGCAATGTATTCTGTGCTCGTTGAAAACAATATTGACCGATCCGATCCGACCGATCAGAATCCAGTAGAGAATGGAGATATGTTTGCGTGATGCCGTTCCCTCTTCTAGGGCTTCTGCCCTTGGACGGTGTTTCGATCACACGGTTTGAGAAACCCTCCACCAACCCATGGTCCTGCCTACCTTGCGGTTGCGGCATACGGACCGAATCTCGGGAGAGCGCGAGGGTACTTGCATACTAGGCTCTTTCCCCATCTGCGCTGTTCACTTCGCTCCCTACAAATTTCTAATTCCGTCCCTTCTGTTGCCAACTCTCCCCCTTCTGGGGCGTGGACACCACAGTACATGACTTCGCGTCTGGCTGCTTTAAGTGCTGTTACCTTGTCCTCATTCAAATGTTCGTCGAATAGTATGCCAGGAGTGCGCGAATTCGCGCAGCGCTTCAAAGTTACTTCGGCAACTAGTGAGGCTTGAGGAACCCTTTAAGTTTCTCGCCGCCCCCAAAAAAGTCCAGTGACGTAGTAAAAGCCTTCTCTTCTCGTGCCCTTTCAACCTTGAAGGTTGGCCATCAGCTTCTTAAATTCCTTGTCCAAGATTAGACAGAACAGTGGTTCGATTGAGGTTAATGCCGGTTCACTTCCGAATGTCCCACAGCCACGACTTCTGACAAGTTGGACGAATCTTACGCGTCTCCTCTCTTCCACCTTGCCCATCACAATAATTTGATCCCACCTTCTCCCTTTCTTCATAGTAGTACGCGTGCTGCTCTTCGGAGTCACCGCTTCACTGTCTCAAATAACCCATCGCGCACAAAGAAATTTGGTGACTCGTTTCTTTGTCGCACCTCCAAAAGATGGAATAGTCTACCAGCACACGTTTTCCCTTCCTATGACAATGGGGTCCTTCAAAAGAGGCGTGAAGAAGCACCTTGTGGGCCGGCAAAGTGAGGTTAACTGATGCTACGTTTGTTTTCACGCTGCACCAGTTATCTTCGCGTCTGGACTCCATTTCCACTTAACATCAGGTAGGATGGAGTCATTTGCCGAGCTATCTATAAAAAAAGAAAAAAAATTGAAGGAACGTGTATCTACTATGATCGTGCCTCTCAAAAACATCTTGAAACCAACAGAAAACTCCTTAAAAAACTATCTTGAAATTGATTTTGTTGGATTTTCAGATGAGATGCTAGAAGGTGAGGGGGCGGGGTTGGCTGCGCGCGTGGCCGACCTCGAGGTGCGGTGCGCGCGGCAGGCTGAAGAGCTGCTGTGTCTCCGCTCCACCCTCGCTGATGCGCTGAGGCGGCTGAACGCGCTGGAAGGCAGGCCGGCTGTGCCCAGCGGCCAGAGGAACGGCGCTTACACAGGTCAGTAGTTCTGTTTGGTTTTTATGTTATTAAGCCGGTTTTTTGGAACTGGAGAATACGCCTTGCGTACCACTGCGGCCGGGGAGGTACGGTTATGTGGGGCTCTACTCCCGCCCCTCCACGCCCTACCCAGCATTGAAGCAGCGTTTTGTAAATCATGGTGATAAATTTGCCATACGAATTTTTCGTTTTCGTTTACGTAATCGAATGGCAAATATAATTCTCAATAGTTTTCTATTGAGAGTAATATTCGGTCGGTTATAGTCGGCGGTCACCGCAGCAATGCAAATTTTTACGGCGGACCAGTTGTGCCTTTTGTACAAGACACAGGTACGGTCTTGCGTGGAGTATTGCTCGCACATCTGGGACGGTTCCGCAAAGTACTTTCTCGATGCCTTGGACGGATTGCAGCGTCGCGCTGAACGCATTATCCGCAATGCAGAAGATGTTGCGTCGTCAGCGTATTTTACCGCTTATACCATGGCGAGTACTCTGAAGTGCTCTTTGACCTCATCCCACCCTTAATTCATAGGAGTACACGTGCTGCTTTTCGGAGTCACCGCTTCACTGTCTCAAATATCCCATCCCGCACAAAGAAATTTGGTGACACACGTCTTCCCTCCTTCCTATGATTGAAGGACCCCTCAAAAGAGGCATGAAGAAGCACCTCGTGGGCCGGCAAAGTGAGGTTAATGATGCTACGTTGGTTTTCACGCTGCACCAGTTATCTTCGCATCTGGACTCCATTTCCACTTAACATCAGGTGGGATGGAGTCATTTGCCGAGCTACCTATAAAAAAATTAAAAAAATATCGCGTTTTTACGTATTTATTTTATCAGGACGTTTAGAGCCCTTTGCTATACGTGTAGGTAAATGAAATGAAAAAATTGTTTTTTCTTTTCGCTTGTAGCTGAAGGTTTAATATTGAATTTTCGTTTCGCTTCATAGCCTTTCTGATAATAATGTACCTACGCTGCTTCAAGCATTCTATTATTAATGCAGTTAGCAAATTTGAATTATTCCTAATAAGTTATAATAATATGCAAATCTTGTGAAAGCGTGCTTATTTCTCCGGAATACAATTTATTTTCTTTAATGTGTAATATTGAAGCACTAATTAAACGGGTATTTAAATTGGCTAGACAAATCGATACCGCTTATTTACATGAAGGCTGCCATTTTGTGAAAGTAAATGAATTTGATAGTTAATTCGCATAAAATCAGACAGCCCGTACGTTCCTTGATAATGATCAATGCGTTAATCACTTGACGTTGAGGAAATGGACCCGTATTGCGATACAATACTGGTGCGACCAGTTATCCTTTCATTCCTATAATGTGTCATTTTTTAATATTTAATTATTCACAGATGCTTTAACCATTTAAAGTGTAAAAGGCTTCAAGTTAGAGTTCCGTAAATCCCCAAAAATATATTAAACTGCTATACTATACAGTATAGCAAGTGTTCGTTCTGTGGTTCGACGTTCGACACTTTTTTTCCCTTTAGTTGATGGCTTCGTGCGATTAGCACATTTAGCCAGTGTCAAAGTAATTTTTCTTACAAGTAATACATGAATGATAATAGAAATGAGAAGTGAGAAATGATATACCCCCCCTACCCCTTGAGTATCTCAGTAAAGATGTGGGGCTTTACTAAGTTCTAGGGCGGACTTCTTGAGAGAATTTGAAAAGTGACGTTGCACTGTTTTGTTTCATTTGCCAAAACTCATGCACACTCACGAACACCTAACGGTTAATAATCCACCTTTATTTCACATTAATATTCGACATAACACAAATTTTAGAAAATAAAACAGAACCGCATACCTACATGACTCTTCACTTTCCCGCCAAGAAGTCAAACACTTTTTTCACTGACAAAAAGTAAATGATTTTTAAAAGAAAAGAAGCTGATTCAATTGTTAGTAAAGACTAAAATCAGTTGCCGACCACATTTTTTTGTGATTAAAGGAAATTAATCTCCATCGCTGGTTCCTATCGAAAACTGGTGCTTATCTTATCTTATCTTATCTTCGTGGGGCCTGCTGAGGTTTCCCTCTCGCAGTAACACTTCGACCCATCGGGATCTTTTGTGCAACCCCATAAACGCTAGTGTTACTACCCTATATTATTATTTTTTGATCGTCGTTATCATTAAATTTGATTAGTGCTCGTGGTCATAGAAAAGGCAGATTCAAGACGTGAGAATATGCAAAATAAACACAAGTACATCCGTATAAAGCATTTAATTCTATCTGTTACCTATTAGTATGTTTCAATTGACCCTGTACCAATTAATTTCAATTTACAAAATTACAATCAATTGTTAAAGCGGCTAAAGGTAATCCGTATTGATCGATTGACAATTGTGTTTGTTTATATGTGTTGGATGATGATGATGTTAATTGATGATGATGGTGTGTTTGTAACTGCAGGCTCGTCAGGCACTCCTACCCGAGAGCTGCGCCTGCGCCAGCCCGCGTACCGGGAGACGGCGAAAAGAACTTCCAGCTACGGCTCCTCGGCTTCTTCATTACCACAAAGGTTTGTACTTTTATCATTATTGTCTACAGCCTATAGTAGGCTTAGGCCTCTCTTTGACAAGGGAATTTATGACACCTACTATAGTGGCCAAGAGGTTGAGATCACTCTACCATTCTTTCTAAGTCGCACGCATCGGCGATGACCGCTGAGCCTGACCTTCCCCAAGGGTACCTAAATAGGTAAGAGCTTGGATGGGTAAATACCCATCCAAGCTCTTTTACGGTGTTGTCGTGATTTTTTTTTATACCTGGCTCGGTAAATGACTCCACTCCACGATGTACGGCACCACTACACACCACTACACACTACACACTACACACACCTGGTGCAATTAGGCACCAGTGTTTGACAGTGACAGTGATCGTCCTTTGTTTTTTTTTTATCTTTAAAAATAGGCGTTAGCAACAGATTTAATTCTGTAGTAACAATTGAATACAGCGAACACCTGCTTTCTAGCAGTCATCCCATATTTCAATGAAAACCAAAGTTTTTTTTAAGACGAAAACTGGTGGAACTACGATACTTACTTGTTTTTGTTGTATAAGGTAGTAAGGTAGAAGTATAGACGAGTACATTATCCATTTTCTTTTGTGCACTTTATAGCTAGGTACATTTTTGATTTCAAAGTCAAAATTTTTTATTCAAATAAACTTACGAATAGTGCTTTTGAATCGTCCATACATTTTTTACCTACTACCCATTTAGGACGTCTATTTTTTTTTAGCTGTGGAGAAGAATAGGCGCAAGAAACTCCACAGCTTTTATAGAAGTAACGACATTTTAAAAAAAAGTATGGCGTTACCAAATCATACAATATTTACAATTAAAAACTTTCAAGAGCCCGGAATTACAAATAATGCTTACCTCTATACATTTAATTAACATTACACTTTATTCTAAAAAAACGTACTTGGGCACTATCAGTTTCCTAAAATTTCAAAAACTTAAGATATGTAACATTTTATATTAATCTACCACCATTAAGTTACATAAACTGTTTAAAAAAAGACAAAGTGAATGCTATCGTGGGCATAGTTGGTAGTGCACTTGACCCGGCATCTTATCGGATGCGGGTTCGAATCCCGCTCGTGGAATTTTTTCAACACATCAAATTGTAATTTGTTCGCAACAAAATTTGCCTAAAATTATACTATGGTCTATATAATCATAAACTTTAATCTCATGTGTTACCCACCCCGCTCGTGTTGCAGACGCGGGCCCCAACACCAGTCGACGGGCTCGCTGCAGTCGGACTCGCCCGCGTCGTCGTCGTCGCTGTCGCCCGCGCCGTCGCCGTCCCCCCGCGCCACGCCCGCGCCGCCCGCGCACCAGCCGCACCAGCCGCACCAGCCGCACCAGCCGCACCCCGCACACTCCAACCAGCCATATAGGTACCTTTTCTATTGGAAACCACGTCGCTTGAGTACCACCGCGCCCGGAAAACCGCGGATGGTTTTGTGGCGTTTTTCTCCTCTTTAGCTCCCGGCCCCCTGAGCTCCTTGCTCAGGCCCGAAGGTCTCGACAGGGATTCGGGAGGAGGAAGGGCCTACCCTTTAAAACCACTGTACGTCCCCTTCACGTGCCGCTTGGGTGAATGAGACACGCCCGAGGATGTTTGAGCGTGCCCCAGACGTTCTGAAGCTAGCGGACGGCCAGGGATTCCTCGTCCGTGACCGTCACCTTAATGCGAGGGAACGAGGCGGCTATACTGCTGCCTCCTTCCCCCAATTTTTCTGCTTCAGATAAGGTCCGCATGAATAGATTTCTCGCGGACCTACTCCGCGTGTGAAATTATATAGGTATACCTGCATACAAACTATCAACAGCTCATTTTATGTCCCCACGGCTGGGACACGAGCATTCCCTATGGATGGATAGAGAAAACGGGCCATAAACCACCACGCGAGCCTAATCAGGATTGGTGGATGATAACGACTGCTAATGCAGCCGGGACTGTCGGTTTTACATGACTTCTGAAGCACGGAGGAGCTCGAGATGATAAATGTTTGGTCACTCTTCCGATGACCGGCCTTTGCGAAAGTTACTTAACCTCAGCACTCGCAGACCGGGCGCGTTAACCACTGCGCCATCGAACTTCTCCATATACATAGGTATACCTGCATACAAACCATCACCATCTCATTTTATGTCCCCTTTGCTGGGACACAAGCCTTCCCTATGGATGAATTGAGAGAACGGGTTATAATTCACCACGCAAGCCCAGTGCGGATTGGTGGTTGTTAACGACTGCTAATGCAGCCGGGACTGACGGTTTTACGTGCCTTCCGAAGCACGGAGGAGCTCGAGATGATACATTATTGGTCACCCATTCGATGACCGGCTTTTGCGGAAGATGCTCAAATTCAGCAATCGCATATAAAATAAATATCTTACGGGGGTAAGCACAGTGCCTTCATCTCAGCTGATGTTAAGTGATGATAAAGGCCAATGGTGGAAACGCACTTCACCCGGGATCCTCAATGACTGAGGCACTGGTTATCTTATCTGTGTCAGAACCCAACATTGATACAAACATTGATGATATGGCGACATATTTAGTTAAGATGGTGGTAGCTAGCCAGGCGGGCAAACAAGCCCTACCACCAACCAAACTGAGCACACAGACAAGTACCCCCCACTGGGAATCGAATCCGGAATCGATGGGTCTGAGATTTGGATTGAGGATACTGAGACTTAATGTTAATATTTTTTTGTTTACAATATGAAGATCTTATAGATCTTCTGACCAATTACTTATTTCTGTTGGAAATTAAATACAAATGCAAATTTAATACTTAATATTCAATACTCAATTCAAATAGACTGCCCCAGTTTTTAGAACCACGACCTTTTGACATCCGGTCGACTTCTTAGACGTTAGAAAAAGCATGCTCTTGATTCCCCAATATGGGAATATCTGTAAGTCTATGGACCTTGAATACAATATTTCATCATTAGTCTCATTCTTGGTATATACATAATTACTTGTTGTATCTTATATTTGCTTAGGAATTTTCCTTATAGGAATGTATAGAATCGTTATTGACCTTCTCCTAAACACTAATACCTACTCGTATATAGGAATTAAAACTGGAAAAGTATGAGGTAATGTTGCTAGTATGCTAGGGATCGTTTTAAAATCATCTTTTGAATCATAGCTATTTAATTTTAATTTGTTAATTTTGTTTCGTTTTCTCAGATAATAAAATAATAATAAAATGTTTAAAAAAAAATTCTTGTAAATATTGAGCTGCTGTTTGTTATCCTTTTTATAATAGTACAATGCTACAATGTGATGTGAGAAGGGAATAGGCGGGTTCGAATTACGTTCTTGAAAAACCAACGCTTTTGGTCCAATCCTTTCCAGAAAGAGATGGCTTGGAGTTTCTGTCAGAGATACAAGGTGATATTCGATTGGGTGATTGATCTAAGTGGAATACCTCTGTGGTGTGTGTAGACAGTTGTGTAAGGTTTTGTAGTCACATAAAATTACAAAAAAAAGAATACGTGTTAGATTAGATCTCTATTTAAAAGCAAATAAGGTCCATTTTTGGTAAAGTCTTAAGATTTGATAATTGTCAAGGCTATAGCACCGAACAACTCTTCTCAATAGACATTGTACTAAATAAGTAGTCAATAAATAGCCTAGATACTGTCCCACTGCTGGGCAAAGGCCTCTATCATTGAATGGTCTTATATTTTAGGCTATTCAGTAAACCCTCAGCTTTTTTACAAACTGTAATGCTTATGCGTAGTAGTTTCGCTAGAATGCCTTGTAGTCAGCTTAAGCGTTGGCAAGGGAACAGTCACATTGTATAAGAAATTTCAGGGTTTGTGTCATGTTTTTTTAAAGATTTATTTCATGTTCTGTTATTATAGTATATGTACTTGTAATAGGTATATGTAATACTCACCAGTTTGTAGTTGCAGTCAGCGTTATATTGATCGAAGCAACACATCATAATCATTTTTAATGTTAAAGTTGCCTTTTTTTAAATTTAATGCTAACTAGACAATAATCACGAGTTCTCTTAGCTACCAATTCCTCGCTCTTTACTCAACCATTTCACTGTCAATGGCAATATAAATGCCACCATAATTTGAACCTTATTTTGACTATACTCCCGTTTTGGTAAAAATCTCATTTGGCAAACCTCATTTTAAACGGTCACTAAAGTTGCGTTTCGTGATAAACATTTTTAAACTTCACACATTTAATACGGTTTACGAAATGGGGTGTTTACGAAACGAGATGCTATTTATCGCGCTTATTTTATTGCAATAAGATTGAAAACAAAAAAATATAGCCCACGTTATATTAGCAAAGAGTAAGTGACATTATCCTAAAGGTGGAGACTGACCGGAACATTGCGGTAAACGTAGCATGTTCGATGCGCGTTCGCATGGTCAGTACACTGAGCCGAGCCGCTCGCTACGAGCTCCGCCCTGTCACAAAACAAGGAAGCTGCAGGAGGGAAGCTTCATACATACTGCGCTCCAGCAACGCACACATATACCAACAGCTCGAAACAGTCCGAGCGCAGCTGTTGCAAGATTCCGTGTCCCTAAGGCAGTTAACACACTGTCACACACCATGCAGCGTAGCGCGTGGTGCGTGTTCTAACGTTGCTTGTAAGTATTTCCGTTTGTATAGAAAACACGCACAGTCTAACACACAGAAAATGCATCCACGCGCGTTCATGCAGATGCGCGTAGGTGCATCGACACGCAACGTGCAGCGTGGTGCGCGGCAGTGTGATAATCGTCTTAGAGGTTGTCTATGCGTAGCTTGAGCGCGATTGTATGAAGCTTACCTTTGGCCATGTTAGCGGTCATTCAGAGAATGGTAGGTTACGATGATTCCTCCTGTCAGTCTCCACTATAGAGCCCGTAGTTAGTAGACCGCCAGCTACAGCGCGTATGTGTTTAGATCCCGTAACAACTCGACGTCGAGCAACCAGAGCGCGTCGCCCGCCAACCTCACCAAGCGCTGGAGCTCCACGGGCGACTTCAACGCGCAGGGACTCACCCCCACCTCCAGGTCAGTCCGCTTCTGAGTCAAAATAAAAGTCAAAAATTTAAGAAAAGTGCCTTACAATCGTCCAAAGATGTTTTTTACCTACTAATTCAGGACGTCTATTTTTTAGCTGTCGAAAAGAATGGGCGCAATAAAGTTTTCAGCTTTTAATGGGAGTAACGACATTTCCAAAAAATATAGTTCAAATGTAAGGGCTAAGCTTCTGCTTCGTAGCTTCTTACTAGTGCAGCCACACCGCAGTTCAAACAACATCAGGTAGAGCGAAGTCTACCTAATTACCTCGTCCCCGAGTACCACCCTGCCCGGGGAGGCGCGGATGGTTAAGTGGGGTTCTCCCCTCTAGCTCCCGCCTCCCTGCTCAAACAAGGATTCGGGGTCCATCCCTTCCTAGCGCTAGACGGGTGCTCTGGGATTTTTAGTGGGTCGGTCATACCGCCCGGTCAAATCCACATACCCCGCAATTTCGCTGCATGATTCGTTTGCGAATATTTCTCCAGAAAAGAAAAAAAAAGTCGGGCCCTCTATGCAGTGTCATCACAACACTTCTGGAGGCTCGGTATGCGTTGCCAACGTGGTATTTTCCCTACCAGCGTTACATTCGAAGGTGTGTAACGTTTTTAGGATGCTTGCTGAAAAAGAATGCGTATCGAGTATGGACACTGTACAATGCCGGACCGATATTTTTATGCATAGTAGACGCCAGCTTAAAAGTGTTTTCAAGGCTTATAAATTAAGTGTTTTCATCAAAATCACATTTTAAAATATAAGCATAATACTAATTTTATTTGTGTGAAAATTATTTTACTGTTCTTTCTCTGAGAAGAATATATTTACATTAAAATGTATTGATAAGCTTCAATAGTTTTTTTTTAAGTAAATACAGAAATCCAAGTAACATCAATGATAAGAAATTATATAGATACATTACAGGAGTTCATCACGTTAAAAAATAGTACCAAGTTTGTGAGTACGTATTTAATTTTAAACTGTCTTGTTTTAGTAATTACTGACTTGTATTCAGCAAGTAATGCTCTACGCTATGGCAGCTATGTACATTGTTTTTATCTATGTTCCGTCTGCTGCTACTTTTGATTTTAGTTTCTAATGTTACGTTTTTCTTTATTTTCCTTTAGATTTACAACCACAAAGTCGTTGCTAAATTTGTATTCTAAGCCGTCACAAAATGGGCCTATTTTGAAGCACGGGTAAGTGAAATACGGTATTCGAGGTGGTGGGTTGGTTTGTTACCTTTGGTTTTTTGGTCATGGGATTTATGGTATCTTTGGGTCACGCTTCTCTTTGGTTTTTGGGTTATAATCACTGGTTTATTCGCTTTGATCACACACAACTCTAAAATCCTGTTTACATGGAAATAAGATCATTGGAAATTGATTTTCTTTTATTATACTTCGTTCTTGCTTTAGGCAGGCCTACGTCACTCCATGTACTTGCGCGCGTTAGATACCTACCGAGCGGCTTACCGCCGGCGGTATAAAAGCCAGTGGACTGTCGCAAGCGCTCGTTATCGTACGCTCGTTCGCTATGCACGTTGCGTCATTCATAAAACATCGATCATTTGTATTATATAGTTATTATTAAATAAGTATTGTAAATAGTGAATAAGTTTAATATATATGTTGATTGACATTTGTGTGTTTAAGATAATTGTAAATAGTAATTTTGTGATTAAAAATCGCGTTTTAATAATATAAAACATTGCCACCTGGCAATTTTTGTGAAGTTGATAATTGTAAATCAAACAAAAGGAATAAAAACCTGTAATTTTTTAGTTTGCCTGTTGATGAAGAAAGGTAAGTATCTACCTAATGAAACTATTTTAAGTATAGGTACATTATAGATACGTACTTATTTGGATGAATTTATAGAATAGAATAGGTTGGTTTTAATTACTTACTTTCAACATTAAAGCCGGATTTTGAGTTACAACATAAAAATATAAATCTAAAAATGTATGAAATCGATTCCGTTCTGACGCGTCGCGACACGACACGTCAGACAAATATAAATGACCTGTGACTATGTCTGCATTAAAGTTTGTATGACGAATGTGGTTACCTATTTTATACTCGAGTTATGGGTGTTTATACTCGAGTTATGGATTATATTCCTTATTTACAAAAAATAAGGAATATAATCCATCTCTATACCCACTCAGTTCTATTTCATATCATAACACTTTCATACGAAGGAAAATCTATATTCCAGCAGTGGGATATTATGGACTGATGATGATGAAGATTTATAACTTTAAGTAGGTAATTCATTTAATATCATAGGTAACATTATAATCCGAGTTCCATGTTTTCATACTGATCATAAACAATTGAACCTTTCAATTTATCATTCATTTTAATTTACATTACAAAGCTTAAACAAGCCATTTAGACACAGATTAATTTAGGTACAAGTTATTGTGTGTGAACAATATTTTTATCGTAGCAACAGCCCTATTATTACTACGATGGCAGCAAGGCCGCGCGGCTGCCAATCGATAACAACTCTATAGTCGAGCCTATTAGGTATAATTTAGCACGCAGCGGTCGCCGACGCGTCGCGACGAAATGAAGTAGGCTATTAACGCAGTAGGTATACGAATTTTTGTAGGGAGTGATTTATCTGTTACGAAGTAACTATTACCTAATCTGTGCTTTAGGTAAACATGAACATGAAACGTTCACATGAAAGATAAAAGTAAGTAAATAAAAGCCTTGTTGTCTTCGCATGATCGGAGTAAACATAAAACTTTCCTTTATTGAAACCTTATTAAAACATATATACGTGGCTATCCAAAGAGGTAATGTTGCCAGCATTCTTGGGACCGTTCCCATGAGCCCGCAGCTGGAGGACATTTTTATTTATAGGTTTTTTATTTTTTGTCTTCAATTAAGTGATGTTTCTTTTGTTTTTTTTATTGCTAAAATATATTACAATTTTTAAATTAAATAAGTATATTAATGATTTTTATATATTTCAAAATAAACGCCCAAAACATATTTCATTATAGATGGCATAAAATATACTTAAAACTTATACCATTTTTTATTGCGAATTTTCATGAAATTTAATTTACCCAATTATTTTTCGGGGTAAAGAGGATATTTCAAGTTGATCTGACATAAGCTCATTACTGTGCCAAATACTATTAAACTCCATACAAGAGTGTTCTCATTAACACTATGCTGGATTTTTCGGAATAAAAGCTATCCCAAAATATGCACAAATCAATTATTACTGTGCTAAGTACCTATCTTACTAATCTGTCTAATGTATCTAAAGTCTTTTGGAAATAATAAGAATCTATATTTAACGATAGCATATTTTTACACACTTTGTATTAAGTATGACAACACTACTTAAATATTGTTAATATATAAAAAAACGCCATATCCGCAACAGTTCCGTAGACAATAAAATAACCGGTTTCATTAAATTAGTAGTTCGTGATGTAAATGAATATATTTTTATTATACAATTGCATTTAGTTGACACGATTGCGCGAAAGATTATTATCTGTCTGACCTTCTGCTACAAAGTGTTGGTTGTACCTGACCTGCATCTAATGATCACTCAACATAGATAAGACCCTGTTGTTATACAGACGACCTGCAACACAGAGACTGCGGAAGGTAAGATTCATATAAAGGCGCTCGAGCAAGCAAACATAGCCGACTCATGGGCGCGGAGCCTCGCAACAGCTGGGTGCCAAGCTGCCAAGTACGAGTTTCATTCGCCGTTCGATTACGTTAACGAAAACGAGAATTGTATGGCAAAATGTTAACTTTTCTCATTTGTCGCTAGGAGGCGCTGCCTCAATGCCATACTAATTTTTGTTTTCGTAAACGTAATCGAATGAATACGGATAATAAACAAAACTCACACTAGGCACCCAGAGCGGTTTCCGAAATCCGTGTTCGTGCAAGGCACAGAACAATATTATTTTTCTGTGGTGCAAGGGGTCTTATGTGTGCGTTGCTTGAGCGCGGTATGCATACCCGATCCGATCCGAACCCGTCGGAGAATCTAGTAGGGTACGGGAACACACTAGTGCGTGATGCCGTTCTCTCCAGAAAACCTCTGGCGGTGATTCATTTCCCACGGCTTGAGGAACCCTTTAAGTTTCTCTCTACAAAAAACCCCCAAAAAAGCCCGGTGAAGCTGAAAATGCCGCAAAAAGCAATCAGCAAACTCTCTCAAAAAAAAGCGGTATGTATTAGGTACGTTTGTCTTCTAGGTCTCCTTATTTTGTTCCAGCAATACACTAGGAATTAGGGTTGATGAGGATTCCTCTTCCGCTTCCACATGTTGCGGAAGTTCCGCAATTATTACAGTTCCCCTACCGCTATCGCTTCCCCACAAATGAAAGTTAAAAATTCCTCTTCCGCTTTCCGCTTCCTCATAAATTAAGAGGAATTAAGGAGGAATTGAAATTGCGCGCGAAATCTCCGGCCGGCGTCGGGAGCAGCAAACGGGCCTTCCCGCCACCCCCGCCGCACCCGCGCGATCGTCATTGCTTGTTCCTACAGGTCACAGCTAACATTTATGTTTACACGCGTTCCGCGTACGCGCTCCTAAACGGAGAGTGTGATGAAATACACTTAATAATGTGCTTGTTTCCTCACACTTTCTTCCGCATCCTCTTCCTCATAAATACATTTTCCGTATCCTCATCCGCATCCTCTTTCTTTGTGCTGTACAGTTCCTCTTTCCTCTTCCTCATAACCACATCCTCAATAACCCTACTAGGAATTAAGAGTGTTGTTGCCAAGGACAGGTCGGCTTTTAAACTAGGTAAAATGTTTACGCATACACCGGGGCTAGGAGCGACTCCGGGTTATGTGGGACTCCTCATCTTCCCCCGTCCAGCTAAAAATCTCGACGAGGGGACGGGTGGTATACCCACTACTAACCTGGCACCATCCCTTCCCTGCCACAGGGATGGCACGGGATCACGACGGCAAACACTGACCTGTCTTTACGCATGGACATACGCAAGGAGGTTTATAATCTAAAACAGACAGAAACAGAAATAAACTGAAATAAAACTCTTTTATTGTTACAGCCGAATTTGTCTTAATGTCTTCCTTCTTCCTTTCCACTTTTTTCTGTCCGCCGCTGCAGTGGACTAATCTGGTTGGTTATGTGTATTCCATCACGTCTCAATAGCGTGTCGGTAGTCTGATTTTGACATGAGGGCTATGGGAGGATTGTCAAAATACAACCAACCAAGACACGATTGTAGACGTTTTAAAATAGCAAAATCCCGTCGCCTCGTAGCATGTCCTAGCCGTTGGTCTGCCTGGTAGCTTGGAGGCTGTAAAAAAACCAGGACACAATCTAATTTTAGAACCTAATGATCGCCTTTTTATTTCCTTATATAAAGTGCATAATATATTGTGCCTACGCGCATAGATTAGCGATTACAATGTGACATGTAATGAGTGTGTGTGTAGGTAACTCCGCTCTGAGTGACATTCAATGGGTCTGGTTGTATAATTGACAAATACCACTATAATTACATTATATACTGGTACAAATAGCTACAGCTATGTATGTACTGGACAAAAAATTTGGTTAGCTATGTTGCTATTTATTCGACGTATCTTTTTAATGTTTCTGACGAACCATACGTGGACTTTGAATGAGTATGTGATGTTGTTGTGCTTATGGTTTAAAAAGAAATACATGCAGTGACTTAAATAGCTGGAAATAATTATAATTAACAACTATTTTTATAACAGTTCTGAGAAAGAAATGTATATTATACACTGGCATACTAACCAACTACATAGATGAATATTATGGTTTCTGCTTTTCATCATCATCATCTCAGCTAAAAGACGTCCACTTCTGGACAAAGGCCTCCCCCCCACGGTTCTCCACAACGACCGGTTTTGTGCTGCGTGCATCCAGCGGCTTCCCGTGACCTCACCAGAACCGTCGATCCACTTTGTTAGAGGCCTGCCTATATTAATATTTTTTACTTAACAACGAATGCAACACGCTTTATAGAAAGCGGTTACCGTAGCGCATAGTTCTTAAACTTAAAAGTTCAATACCGTTTCTTATTTAATAAGATTGTCAACAATTGTCATAGATTGTCTGTGAAACGTAACGTACGTTACTCGTAAAGAGGTTCAAGCTATTATACAGTGTGTAACAAAAGCCCTGTCAGATCCGTAAAGGTTTTTGTACCGAAATTGCTTAAATTACCCCAAAATTATGGGTATCGGGGTAAATTTTTTTAAATTTAATACTTTAAAATAATTACGTAAATAGACTTGAATGTCGATACCTAATAACACCTCTACGGATCGGACAGGGTTTTTGTTACATATTGTATAGATGTGACCTCATTATCTATGTGTTTTTTCTCTTAATTTTAAGGTTTTTTGAATCGCACCGTTAATCGCTACTACATTAAGACCGCATTGGCTTCCATTAAACTATTAACTAAAATATTCATAAGACCCATCTCTACAAGTAGGCGTTTACTTGACCTCTTGTTGCCTAATACAGTAGCCGGTAGAGGTTGCTTAAAACTCGCAGCTCAGCTTTAAACATGCAATTCGCGTCACTCCTACTGAATGCGAATCGTCACCAAGTCAACATTCATTTTAGATTAGAGATGACTCAAACGACATAATAGTACATTATTCTTCACTACAGTTACCACGTTGTGAGTAAACAATGCTGTTTGATTCGTACGACCTCTTCATTGCTTGTTACGGTGGCGCTTACTTAAGAGTCTATATACAAAAGTTGCAATGTATATTGTGCTTCACTAAACAGTATTGTTGGAGCACCTTCGAATGCCGTCACGCAGTGGTCCGCTGACTTCACACGCAGTCTGTCGTCGTTATCCCCGGCCGCCGGCTGTATGCCACGATTCTTATTTTAAAACTTGTTTCTTCTTAAATCTCGCGACCTCGCGCTCGATTCCTTTGCCGTTTTTGGACATTAAAAGAGGTTTTGTTCCTACCCAACAGTCCTTGGGCGCTATGGATGACAGGTATCGTGTTCCAAACTCTTTTGGCCTTATCATTTTCCTATCAGTTAATGATCAATTAGCGTAAACGCTTCATGTAACAGGATAATAACATTTGTTTTTAGATTATTTTGTACCGACTAGTTGGGCATTTGGACGCTAACTGCCGAGCGGGTGGCATTATTTTGTTGTTGTGGGCAGAAGCACCAGTAAAAATCTTGCAAGTAAAATGTCGTTCACCCCGATGTAAGTTGCCTGGTTTATTATATTGCATCGGATGTGTTTGTGCTTCATTTGCATATTTTCTTTTCAGTGTTGCTAATATGGGTTGGTACTGTTAACAAACTTTAATTAAAAACTAATCTTAATTAAATACTTCCATTAATATTAATATGGCTGCTAATTTTACTAACGACAGCTTTAAACGGACTTTTGAAATATAACTACTTTTTATATAGTATGGTTACTAACAATGGGGGAGTTATTAATTCATTTTGTTGAACTTTAAAACTTACCTATCCATAATAATTAATATTTTGGAATAATTTTTAAAATCCTTTTAAATAATAAAGATATGGCAAATTACTGTATTTGTTTTTTTATATATATTTTGAAGATTATTAACATAACTTAACATATTTTTTTAGTTTTTGTTTAGTAAAATTCAAAATTCAAAATCATTTATTCAGCTTAGGTTACAAATAGGTAGCTCTTATGAACGTCATTATGCCATCGGTTCGTAAGTCTACTCTGGGCTAGACCTACCAAACGACAGACCAAAAAGTAGGTATTTCAAGTCTTATTATTTATGACGAGTTGGTAAAGTAAAATTTTGTTAACTGGCAGTATAGCCAATTTCTTTTAAGTTTTCGTTATATATAAAAATATTTGACAGTAATCCAACTAGATTACTTTATACTACATTTTGTTTTCTCATTACATTTTCTTACTTTAAAGTTTTTAGGAAAACATATTGATTGCAAATAATATTCCGTCAAAAGCTAAATAACTCTGACTTTTATAATAGCATGAAAGCTCACTGGCACAGGCATATGCGCCAGTTTGCCCAACATAAGTATGGGCCGTCATCGTAAGCGCAAAAACTGCCTAACCCACAATTTTTCATATTCTTATCTACTGCCTTTAATAGTTTTAATAACAATTTATGTGTCGTTGATAAGTAAGAATATCTAAAATATTGTTTGTTAGGCCGTGTATGCGTTGACTGACCGTGACATAACAAACCTAATTTTAAAATACTAAATAATAATGCAAGGGTTTGCAAAAAGTTCAGTTCTTCTCTGTGGTTTTGAATATTTTTAAAATTCGAATACTTTACGTTTGTTTTTAATTTTAGCACCCACACGTGCCAGTACAACGAAGAGGATGGTACCGTGCGGATGTACCTGCGCGGGCGGCCGGTGGTACTGTACGGGCCCAGCGACCACGATAGCTTGGACCTCGCGAAGGTGGCGCCGCCGCCGCAGAGCAAGCTCAAGCTAGAGTGGGTCTACGGATACAGGTGACACTGCTTTGTTTGTAACTACATAAAACATTTGGCGCTTGGCTAATAATCAATCACACTTGATTGTAAAAGCAAATCGAAGGTAAACAATATGCCGATTTCTTATTTAACATATTATACTGAACAAGTGCCTAATCAAAACTCATATTATAAAAATCAACACCTCAACCTCTTCAAAACGTAACTCTTTTTTTTTATTGATAACTAGCTGGGCCCAGCGGTTTCACCCGCGTTTTGGAAAAACGGGAAAATAAAAAAACTTTTATTTTCCCGTTTTTGTAACATTTTTCATTGCTGCTCCACTCCTATTAGTCATAGCGTAATGTAATATAGCCTATAGCTTTCCTCAATAAATGGACTATTCAGCACAAAAATAATTTTTCAATTCGAACCAGTAGTTCTTGAGATTAGCGCGTTCAACCAAACTCTTCAGCTTATTAATATTAGTATAGATAGAAAAATATTATTTTTTATGAGTTTTTTTGTTGTAAACTGAAAATAATAATAATAATAATAATCTTTTCCCTTATATTAAGTTACGGGTTAGGTTAGATTAGAAGGATCATAAAGTATATCAAGAAATAATCGAGTACAGTCGATAATAAAACTGTTAAACACACTCTAGGAACATGTTTGGTCTGACTGTACTTTGATGTCCTTCAGACACCCTTCACATGTCTGCTTCGATCTGATAGCTATAATTTCTAAACATGAAGGCCCATGAGCTTTAATTTTTAATAAACACTTAATACGTAATATAATAAATAAATAATAAATAATAAATATCAAGGACACATAGGTCATACATAGCATAGGTAACAACGTAACGTAAAAGCAAGTGTATAGAATATTTACTCGGCATATAACAATGAGAACAAAAAAACAACGCTGTTTTTCGGTTAGGAACTAATACTTAAAAGATAGCCAGCTACATGCTAGTACGGAATACTCAAGTGTAAAGCATTTTTATCTTTATTTGTACGTGTATACGTGACAAATACACAAACGCAGTTGCTACTTTGAATATGCTATTGTCTGTACCCACATTATTGTATTTTACACGCATGTTCACTGTTTGTATGGTTTCATTATGTTACTTTCATAGATACGATCTGAATTCATAATGATATTTATATCGATAAAAAGTTGAAAACAACAGACATAATTTTTGTGTGACAAAACACATTATCAATCTTTTCCTATTTATTGAGTCGTCGAAAGGCTGTTGATTATTTCTAATGTATTTTTATTCAGCATGTCATGGTCATGTTGAGTTTTGACGTTCATGACAATTATTCTAGATTCAATACTTGATTTAGGGAGATTTTTTTTGTTAGTTACTCATATAGTCCTAATGTTGAGTAAAGTCATATACAGACACTATATTCCATTACTTCTGATCCTCTACTGACTCTGGCCAGTTTACGCACTGACTTCTAGAAATAAAGTCCAGATCTTTGCGCCAACGTTTTCGTAACCTTTTTCGGCGCCTCGTTGAGGAATACTCGTAGGAAGTTAAAGAGGAGTAAATAAGTTATTTTCTGTGTTAATTAATTAATTATCCATATGGTTACACATCATCCAGGATATAGATATTCGGGACCCGATGCAGTAGAACCCTGACCAGCACATTATTATTGAAACATCCTGCAACTGGGATCCGACCCAAGACCTAACACCCGACCCATTAGCACAGATTAGTTAATAGTTACCCATTAGTAAAAGTTAGTGTTGCTACATTGAGAATAAGAGATAATTAGCCAGTTCCTCAGTAAATGATGACTCCGGGTGAAGTACGCTTCCATCGGCTTTACCGTTAGTTACCATCTAGGTCCCGAGTTTGCTAATAACATCATTTAAGCACCTATGTCGGTTCCGATTTTGGACTGTGAGAAAATTGTCAAAATCGGGCAATCGATATACAATTGTGGACTTCTTAAAATAGCAGAGAGGTCTGGCGGTGAGAGGTAGCTCAAGCCCTTTAGGAATCAAGTAAAATGTCGTATCGGTCGAAACGTCGGTATAAACCTTTTACTAATTAGTTTGCATAAAATGTTCAAATAATTTTTAACGCAATTTTGTTGCGAACAAATTACAAAAACATAAATGTTGAAAAAATTTCCACGAGCAGGATTTGAACCTGGACCCTTCTGACATTCCGGGTCAGGTGCTCTTCCAATTGAGCTATCGTGGTTCTAAACAGCCCGCCGAAATTATTCAACACTTTTTACTTTGAAAGCCAATGGCGCCCATTCAATGTCGACAACTACCGTCACTAACATCCGATCATAATATTTTTACAAATATTAAAAATCTGTTAATAAGTAAGCAAGCTATTTTTATAAAATGTTCAAATAATTTTAACGCAAATTTTGTTGCGAACAAATTACAAAAACACAAATGTTGAAAAAATTTCCACGAGCAGGAATGTCAGAAGGGTGCAGCTTCAAATCCTGGTCGTGGAAATTTTTTTTCAACATTTGTGTTTTTGTAATTAGTTTGCGTTAATCCCCGTTCAAATTTTTTGTTAACTACGGAACGCGAAAGTTTAAAAGTGTATATGTCGTGTTCTATTCAAAAAGGGGTTGCCCGGTCAAGACCATGAACGTTGCCAAGTTGCCATTAACTAAAATTCGTTTGCCCATTTACCAATTGTGGAGTGTTCCACGAAATTGGTGTCAATTACAACCTACACTGTTTCCTTACTGGGGCTTGTACGAACGCACGACAGTGTTCACGTAACACAAGTATCTCAGATTAAATAAATACGATTGGAGTACATAGTGCCTACTCGTAGTGAGAGTTTTTTACCATTGAAAATGGTTATTAGATGCAAATCGCCTGAGACGTATTTTTGGCCATAGCTTCAAGGATTTTCGAAGAATTGAGATGAAAATAGTACCAAAAGTTGAGGAATTTATCGAGACACGTGAACGTTTGAATTTTTTAAATAGGCTGGAAACTTTTTTTGGAATTTTGAAAAATGTTAAAAAAATCTGAATTTTTGGGGAGTGTTTGTTTACTAAATTGTAAATATTTCGAAAAAAAAAACAACTTAAGAAAAAATGAAAAAAAGGGTCCTAGGGTATAAGTTTAGCTACAAAATGGCGAAAAAATTTTGAAAATCGGTTAATAATTGTGACCTGTAAGTGGTCCCTTTAGATTTGGTATTGTAATTTTTTTTCTTATTTAGGTATTTCCGTATATAAAAAGTGATGTAGCTTCTTTGATTATTTACCGATCGGCATGGTTATGGTGTTTAAAGATGCGGATGCAGGCGAGAAGTGCATTCAAGTTAGGATTGTGTTATTTAAAATGTTTTGTTTTCGTAAATTGTTGTATTAATTTTCAATGCTCCGATTCTTGCGGGGACTGCGAAATCTGTGAATTTTTATCTCTCTTCGATCGCGTTGACGAATATAAGAACTGTGCGGCATTGAAGCAACGCCTCCTGGTGACAATAGGTGATTTGAAATTCCAATACACATTCTAGCTGTCGTTAAAATGCCGAATGGTTAAAAATAACTAGTACTAAAACCCTGTTTTATTGCGCAGAGGTAACAGTTGACTACTTACACCACAGAATTATTATTATTTTTATTAATAATGTTTGTCACAAAAGTCTATCGGGAAAATTAGATTATAATACCCTATAAAGCTCTATGGTATACCAGGCCCTCAAATATTCTCCGTGCAAAAAATCACGTCGAGCTGGATCAAGTTTAGATTTAGAGAAAACCCTACCATTTACGAAATCAACTCCAATAAAAACACTCGCAATAAAATCGCTCGTATTACCACAAGACTACCACCACTACATTGCTAAGCTCATTATCTAAAGCGCTTGTCATTTTGTCCAAGTCGACATCACCTCATCAGGTACATACCCGACTTAAAATCGTTCATGTCTCGGACGACCTTCAGAGTAGTCTGTCTGGGGAAATTAGATCATGTCCATATTTACAAACTTTCTATGACTAACACCATAATTAAGTGTAATTACGTTTAAAATGACATGTTTTTTATTGTTGTATCGTCAAGTCACGCAACATAAGTTAAAAACGTTCTATAGATAATTAATGAAGTAATGTGACTAATAAATGTTATTGTGGCAATAAGTAAATGAATATAATGTCGCATTCCTTTTTATAAAATTCCATAATGGAGAAGTGTTTAAGTTTCATCGCACCTGATGGTAAGTGCCTAAGTGACGATGAGGCCGAAGATGGAGCGCACTTTATACGAAATCCTCAGCCACTGAGGCACTGGCTATTTTACTTCTTGCTTCTAATGGAAACACGACGTGACACAACATGTGTTATTTCGACAAACTGGCATAAAACAAGCCTTTGTAGATTAGTTAATACCGTAGTAGGTATGTTATAATTATATGTAACCAATCATAAATATAGCTTGCCTAATTCTTAACTGATCTTTTAATATTTGTAAAAATATTAAGATCGGATGTTGATGACGTAGTTGTCGACATTGAATAGGGCTCCTTTGGCTTACAGAGTAAGAGTAGATAGTGTTGATTAATTTCGGCGAGTTGGATTGAGCCACGATAGCTAGATGGTAGTGCACCTGACCCGGCATGTCATGGGGTGCGGGTTCGAATCCCGCTCGTGGAATTTTCTCAACACTTTGTCTTTTTTCAATTGTAGCAAAGATTACATTTCCAATCTGGACGCCTTTGCCCAACTGTGGGACAGTCTATAAGCTAAATAATGTCTTAGACTACCCCTCCACCCTTCTTCCCTAATCCAACCCCGTAGACAAGTGGCATAACGCGAATATAATAAAAATAAAATAGAATGATCATCATATGAGATTGACATAAATAAGCCAACGATACGTATTATATCTATCTACAGCTTCATGCATATAAATGGCTTTTGATTGGATTTATGTCAATCCCAACGCTTATTATTCTGTTCCATTCTCAGAACAAGAACTAAAGATTCTATTCTATTCTGCTAGGCTGGAGCCTTATAAAATGGTTTAATTCATAATAAAAAAACCTATAAATAGTTTAATTCAAGACAAAATCCGTCACGTCGTTCCACCGCAACACATCTTCTAACGAGTTAATCCATTGTGTCACAACAACAAAGCCGATGTTTTGACCGGTTGCGTTGTCAAGGTTGCTTTTTGCGCGACCACGCTTGGCCGGCTAGCCTCTGCTAATCTGGCAATGTTGTTACTTACAATTTCACTGAAATTGCCAAAGAATCCACCAGTGTCCCGGGTTTGATCTGTATTAGAGCTTGTTTTAACCCTTACGGGCAATACAGTTTTAGATTTTTATTGCCTTTCAATATTGTTCCAAGTGCATAAAGTTCAATATTCGGTGGCAACATAGCTGCCATTGCCTCCGAAAGGTCTAAATCCGCCTAGCTAGGCTGGAACCAGCCAGCCAGCCCTATCTAAATGTATCGCCATAACATCAATATTAGTGGCAGTGATGAGTTCCGACAACATAGATACGATAGCTATTTCCTCTGTAGTTGAGGAATCCGAGTGAAGTACGCTTCTACCTTCGGACTTATCATCATTTAATTTAAAGTAAAAAGAAGGTCAAGTGCTTCATCATCATCATCATCATCATCATCATCATCATCATCATCATCATCATCATCATTATCATCAACTCATTTTATGTCCCCACTGCTGGGGCATGAGCCTTCCCTATGAATGGATAGGGAGAACGGGCCATAAACCACGCGCGCCCAGTGCGGATTCGACTGCTAATGCAGCGAGCTCGTGATGATACATTTTTGGTCACCCATCCGATGACCGGCCTTTGCGAAAGTTGCTTAACCTAAGCACTCGCAGACTAGCGCGTTATCCACTGCGCCATCGAGCTCCTCAAGTGCTTACCCGTAAATGAATAAATGTGAGTTCCTAAAAGTTGATCTATGTCATTCAACGAAGACTCCTACTAAGCGGGTTGAATTCGCTGCTAGCTATGTAGGTACGTTGTTAGGTATTCTTTAATCGAACACTAACCGTGTTGGTTTAACACGCAATTGAAATATAGGGCAGCTGATTCGATTACCTACCGAATGTTAAAGACGCCTTTTACTCCGAGTTTCGTACGCTATTCGATCACGTAAACGAAAACGAGAATTTGTATGTCAATATTTTAAGTGTCTTCTGGTATATCGCACGCAAACTCAATCTCAATACAATTCCAACGCGATTAATATGTATCGATATTGGGATAAGTTTCGCAATTTCGTAATCTAATAAATACGGGTAGTAAACAAAACGGATAGTTACTGAGTAAACTATGTTGTTAGTGATTTTTTTTAACTATAATCGTGACTCATTAAATGTTGTATCTAGTTTGCACTATTTTAACGAAAGGGAAACGGTATCTTCATACTTTTAATTTAGGAAACAAAAACTGAGTAGTAGCAGCAGCTAGGTAGTTTGAAATATATAATTGGTGTATCTTGATCTATGATAATAATCTATCCTTGAGTGTACGGAAACACTAATTACTCCTAGAGTTAAGATCAAAAAGAATCGTCCTCTTACTTTGTTTGTTTTAATTGACCTAGCTAGAATTTAGTTAAAATTTATTTCCGTAAGTTGTGTGAAACACAAAAAACGGCTAATATGGCTAGGGTTACCGCTTTTTATACACTGTTTAGTTATTTTAAATTATCATACACATCAAAACAAAATGATTGAATTAATATTAGGTAATACATTTTATTGCTGTTGTACAGTTTGTCCACAAAACGGGACTATTGTTAAACTGATGCTTTCTCTATCTTCATACGACAGTCTTAAACAAGGCTTAATTTTTTAAACATTTGCGCCACTCGATATCCATCAAATAGTAAATAGCTAGTAAGTAGCTATATTTAATATATTATCTAATTACATTAATAAAAATCAATTGCCACATGTATGTCATCATCAGTGGTCGGAGTAGGTATATTGAATTAAGGTTACTGACATCAAACGTATATGTTAATATGGATACTCCTCCGAGTTTCCGGATTATTATGATAAAAATACCGAAACATCGAAATTATTACATGAAACTAGTTAAAAATGTATCAATACTCTCAACGCTATGCTGCTAGTGGCGTAGATGACCAGAATTTAATAGTAAAAAATGACTGGTGTGTAAAAACCTTGTTGTAGTAAAAGTGTTGGAGTAAAAGCCTAAGCATGTATAAAATGATATAATAATAATATTCATTTCAACACACGACATCCGGCAAACAGGGTCTTTTGTCCTCTTATCTCTATGCTCAACGCATCTGACCAATTAGAATCAAGTATCCAGGATGACTCATTGACTGTTTGTTCGAAAACAATGCGCTCGCACCGACATCCAGACCAAGTGGCTCACTCACACTCACAGCGACGTCCCCACCAGAAAGAAATAATAATAAGTGGCTCACTCACTTATTTCGGTTCGTGGAGTGCGCTTATTTTATGTGTTGTGAATATCTTGACTTGACCCTGGCTTGTTTACTGTCTTCTGAAATCTACTTAAAACGACGAATTTGGCTTATAACTACGGACATCGATTTATTACTCTTGGATTGGGCCCATTTGAAGTTGTTTTTGTACGGGTAAGTTTTAATTATTTTCACTAGGTATTTAAGAAGGTTTTAGAACTTGGAAACAGTTAAAAAAATCACTTTATAGCAATCATCACAGCGCATGAGAGTCCGGTACGCACACCGCAGGGCTATCACCGCTTCAGTTAAAAAAAACACTTTATATGAAACAGAATTTCATTATCGACTTTACAGTTGTGTATGTATATATTGTAAATTTAAATCATTGTTTTAGGTGAGATATAAATAAATATGGCAAAGGTCAAGGCTGAAACAGTGCAAAAGTGGTTATTGCACTATCCTGAGCTACTTTACGATAACGCTAGTGGCACTATATACTGTACAAAGTGTGAAAGTCATTTGAAAGCTGTGAATAGAGGCAACATTACCAAACACATTGAAGGCGCTGTACATCAAGGAAAATTTAAGAGACCGCAAGAGGAATTTTACTTCGACCTCATTAAGTTCCTGATTCTATGCAATATTCCTTGGTCGCAAATGAAAAATCCAGCGTTCAAAGAGTTTTTTCAGAAATATATGTGCAGTACTTGTTGTTGCGTTTGTACCAATCGTAAAGTGGTTGACGAATCACAGTTACGAAAAGTTTATTTGGAGAAGTTTTATAGGAATAAAATCAATTCGATTTATGAAACTAATAAAAATGAGAAACTATGGATATCGCTGGATGAGACAACAGACATTTTTGGTCGATACATAGTCAATTTCCTAATAAAACCATTGCATCCTAGTAATAGTGCAGGCCGGCCTTATTTGATTGCTTGTAAAATGCTAACAGCAGTAAATGGACAAACAATAACACAATTTGTACTGCAATGTCTAGAAAATTTATGGCAAAACACTTTTGAAGCGAAAGTTGACAATATTTTAATGCTTTGCACTGACAGTGTAGCGTACATGCTATCTGCAGGGCGAAATTTAAAACATTACTTACCTGAAATGAAGCATGTGACATGTTTGGCGCACGCTCTTCATCGTGTAAGTGAGCAGATAAGGTCAGAATACAACGATGTTGATATTCTTATATCAAATGTTAAAAAAGTATTTTTAAAGGCTCCTAGTAGGGTAAACATTTTAAAAGAAAAATATCCTGACTTACCGTTGCCTCCGCAACCAGTCATTACCAGATGGGGTACTTGGTTACAGGCAGCATCTTACTACGCTCAACATTTAGATAAAATAAAAGAAGTTTTATCCTGCTTGAGCAGTTCTGATGCTATAGCCATACGAAACGCAAAAAACATTTTGGAAAAACAAAATTTAGAAAATGATTTAAAATATATTGAAGAAAATTACTCTATTATACTACTAGCCCTAAAAGAGTTACAAAAACAAAATTTATCTCTAGCTGATTCACTTTTAGTATTTGATCAAGTAAGGGCTACGCTTAACGAGTGCAATAATGAGAATATAAAAAATAAAATAGAATCAGTTATGGAACGAAATCCAGATTTAGATACAATTAGAGAATACAGCGAGAGTATTGAAAAAAGCGTAGCAAATAATCAGAAACTTTATTTCAAATTCGCTCCATTGACATCTACAGATGTTGAACGATCATTTTCCACTTACAAATGGATCTTAGATGTTAAAAGAAATAGCTTAAAATTAGAAAATATTGAAAAAATTATAGTTATTTATTTTAATTGTATAGAGACAGAAAATCAAAATGTAGAACTTGTAACCGATGAGGATTAAAAATAATTATTTTTAATAAAACTGTAATAATGATTATTTGTATTAACAATAAACAATTTTGTTTGCTTACATATGGTTTTTTATTTTATTACTCTATTTACCAAATTTTTGGAAACTCCGGTACATTCCGGAAGAAATGCATGTCCATGTTATGATATCATGACGCAAGTATCTAAAATCAATATACCTACTCCGACCACTGGTCATCATCATACATAATAGCATCACTTGAGAACAGCTTGACCGATTTAGCTGATTTATTTTTTGTTGCTCGTAATTGTCAGGACAATGTTAGAATAAAAAAGTTTTCAACTGGATACGGGTGTTCACTGAAGCGGACGAAGTCGCGAGCGGGCCACTAGTATAGAATATATGTACTTGCCAAGTAGAACCTAGGCAAATTAAATAATTATAAAATATAGTGAAAAAAAAAATGCCCACCCGACCCAGCCAGGAATCGAACCCGAGTCTTCCTCGATCCGGGTGGCTGCCCTAACCATTATACTACCGGGAAGGCTGACGTAAGCACTGAAATTTTTCACTACTGATTTTGACTGCTTTTAGCGGCAGTAGTGACATCTATCCAACGGTTATTGCAACAGATTAGCTATGCAGATTCATCTTTACAAATGAAATAGGTACCATAAATTTGATAACACAACGCTTTAGTAAAAAAAATTAAAGTGCTAATAGCTGTACCTAGACAGAATTAAATAATTGTAAAAAAATAGTGAAAAAATGTAATGCTCACCCAACCCAGCCAGGAATCGAACCTGGGTCTTCCGCAATCCGGACGGCTGCACTGACCATTATGCTACCGGGAAGGCTGACGTAAGCACTGAATTTATAATTATTTAATTCAGCTTTAGTGCAGCAATTGGCACTTAAAATAAAAAAAATTAACAAATAAATTTAAAATAACATATACATTTTAATAATTATGTTGTCTTTCGACATCATAACCTTTAAATTACTATTTTTTAGAAATGGATATTAGAGTAATTGTAGTATAGCAACCCTAATCTTCGACGTCCAGTGCGATTACCGCCCAAGGTCGGTCCAACAATGGTCTCGCTCCAGTGAGCAGATCGACGCTGGCGATCGATGAATGATTCACAACGATTTTCGAATGGGTATTGTGTTCGGTTAACGAAATACGATGCAGTAGTTTAGACTTTTTTGTACAACTGCAGACACTTGACCTTAATCTCATCAGGGTGTGATTTTTGATTCTCACCGGTGATCTTTAAATTAAAAATGACATGAATACATTCTATTTTTTATGCATTATTATCAATTTGATTATTAATAGATTACTATTTAAAATCCCTACCACGGTAAATAATGAAGATGATTATTTACATATGATTTTACGCAAATATCGTTGCATACAAATTACAATTTGAAAAAAGACAAAGTGTTGAAAAAATTCCACGAGCGGGATTCGAACCCGCACCCCATGACATGCCGGGTCAGGTGCACTACCAACTATGTTATTGTGGCTCAATCCAACTCGCCGAAATTAATCAACACTATCTATTTTTTACTTTATAAACCAAAGAGCATTCAATGTCGACAACTACGTCATCAACATCCGGTTGTCTTTTTTCAAATTATTTTATTATTCTATTCTAAGTGAATTAAAAAAATCTTTGTCTTTATGTCCCGCATTATTTGCTACTAGCTGACCCGGCGGACTTCGTACCGCTTTGACAGTTTCCTTCATTGAGTTAAATATATATCAATGCTTTCCATGACAACAAAACAAACAAATCATTTTGTATTGGAAAATTAAATTATCGTTTTTAGTATTTTATTTAAATTTTTTTTTAATATAGCCTATGTTACTCAGCGCTAATATAACATTCTAATGGTGAAAGAATTTTTTAAATCGGTCCAGTAGTTTTTGAGTTTATTCGTTGCAAACATACATATACATACATACATACATACATACAAAGGTTTCCTCTTTATAATATTAGTATAGATGTCGACGATGACCTCCGTAGCCGAGTGGCTTGCACGCCGGACTGTGGGCGGCGCTAACGCTGAGGTCCCGGGTTCGACTCCCGGTGGGGTCAACGTCGAAAACAAACCTATCGATATTGTATCGGGTTTAGGTGGTTGTGGTACCGTCGTTGTTTCTGATTTCCATAAAGTGCTTTATCTACACTAATGTTGTAACATTCTACTTATGTTTCCAATACTTGACTTATAATTACTACTGTTATAGCACAGACAACAAAACACTCAATTTAAGCAATTTCACATGATGGTATAATATCCACATCGATATCGTAAAATCTCATTATAACATCAATAAAACGCGACCAATTAACCTGGCGAGCCTTATGTCAAAATCCTCATACAAGTTGTATAAAATTTTGATATTAGGCTGGCTTTTGAAAACAGTTGGGTTATACGTGAAAACTTCGTCGAAACTACTAAACTTACATACACAAAACTCTTTGGTAAGATCTTGTGCCAATTGAATAAAAAAAGAACAGCGCGCGCTCGCTCCTGATTGGCCCTGCACGCGCAGCTGCGCTCTCATTGGTTATTGGATGGTGGATGGATTGGTTTGGTTGGTAATTAACATTAACTTTCAAAATTGTACCATCCAAAATTTGAACAATTATTATAAATAAACTATTGTCAGCTTTTACTCTTGTTGTTTGACTAATTGCATTAGTGAAGATAAAGTAGTGTATGCAACTGCATATAACACGGGTATTAAAACACTCGTTACTATTATGAAACTCGCTGCGCTCGTTTCATAAACTCACACTCGTGTTTTAATACCCTTCATTATATGACAGTTGCATAAACTACTATTAGCTACTTACCTTGGGATCGGAACAATGTGTGTGATGTTGTGTAATACTATTTAAGCTTTCCTCTCTCGAAACCGATTGGAACGCCTCTGTGAGTCATTTCGTCCCCTCTAGAAAACCTCAAAGAATTTCAGAGGGGATGGCATCACGCAAGCTAGTCCCCTAAAATCGTAAAGACCATAAACGGTCAACTTCAACTACAGTACTTTTCTAAAAAAATATTCAAATAACGACCTTTGCATCTGGATTGGCGCGAAGAGGGTTATTCGATTGAGAAGTGGTTGTTTTTTTTTGTTATTATTTCTTTATTAATTTTTTCTCATGTAAATTTACATTTTTAAATATTTTCTAAAAACAAAATAAGTAAAACATTTAAAAATATAAAAAAATAGGGGTCCGCCGGCATACGACAGCTAACGGTGGTTAGGGCCCTAGAGACAAGTACCTCCTCACAATGCGTGCCGTATCGAGGAGAACTGCCTTCTGAATCAGGCCCTTGATCCAGCCGCCTAACGAGAGCCTCATTATATGTTGATCGAGGCTCTTGGCCATCAGGCCGTTGGCTGTAACAACAATCGGTACAATGTACCTAAGTGAGGTTTTTTTTCTCAGCTAGAAGCTGGTTTTCTCTATTTGTGTTACTAATAAACTGTTTAATATTCAAATAACTATTCTTATTGGTACAGAGGCAAGGACTGCCGCAGCAACCTATACCTCCTACCTACGGGTGAGATCGTGTACTTCGTGGCGGCGGTGGTGGTGCTCTTCAACGTGGATGAGCAGTGCCAGCGTCACTACACGGGGCACACGGACGACGTCAAGTGCCTGGCGGTGCACCCTAACAAGCTGGTGGTGGCCAGCGGCCAGTGCGCCGGCCACGACCGGCTCGACGCCAGGGTTGGTGGAATTTGACAGCTTAAAGTTTTTGACGCATTATAGTTTAACGTCATCATAATCAGCCAGTATTATGCCTGATTTTCAAGTTTACGATAACCCCTAAGCCATGTTAAGTGACAGTTGTTGGAGCAAAACCGTCATAATTCATATGGGCATAAGTCTACTGCTGGACTAAGGGCTCTCCTAACGCTAATTAACTTAAATAGATAGACATTTCAAATACTTCTATTCCATTACACTCGAAAATGAAATTTTGTGAGATATGCTATACATAGTATTTTCTTATGTCTCAGCATTTTTTGTAGATATATAGATAATACTCTTATTGCAACATTATCAAAACAAAGCATGAACAAAAAAAAATTTACAAAGTTACAATTTGGCGGTCTTATCGCTTTCAAGCGATTTCTTCCAGACAACCAGTCGGTAAAGAGAGAGCTAATAAACTGTAAGATCAGAGGTGGAACTATTAAAACCTACTCCATTTGTACTCCCTAGTCAATATTGAACTGTCTCCTTTTCATACGTTCACAGCTCCAGAAGGCTTAGAAATTGTATAAGCGAACCGACAACATTCCGTTATTTGAATATTTAGGTATGACTTCCATTCCAGTCCACAGACCGGTTGATTACGCTGTAAGGCCGATATGGTCTATGGACAGTTAACGTGTTAAAAGTATAACATACATGAGTGTATAAACCCTGTTTCTCCCACAGCCACACGTCCGCGTATGGAACAGCGTCTCCCTAGCCACCCTGGCGGTGATCGGCGCCGGGCAGATGGAGCGGGCGGTGGCTTGCATCAGCTTCTCCCGAGCTGACGGTGGCTCGCTGCTAGCCTGCGTGGATGAAGGCCCGGACCACACCATCTCGGTGTGGGAGTGGCAGCGACCGGATAAAGGGCACTGCCTGGCTGAGACCAAGGTAACCATACATCTTAAGATGATTTATTTCAATGTATGCGTTCTTTTACAAACTATTATGAGTAGATCGTCTCCAGTAAGAAGTAATTCCTAGCTCAGACAAAGTGTGTTTAAGTTGAACAGCAAGACTAATAATAATATAACATTCACGGTTATGAATTATTTGTCAATGTGTTTAATTACTAGTTACCGAGATAAATACTTACGTTTTCACACACAGATTAAAAACAGTTATACACATCTTAAAACGATCTCTTTCACTCAACTTTTGGTTTAAGAACTTCTATTTCCAGAGGAAGTGCGTAAATACTAAAGAATATTTTTATTTTTCTTTTATTTTTTTCACACACGTGTTATAATCATTAAATAGGCACCTGAGGAGCTCGATGGCGTAGTGATGAACGTCTCCATTCTGCGATTGCTGAGGTTAAGCAACTTTCGCAATAGTCGGTCATCGAATGGGTGACCAATAATTTACCAACTTCAGCTCTTTTGTGCTTCAGACAAGTCGTTGGTCCTGGCTGCTTTTGCAGTCGTTAACAACTACCAATCCGCTCTGGGCCCGCCTTGTGGTTTATGGCCCGTTCTCCCTATTTATTCATAGGGAAGGCTCGTGCCCCTGCAGTGGGGACATAACATGTGCTGGCGATAGAAATACTTACCCGACTATTTCCCTCAGTGCTCCGTAGATACAGTGGTAGCGGCCGAGTTCCACCCCCTAGACCGCAACCAGATAGTGACGTGCGGCAAGAACCACATCGCCTTCTGGACCCTCGACCAAACCAACGTGCTGTACAAGCGAATGGGCGTGTTCGACTCCCGGGACAAGCCGAAGTACGTCACCTGCCTCGGATTCAACCAGGACGGTGAGTGTACTTTCTTAACTCCGTAACAGTTTCTTCAAGAGCTGTTTTTTGATTTCATACATGAACTGCTTATAGACACATAATTAAGTTAATATAAAATACTTTTTGTAAACTACATACAGATCATAAGTACACTGATAGATGGTTATAAATAGATATGTAGTACACACAAATTTATAGACATATACAAGGAATCTCTCCTTGATTATAGTTGAATACTTGATTTTAAATAGAGATATAGATTAATCATTTCCACACAGACATTTTAAAATTAAGTAGTTTTCTCATTTGAGTCGGATATTACAAGTAACTATGTCGAGGAGCTCGATAGCGTAGTGGTTAACGCGCCCGGTCTGCGAGTGCTGAGGTTAAACAACTTTCGCAAAGGCCGGTCATCGGATGGGTAACCAAAAATTTATCATCTAGAGCTCTTCCGTCCTTCGGAAGGCACGTAAAGCCGTTGGTCCTGGCTGCATTAGCACTCGTTAACAACCACCAATCCGCACTGGACCCGCGTGGTGGTTTATGGCCTGTTCTCTCTATCCATCCATAGGGAAAGCTCGTGCCCTTGCAGTGGGGACGTATATGAGCTGGCGATGATGTCAAATGTGACCATTGCTTCTACTCGTAGCCTCGTAACATAAGCTTGATTGTAATACTGTAGTACCTTCGTACCTAGTTTCATTATTTATTAAATAATTGAAAAAAACTGTTTTTGTGTCGAAATTTTAATTCACGAGTGAACTCGACTTTGACCCGTACCTTATAACCCGGTATGTTAGAAGCTACTTATGTACGAATGTTTGACTCGTGACTTTTTCGCAACTATATTTTATTAATGTTTATTTCAGCTAGTTTATTTCGTTTTACTGCTGCGCTCCAAACCCTTTCACAATAAATATGTATTTTTCTGGGGAGAACCTTGGGATTTGTACAGCTAGCAGTGGACGTCTTTTGACCAAGATGACCTTTTATGATAGGGCATTTTCCAATATTTTTGACGCTGTAAGGGAGAAAGGAGCTTGACGCTTGCTGAGTTTCTTGCCGGTTCTTCTCAGTACAAGATCTCCCGCCCAGAGTAGACTTACGAACCGATGGCATAATGACGTTCATAAGAGCTATTTGTAGCCTAAACTGAATAAATGAATTTGAATTTTGATGATGATGATGTATTTTTTCGTTGTACACAATAAAGGCGACGTGATCTCCGGCGACTCGAATGGCAACATAATAGTGTGGGCACGCGGCACCAACACGGTCGCGAAGCTCGTGCGCGGCGTGCACGCGGGCGCCGTGTTCAGCGTGTGCGCGCTCAAGGACGGACGGCTCGTGACGGCCGGCGGCAAGGACGGACGGCTCGTGGCCTTCCACGCGGACATGAGCGCTACCGGCGTCGAGGCGGTGGTGAGTCACCCTTCCATCATTATACGTGTGTTCAGCGTATGCGCGCTCAAGGACGGCCGGCGGCAAGGACGGACGGCTCGTGGCCTTACACGCGGACATAAGCGCTACTGGCGTCGTGGCGGTGACGAGTCAGCCTTGATTTAGAAGTTGATTTCCAGATCAAGATCGATTTATACAGTTAAGAGATTTAATAGCTTAAATCATGTAACTAGTATTTCAGAGTACGGCCTCCATTTCGAAGTACTGTGCCCTATTATATATTATTATCCCATGCCTATATACAGAGTCTGCAAAGGTCTATGCTATAACTAAACATAGAACGCAACCAAGTGTCGAGCTGGTGAAACGTACGGATTTAAATTACAGTAATTTCTTTCTAAGTTCATCTTTGCTGTTTCAACGCATCTTAGCGATCTACTAAAGTAACTATTATACATCAAAAATGAGAATATGCAGCACCCCGAAGATATTTATAAGGTCTATGGGTGTCGAGACGATTATACAATGTATGAAAAAAGTATTGAATACAATACCTGGCTATGCTGTCTATGTTTTCCCTCTCCTAAAGCGTGTTCGTTTGCAGATCGAGGGCCACTACGGCGGCGTGCGCGTGGTGGCGGAGGGCCGCGGCAGCCAGCTGTTCGTGGGCACCACGCGGAACTGCGTGCTGCACGGCGAGCTGCAGCTCGGGTTCACGCCCGCAGTGCTAGGTCAGTGGCGGCCGAGTGTGGGCGGAGGCTGCAGCGAGCTGTTGGATGCAGCTCCACCGGAACTGCGTGCTGCACGGCGAGCTGCAGCTCGGGTTCACGCCCGCAGTGCTAGGTCAGTGGCGGCCGAGTGTGGGCGGAGGCTGCAGCGAGCTGTTGGATGCAGCTCCACCGGAACTGCGTGCTGCACGGCGAGCTGCAGCTCGGGTTCACGCCCGCAGTGCTAGGTCAGTGGCGGCCGAGTGTGGGCGGAGGCTGCAGCGAGCTGTTGGATGCAGCTCCACCGGAACTGCGTGCTGCACGGCGAGCTGCAGCTCGGGTTCACGCCCGCAGTGCTAGGTCAGTGGCGGCCGAGTGTGGGCGGAGGCTGCAGCGAGCTGTTGGATGCAGCTCCACCGGAACTGCGTGCTGCACGGCGAGCTGCAGCTCGGGTTCACGCCCGCAGTGCTAGGTCAGTGGCGGCCGAGTGTGGGCGGAGGCTGCAGCGAGCTGTTGGATGCAGCTCCACCGGAACTGCGTGCTGCACGGCAAGCTGCAGCTCGGGTTCACGCCCGCAGTGCTAGGTCAGTGGCGGCCGAGTGTGGGCAGAGGCTGCAGCCTTGCGAGGAGGTTGGATGCAGCTACGCTCAGTACTACACTTATAAGATCACCTAACGGTTGCTACTTGAAGGTACTCGTATTTAAAAAGAATAAAGTACGGGTAATGTGTGCCAATTACAGGGGAAAAAGTGCTTAAAAAAGTATAAAAGTCTTTGTCTTTGTCTTTTAGAGTAATGGCAACATTGATCGACTTTTTGTCCTTAAATCATTAAAATAGGTATTTTAGTCTTTAGCAACATTTGTTTCACTTCGCTGGTATCCCTTAAACTCCACCCAGCATGAAAAATATCTAATAGAATCTGCATTATGAACCAGGTCACGTGGACGAGGTGTGGGGCCTGGCGGCGCACCCCACGCTGAACCAGTTCGCGACGGCCGGCTGGGACCGCCTGCTGCAGCTGTGGGACGGGCTGAGCCACTGCACCGTCTGGAGCAAGGACATCGAGGTAAGCGCCTATTTGTTTACTTGTATTCATATACATGATGACTTTTTTATCATCTTCCAAACCTTCTTCGATACTAACATGTTTACAGAGTTGAAATTTGCATTAATGTTTTTCTTTATCAGTCATAGTTAAATTATGCAGAACAACATATAATTATGTTTTTAATCACGTTTTATAACCACTAAGATTTGTCAAAAAGTAGTCACATGATAATCTTAACCTAAAATATTTACCTACGACTATAACAGGAATACACCACATTCGCAATAAAAATGTAAAACAAGAATAAAATTATCATAGTAACTAATAAAGGTAATATGAAGATATGATCGTGATATCTTTAATTTTACATTAAAAATATAGACAACCTACGCGTATTTTTAATATTTTAGAAATATCGAGTTATGTTTGTTTAAGCGTTTGACTCAGCTTACTTTTCCTTTTCTAGTAATTTTTTCGATCGGTCTTGAAATTAAATAAAAATAATCTTTATTCTATTAAAGTTATGAGATAAACGCTTTCGAATCGTCCATTACGGACGTCCTTTAGCCGTGTAGAAGAACCTCGAGTCCAGCGGTGATACTTTTATAAAGACTGACGATGATGATGTTACCTAAACAATGTGTTAGGAGCGGGCGCAGTGCTGCACGTGGTCGGCGGACGGCGGCGTGCTGGCCGTGGGCACGCTGGCGGGACGCTGGCTGGTGTACCATCCGCACTCACGGGAGCTGCTGGCCGCGCACCAGGACGGGTGAGTGGACCGTGATGTATGTGTTCTCGTCAACACATCAATGGAACCCAAATGAAATAGGAAACGACACCTGGAGTGTAGGATAGCGCCGTCCCAGAGGTCACCGGATATTAATTCACCATGAAAGAAAATGATTGCTTTAGCGTAAAAACAGTAGGAAAAGTTCTAGGATATTTCTCAAAAATATAAAAAAAACTGCCTTAAACTACACTACTGACTAGTGACTTTTGTATAATTTAATTTGTTACAGCTAAGTAGTTATCCCCACGACTCACAAGCGTCATAGAAAAAGTTAGTGCCAATGGTTTTCAATTCCTACCACCAAACAGCATTGGCCAGTATTTCTAGTGTTTCAAATTTAAATTACAAAACAAACATAAGAACCTCATCTTATTCCGAGCGTCATTACTAGCGATCATTAAATAACAACCTAATATGAACCTTATTTCGTATGTACACAGTACGGAGCCGATCCAGACGATCATGTACTCCCCCGACAACAACATGGTGGCCGTTGGCTCCCGCGACAACTTCATCTACGTGTACCGCGTGGAAGAGAGCGGCGCGCGCTACAGCCGCGTCGGCAAGTGCCTGGTGAGTCAGAAACTGATGAATAAAACATTAAACATGATTTAATTTCTTCATACATACACATAACATAGACCAAGGTTGAGACCTCCTTAGACATCATAGTGAAGCTTTTACCAGGAATATTACCGCCACTCTGCTGATACTATGTTTTTATTTATATCTTACGAATAAGCACAGCGCCTTGATCTCACCTGAGGTTAAATGATGATATGGCTAATGGTGAAAGCGCAATTCACCCGGGATCCTCAACTACTAAAACACTGGCTATCTTATCTCTAGCTGCCGGTATACAACAATGCTACAAATATTTAGATAAGATGGTGGTAGTTAGCCAGGCGGACAGACAAGTCCACCACCAACCAAACCGAGTACACAAATATGCACCCAGTCTAGCAAAGAGTTACCTACAACTTATTTACTGTATTTACTTGGGAGTTTAAAATAAACAAACCGTTTAACTTTGGTGATTTCTTTGTCTGCGTGCCACAACTACAACTACTTCAATCAACTAACAGCACCCTCAAGTGTACGTAGTCAAACTGGCTCGTACAAGGTACATACCTATCTGATTTTTTTTCTTTTTGTACAAATGTGAGCGTAAGGCGATGAGTGCCAGTGCGGACAAACCAATATTATTTTTTATCACGTTGTTTCAAATTAATGACTAATGTTAAGTGCCTTTGATTTTTTTTAATAAATAATAATAATAACACACACAACAGCATGTCAGAAGGGTTCAGGTTCAAATCCTGCTCGTGGAATTTTTTTCAACATTTGTGTTTTTGTAATTTGTTCGCAACAAAATTTGCGTTAAAAATTATTTGAACATTTTATTAATAGCTTGCTTACTTCTTAACTGATCTTTAATATTTGTAAAAATATTATGATCGGATGTTAGTGACGGTAGTTGTTAACATTGAATGGGCACCTTTGGCTTTCAAAGTAAAAAGTGTTGAATAATGTCGGCGGGCTGGTTAGAACCACGATAGCTTAATTGGAAGAGCACCTGACCCGGTACGTCAGAAGGGTGCAGGTTCAAATCCTGCTTGTGGAATTTTTTTCAACATTTATGTTTTTTTTTTAAATAATAACACAAACAAGTATGAAACTAACGCTATGTTTTTAATAGTGATAGTGTGGATAGAGAGGAGTGTCAAACAATACTCCTTAAAACGATTTATTTACTGAAACATGTTATTACGAGTAAAATAAACCATTGACATTCATGTATTTGTAGTACAAACTTTTTGTGGTTATTTTTCACGCATCACCATAGTGCACGGAGAAAAAACGTAGAAGGGTAAATCATAATATTCAAACGCCTGCTAGTGGCGAACCTTAGTTGCTTTCAACCATGTAGATGTAGGCAGCCAGAGCATGAGACATGTTGTTTTATAATACAAATAAACTATGTACAGCCCGCTCATTAGACTATATAAACTGTCAAATTTCGTCAATGGACTTTGAACTTTATGTGTATGGCATAAGGTTGAATGTTTAAGAAGTTTGACATTTTTGGTTAGATTGATGTGCTGGCGTCTGTACCTTTATTAGTGCTGTTACGCTGCTACTTAGCTTACGGCGATGTCAATTACTATTTATTTACTTTATTCAGAGATATTAAAAAAAATAGTTTTTTATTTCCCAATAAAATACATAATATGTAGTGAGACAACCCCGGAGAGTAATGTAAATACTTGTGTTGGGGTGCCTCGCTCTTAACCTAGTGCCAATAACAAATTAGGGCATATTTTCTAATTAGTCTTTCATAATTAGAGGTCTAGCTAAATGATCCTGTTAAGAAACGATATTTTTTTGGTGATACATGTTTTTAACATAATAGCAATGGTTTTTTGCCAAAAAAAATCGAATCTACAGTTTTCCTGCTTGCTTATACATATAGGCTTAGATATGTAGATAATAGTTTCTCCATGACATCGATGAGTATTATTGCAATTATCGCAATGCCGGGTTCATGCTATGATCCAATTAAAATATCTCCCAACTCCTTAGTGCTTCGGAAGGCAACCAAAGCCGTTAGTCTCGGCTGCATTAGCAGTCGTTAACAACCACCAATCCGCACTGGGCCCGCGTGGTGGTTTATGGCCCGTTCTCCCTATCCATCCATAGGGAAGGCTCGTGCCTCAGCAGTGGGGACATTATGAGCTGATGATGATGATGTTCTGCATGAACTTTTATGTACTAGCGTAGTAGGTTATGCCCCGATCTCCCTATGTAAATATAGTGGTGCTATTTGTAAGTATAAAAAGTTATAGTTTTAGACCTGATTTCAATGATGTAGGCCTTTGCCCAGCAGTGGGACAGTATATAGGCTATTTACTTTTTTTATAGTTTTAGTGCTTAAAAGCCCGAGTGAATAGGCGGTTTTTGGCAAGCTCGTTCCATCGTCGGCCTTTTTCTTAGCCCTAGGGATTCAAATGAGGCCAAGAGCAAGCCCATTTTTAATTAAAAATATATTGGCTTCCCATGAACCCAGCAGTAGGACGTTTATAAGCCGATGATAACATTAGTTTTAGTGAAATGAGCAAACATTTTTTTTGTCACTTCATCATACAGTTTTGCTAACTTTAACCAAATAATTCCAGGGTCACTCCAGCTTCATAACGCATCTCGATTGGTCGGAGGACAGTCAGTACATAAGGAGCAACTCCGGGGACTACGAGTTGCTGTTCTGTATGTATACAGTTTTGTTTACTTGTAATTTATTTAAAGCTGACCTAAACGTAGCTTACGAGGTGACTTTAATTCTTAAAAAGAGACTTTGGAGACGTTTTGATTTGTTCGCTTTCTCGAGACTGCCAAATTGAAGAAATTTTTTTTTGTAACAAATGGAAAAAAGTCAAAAAATAAAGGAACGTCTTGGCGTAGCCTTATGCCTTTTTTTTTCGTTTTCAAAATTAATTTAATAAGTTTATATATTTTTATAATTTATAATAAGAAGTAGAGATAAAGATTTTATACCACATGAATATCGTGTTTGTAATCGTTTTTTTTTGAGAAAAGTTACTAAACGTTGAATTGTTTGCAGGGAACGCGACGACATGCCGCCAGGTGACGTCGCCGGCGAGCGTCCGCGACGTGGCGTGGGCCACCACCTGCTGCCCCATCACCTTCAGCACCGTGGGCGTGTGGCCCGAGGCCGCCGACGGCACCGACATCAACTCCTGCACCAGGTACTGTCTCACCAGCGAACCTCGCCTTTTATTTTGATACAGATGAAAATGTTTGCGCATATACCCACTAAAAACGCCTGCACTTCCCTTTAGTGCCGCCAGGATTACCCGGAAACGTACCCTATATTTTAACTTCCATTTTTGTGATTTTATTTCATCATCATCATCAGCCTACACTCGTCCACTACTGGACATAGACCTCTCCAAGTGCACTCCACTGAGCATGATCGATATTATTTACTTAGCCAAAAAAACGATTTCTTACGCAAAATTTTATTGATTTCAGGTCACACGATGGTCGTCTTGCCGCGACTGGAGATGACTTTGGAAAAGTCAAATTATACGCGTACCCCGTTACACAGCCGAAGGTAAATAATTTTTGTAATATAGCCAGTCAAAAAACGCAAAGATATTTTACTGGATTATTATTACTATGTTTTTGTTGTCTGTCTTTTGTTATTATGTAGAATTTTTAGTTCATTATATTAAAAAGACGTTTTTTGCGCTTGGTACTCGTACCACTGTACGATGTGCCCTGTGTGGTGCCGGGGATAAAGAATTGCACCACCCCATCTCTTCCCGTGGGTGTCGTAAAAGTCGACTAAGGGACCATTCCGGAGGATGGGCAGCAGCATCTCTCTGAGGTTAACTTTCAACTTACTGAGGTCACCAGCCCGCCTGCCAAGCGTGGCGATTATGACCAATCCCCTCATGTATCCTTGGGGGAGGCTTTTGTCCAGCAGTGGACGTCTTTTGGCTGAAATGATGATGATGATGGTGATGACTCATACCACTGTCTCCAAGTCACTATATTCATTCGAACTCGAATCTCTCGACTATTCAAATTGAAATTCATTTATTTCTTAGAAAATGGTAAACAAAGCACTCGGGAATGCCTCATATTCTACCGTTCGAACGGTATATTGTATAGTGACTTAAAAGACAGTGTTACGAGTCATCATTATCATCATCATCATCATCATCAGCTCATTTTATGTCTCCACTGCTGGGACACGAGTCTTCCCTATGGATGGATAGGGAGAACGGGCCATAAACCACCACGCGGGCCCAGTGCGGATCGGTGGTCGTTAACGGACTGCTAATGCAGCCGGGACCAACGGCTTTACGTGCTTTCCGAAGCACGGCTTCGAGATGATAAATTTAAATATATATCTTTCGGTATGGTATTTTGCTTGTGATATTTTAGATCGATTGATTGTATGTAGTTCTGTATGTGGGTATGTGTACAGTCGCTGTGCCACCAGTACGGCGGGCACTCGTCGCACGTGACGTGCGTGCGCTTCGTGCGCGACGCGCGCCTCGTTACGGCCGGCGGCCTCGACACCGCCGTCATGCAGTGGCTCGTCGACTAGCCAGCGTCACGCGTTGGAGCTTCATCACTGGGAAACTGGGGGATATCTACCTTGTTATAGCTTCATCACTGGAAAAGTTTCAGGGATATTTTGTTATGTTTTCTGTTTAAATAGCGTGGAAGTAGGACCCCAAAAGCGAGTCTAAGTAATTGTCGATCAAAAACCGTATTGATGATACTTCGCCTCTTCGCGTGAGAAGTGTACGATATTTAAAAAAAAAAATGCAAAATCCGGGATTTTTTAGATAAAATTTTACAAGAAAAAAATCAACAGTCTTAACAAGTTCCGAGTAGGAATCTAATACACCGCGACCCTTGGATTACCGGTCCGATGCTCTGCCCACTGAGCTACTGAGACCCGAAAAGACTCATTGACTTTTTCTAGTATTTTGTGATTTAAGCTGCAAGCGGTATTACGTCACTGTGAATTTATCTTGTAACTACATGAAGCACGATTATGGATGCAAAATTAAAAATAATTAATATATTTAAAGTTTCTACTTAAATAGCATGGAACTAGCCCCCCTAAATAGTAATCTCAGGCCGTAATCAGTTTAGAAAACAACTAGAAGGATATCTCAATAAAAATTTGCTAAGAATAAGACTAACCCGGTCCCTATATCTAATATATAGAACTATTGACTATTATCTTACTATCTCTCTCATGTATAAAACTTTGATGAAAACATAACTGACTATTAATATTGCACCAAAATCCCGATGCGTCGAAGTGCTAATACGAAGGCATTACCGACTAAGTTAAGATAGTATTTAAATAGGAAATATAACGAAACGTCCCTAAGGTGTCTTTTTTAATTTCAACATGCCACATTGGGCCTAACACCGATAAATTCTTAAAACTGAAAAATTCTTATTCTTGTCGTGAAACTCCGAGCCATTTTGTATGGAATTCGGTACAGCGCCACCTAGTGTCGCCATTGAAATGTAAACGCTATTTTGATAAGATAAATAACATTCCATGTGATTTCGTTTTTTGCAATCAATTTAAGTTCTTAGTGTTTTTATTTTAAATCTATTAATTTGAAATTTTTGTTTTTATCAATCATATATATAATCAAAAAATTATTAAACAATTTTTAACTGTTTTAGAATGATTATTATGATAAAGGTGGATCAATCTAATGAATAAAATATCTTTTTTCATATTGCACAAATGAATGTGCACTTTTGTATAATCAACGAGAGCTTGTTGGTGAGTATTAATGAAAATTGAATATTGTGGAGAGTTTTATAAAGCTGGTAACTTCTATTTTAAGGTAAGAGTGAAACTTTTACTTGTATTTTTTATATGTATCGTAGTGATATGACGCATTTCAGGGGTTTCTAGTTAATAGTATTGTATTTTAATTGTTTTTAACGTGATATCTATGCTTAGGCATACCGAAACCTCAGAATCTGACATTTTTATAGTATAGGGGTTGTGAAAACGGGCTATATATTAATATGTATTTTTAAAACAAGTTTTAAAATTTCACGTTTATTAGCATAGGTACGTAATAGCAACACTGACACTAACACTATTGCGAATTTTACACTTGCAACACTGCGAATATTGTCATAATTATGTGATTGAGCTTGTTTAGGCGTAATTTTAATATTTATAAGCATAATAACAGAGCACTATGGTAGCAGTTAAGCCATTTAGATCAAGATTTAAGTTGTATTTTAAGTTTAGTACGTGGTTTGTGACCAGTTTTGCGAAGTACAAAATCTCAAATACATTTTATGATACGAACTGTCCTCTGTTACATAGTTTAACTTCTACGCATGTAATGACTAACATAAATATGATGCGGTTCATAAACCACAAAGTATGTTTATTTTCGCGTACGTCGTATGTATTGTCGGTACACATTTCTTAGTTTCGTCGGTTTAGTAACCTAGTCACCGTATTAAGTTTCATTCCATTGTGTTTAATTTAATCCGCGCCCATGTAAGCGTAGGCACTAATATTTTAGAACGCATTGTAAATATATTAATGTACGAAGGCGTGATCCGTCTCTTGAATGTGCCTCGATTAAAAAGTGTTTTACGAATCTGTGGTTTTTCTTACCATTACCTAAATCATCTAAACGTGTATCATGCTGTGGCTTGCACTTGGAAAGAGCTATGTCCAGCAGTGGACTAATGAAGGTGGACTGATGATGATGAGCTTATGACCAGATTTGGCAGTTGATTATCTTAAGATAGACAATTATTTTATTGCAACATCAGATACAAAATAACTCTGAACAAATTCAGTTACAATTTGGAGTTTTATAGCTTTTAGTTTCCATACAACCATACGGGAGATGGAGAGAATTGAACACTATAAAGTCGGAGGCCAGGGCAATTTGAGTATCATCATCATCATCAGCCAAAAAACGTCCATTGCTGGTCATAGGCCTCCCCCAAAGATATCCACAACGACCGGTTTTTATGCATTTGCAAATGCATTACATGTAATAAAACGAATATACTGACTGATAAAACTATTACAAATTTGGATATTATCATCATAGAATAGATTTATTTATTTCAGGCAACAAACAGTGTACCAGATGGAGGTAAATCAATATAATCAGCCCGATCGTCATCTACTGCCAGACATAAGGTTTTCTTATGCACCAAGCCCGATCGTCGGCTCTTGTTTTTTCAAATACTGGGAGCAACTTAGCTAATATAGCTGCATAGACAATAAAATGCCTTCCCTATGATTGATGATTTTAGGTCGGCAATAGTACATTGTTCACCGAGAGGAGAAAGTGACCGATTACCGTCGAGGGTGTCGTTTGAAGCCCGAGCCGTAGGCGAGGGCTTTAAAACACCCGAGATCGGGAATCGCAGTTTCTCTCGAGTGATACATAGTGCTTTATACTACACCTGATACTTTATCAAATTTACGGTAGAAAGTACGTCATTGCATATCGAACAAATATGCGGGGAGAAAACGCATCTGAGCGGGAGAGAAAAGTGTATGAAAATCCATTTCTTACGTGGTTTTTGCGTTTTCTCCCCGCATATTTGTTCGATATGCAATGACGTACTTTCTACCGTAAATTTGATAAAGTATCAAGGTACTTTCCAAGCAGGTGTAGTATAAAATTATTTTTTACTTTTAGCGTTATTTAACATTATTCATCATCATCATCATCATCATCTCAGCCAAAAGACGTCCACTGTCCACACTGTCCACTCCTAACCTTCAAAGGAGTGGGTACGACACGTTACGACCGAGAGACTGTTGAGATCACCGAGCACTGTACCGGGGTCTTTTAGGGTATCTGCCATGACCACTATATCGTCAGCAAATCGGCGTTGTGTGGTGTACGTATACGCCGTTGACGTCGTTGCCGAGCCCTTTTTACCCCAGAAGCTTAAAGATATCTTCAGTACAGCATTGAAAAGTCTCGGAGATATCACGTCTCCCTGTCTCACTTCTCGCCGCAACTGGATTGATTTCCAACTCTGGTCCTAAAGACGGACGGACTTAGTGGCGTTTTCATACAAACACTTCATTACTTCGATGTACCGAAGAATCGAAGGCTTTTCTTAGTCTACCAACGTTAAGAAAAAAGGGCTGGTTATACTCTAGGTCTGTATAACTTGTCGCAGCGTATGCATTGGTCTAAGGTGCTAAACCCTTTTTGAAAACCGGCTTGTTTGATAGGCTGGAAGTCATCAAACCTGCGTGCGAGACTATTCGTTATGACTCTCAAAAACAGCTTGTAGACGTGGCTTAGAAGGGAGATGAGCCTACGATGGGCAGGAGAAGTCACACTCAAAGACAAGGGTCACAATGAGTACATCAGGGGGAGCTGCAAAGTTGCAAAGATAACGGACAAACTAAGCGAGTCCAGGCTGAGATGGTACGGTCACGTAATGCGCATAGAACTGAGGATCATGTCGTGAGGAAGTGCCTTTCTATGGCTACCATAAAGAGGGGAAGAGGAAGACCTGAGACCACCTGGCTGTCGAATGTCTAGAGCAGTCTTTCCCAAAGTGGGCGATAACGCCCCCTTGTGGGCGCTGGAGGCCTAGAGGAGGGCGACAAGGGGCCCGAAAAAAATTGGGTGGCGCTGATGTAATTTATAACTTCAGCTACTTCATATTTTAAAATTCACTGAAATTAAAATCCTCCTACTACACAATGTTGTGTATGGATGTCCATTTATTAGTTTATATTTATATCCTATTTTATTGTATAAATATAAACTAAAAATATATTAAATATTTATTATTTTTAATGCAATATGAATTGCGTAATTAAAATAAAATTTCTGGAAAGTACCGAAAGTACCGAAAAAACCGGGATTCAAGTTTGATTTCCCGGTTATTTTTACTGGCAAAAAAACCGAGACTTCCTGGTACTTCCGAGACCGGGATTTCGCGGTTCTGAACCCTAATGCATGCAGAATGTATGTGCGTGTCACAATCACAACACAATATCAATCAGACAGATTTCTATGCTTTGATATAGACACTGAATGAATATTTTTTAATCACCTACGTTTGATTAGCTCCTTCAAAACAATAACATGTCAAATAAAATAAATGCTAATCGCTCGCAACCTCAGCTCGCAACTCCGTACCGAAAATTATCGAAATTGAATATAGTCGAGCGTTCGCTTCGTCCGCCATCGTCGCGCGCGGTTTTTTGGCAATGGCACCGTGCATTTTGCCAGTGTCTACTGTGCCCCCCCCCCCCCCCCTCCCGGTACGCCCATGTTGTGATATATACATACCAACGACTGTACTAGGTTTACCTTTACATAGGTTTAAAAAACATGTAGTCTTCTTTATAAAACAGCCTGGCTATAATAAAAAACGCATTACTTTTTATAATAAAAAATTATACTGATATGATAGCCTTTATAAACAGTGCTCCACAGATAACAAATAGCGTTGCGTTGAAAATTTCAATTAGTTTTGATTCTTGGGTGTGTCATGCTCTCTTTATTGTCTCTGCGGTGGTGGCATGTGCGTCGGGTCTTTACATTCCCTAAAATATGGTTGAGCTAAGCGATGGCTGATTCATATGTCATACTCGTGAACGGGTGCCGCCTGTGGAGGTCGGTCTGCTCTTGCATACTTGTCTTATTTTTATTATTATTAACTATAGTTTAACTTTGTTTTGACTTTTACTAGTACTGTATGACATTGTAAAAAAATTAAACTGGTAAATTATGTTTTTTATTATTTAATTTATTTATTATCTTTTTTGGTTTTGGTTTTACATGTTGTGATTGTCCTTTATATTTTGTGTTTTTCTTTGTGATGGAAAGTGTCCTTTTATGATAGAGCATTTTCCAATATTTTTGACGCTGTAAGGGAGAAAAGAGCTTGACATTTGCTGAGTTTCTTGTCGGTTCTTCTCAGTACAAGGTCTCTCGCCCAGAGTAGACTTACGAACCGATGATGGCGTAATGACGTTCATAAGAGCTATTTGTAGCCTAAACTGAATAAATGATTTTGAATTTCGAATTCTAAATTATGAAATCACTTACTATATGAATTAATAATATGCTGACGTTGAAATAGTACGCTACTTTACAGAATCGATAATTATTTTTTTATGTTACGGGTAAGCACAGTGCCTTCACCTCACCTGATGTTCAGTGATGATAAAGCCAATGGTGGAACGGCGCACTTCACTCGGAATCCTCAACTACTGAGATATCTTATCTCTAGCTGCCGGAACACAACATTAAAAAAAACCGTCATTAGAAAAATGCCCGAAAAAAGTAAAAATATTAAATATACGGAGCTAATCTAAAAACTACTACTCGTAAAATAATACGAACTTTTGTAACATAACCAATGATAAAAAAACATTTTTATTTTTTATCAACAAATTACTATACATCGTAGCGTTGGTCGAGTTTGCAGGTCGAAGCAAACGATAAAAAAACAGCACATCCATAATGTATAACGGAAGATTAAAATAAATTATTAAAACGAATAAACAACTATAAAATAAAACTAATACGGTTACAAAATAAACAAATCGTAACTCAAAATGTTAAGCGACTCGCAAAACCCTGAAACGGTGCATATATTTCAACCAATCATAACGAAGCTAGCTTTTTCAACGGTATTTATTACTGTTTCAAATTACCGTCATTTCTATTTCAACTTTAACTATAGATGATATCAAACCTTCCAGAGTTCCGCGAGTGCTAAAACTTAAAATAACAAATCTCCGGCAACTAAAAGCTGTTTTCTCCTGCTACAACAGAATAGATATATCGAGGTTCAATTAGCAGGACTACGATGCGCTCCAAAATCCATTTTAATTCATTGACGTTCATGTTTTAACATTCACAACCAAAATTACTTGTACCCCACAAAATGGGATATTTCAGAAATGAAAATTCATTTTGCAATGTCAAATTATATAACACGTCAAACGCATCACAGTCGCTGGGCCACGCCGGGACATCGGTCGAGACTACTGAAACGAATTCTAATCATCAACGATTTAATTCTATTTTAAATACAACACTACACCTATATCAATTGTTCTACACTGTTAGCCGATAGCTCGAGCAGTCTCCACGCGGCTTTGGGGTTCATCTCCTGAGGGTCTCTGCACAGGACCCACACGTAGTTGACCCTCATGACCTTATCAGGGTCACCCTCAATAACGTTGTTCTTAGCGTCTCTCACACACATGATCTGCTGTGACTGGAAGGTGATGACGAGAACCGGCCCCTGATCCATCATCTTCCCCATGACTAGTTCGATCTGTTCAATATCCAATATCTTGGAGTCGAGTCGGTAACCTAGTTGCTTGCACTGTTTGATCGGCGTGGCGATTATGTTGAAGACTCCTTCGTAGCACCAGTCTTTGAGGATATCCAAGTCCCCCCGTACCATAGCTTCTAGGATGTTAGGAATGATGTCGCTGGCGCAGTCTTCGAGGAAACGTTGGGCGGTGAAGTCGGGTTCCACCTTGCAGATCTCGGTGAGGGTCTTGGAGAGTTCGGTCTTCTCGAATACGTTGCCGAACAGGCTGCCGACTTTCTCGGTGACGAAGCGGGAGGCGCGCACCACCGGGTTGTCTGATTCCTCGTACTTTATTTTCCAATCTAAGACCTGGTGGAATAAGTTTGAGTTAAGAAAGTTTGTGTTGGTGAGTGACACACGTAAGCGGGAAAGACTACCCTCCTCTTACCATACCAGTCTCAGACATAGAAGTCCTGCGTTCGACACTGAACGGTAAATATAATACATATTGAAATGAAACAACTTTTACGGATCTACTCGCGTTTATTTTACAGTAGTGTTCGCGTAAACTTTAGAAAACGTTATATAATACATATGTTGGGAATTCCATTAAAAAACTCAGGTTTCTGTAAATGGGTTATAATAAATCAAACAAAGGACTTCTTGACGGGTAAGTAGAGTCATGTCCGCAGTTTTGTTATATTTCGATAATTTTTGTTATGTTGAATAATAATTTGAAAAAAATGGTGGATTATTAACCGCTAAATGTTCGTGAACGTGCATGAGTGTTGGCAAATAAAACAAAACAGTCCAACGTCACTTTTTAAATTCTTTTAAGAAGTCCGCGTGAGGACTTAGTAAAGCCCCACATCTTTACTGAGATACTCGAGGGGTTGGGGGTATATCATTTCTCACTTCTCATTACTATTATCATTCATCATCATCATATTAACAAAGATAACTATGTTTCTATTTATTTATCTCGTAAGAATATTACTTTAGTCATTGGCTAAATGTGGTAACGGTACGAAGCTATCGATGAAAAGAAAAAAAAATCAAGCAAAGTATTTGACAAGACAGCAACCTATTCAGCTTTGACCTGTTATGCTTCTATAAAAAAATTAAAAAAAGTATAAAAGTGACACTTTTATACTTTTTTTAATTTTTTTATACGTAGCACAGCAAATGACTCCATTTCACCTGATGTTAAGTGAATATGGAATCCAGATGCGACGACAACTGGTGCAGCGTTCGTGCCCTCACTCTGCCGGCCCACAAGGTGCCTCTTCAAGCCTCGTTTGAAGGACCCCACATCATAGGATGGAGGGAAAACGTGTGCTGGCAAACTATTCCATGTTTTGGAAGTGTGACAAAGACACGAGTCACCAAATTTTAAGAAATTTAACTAAAAAAGCGCACTAGGTGTGCGATGGAATATTTAGGAGGAAGGGAGAAGGTGGGATGAGGTCAAAGAGTTCTTCAGAGCACTCGCCATGGTATAAGCGGTAAAACACGCTGAGTGACGCAATATCTCTACAGCAGCATAGATTCAAGAGTATTTGCGACTTCTGCGTTGCCGATAATGCGTATAGCGCGACGCTGCAATCTGTTCAAGGAATCGAGAAGATACTTGCGGAACCGTCCCAGATGTGCGAGCAATACTCCACGCAAGACCGCACCTGTGTCTTGTACAAAACAAAATGTTTTAATTGGTCCTTGTTTATTTGTTTTCCAATCGAGTTGTCTTGTCAAATACTTGCGTGATTTAATATAGCCCATTTACAAAAACACAGCAGTTGCAGTCTTTTGCGAACATTCGTCCGCCACAATTAGATTATTTAAAATTAGACGCAGACTTTAAGCCCTTTGTTTGCGGTTCGCGATACAGTGTCAAGTATAGTACATAACCGTCTCTATGGTCTAGTGGTTATGTTATGACAACTGCGGTTTAGGCCTCAAAGTCCCGGGTTCGATTAGCAGCGGGGATACGGGTTAGGTTGGTGATAGGGCTTGCTTGTCCGCCTGGCTATATAGCTACCACCATCATATCTAAAGATATCATCTCAGCCAAAAGACGTCCACTGCTGGACAAAGGCCTCCCCCAAGGATACATGAAGGGATTGGCCATAATCGCCACGCTTGGCAGGCGGGCTGGTGACCGCAGTAAGTTGAAAGTTAACCTCAGAGAGATGCTGCTGCCCATCCTCCGGAATGGTCCCTTAGTCGGCTTTTACGACACCCTCGCGAAGATATGGGGTGGTGCAATTCTTTATCCCCGGCACCACACAGGAAAGAGATATCGCCATACGATAAATGTTTGTAGCATGCAGCTGGAGATAAGATAGCCAGTGTCTCAGTAGTTGAGGATTCCGGGTGAATTGGTGAAATTCCGGGCTTCCACATTCGAGGTTATAATCACTTAACATCAGGTGATGTATTACGTGGTGACGTGCTTACCCGTTAGCTTTTAACAAAAAAATATATTGACGGACAAAATAGTACGCCAGGGACTGTTCTTCACTTACACATCATGCCACACGGTCAGCACTCAGCACCCACCTTGTTAACGTATTGGTTGTTGTTCTTGAAGTCCTCCCACTGCTGGTAGAACTTGGAGTCGCGGTGCAGCTCCACGCCCGTGCTCTCCGTGTCCGCCGCGAAGCTGCGCGCGTCCATCGCCACCTACGGAACACCGCTCTTACAACGACTGTATTCACTACTAGCTTCGCACGGGTGTACTTTTATTTTTAAACATTTTTTTAATTAGTCCATGTTACTCAGCGCTAATGTAGTATTCTAATGATGAAAGATTTTTTAAATCGGTCCAGTAGTTTTTGAGTTTATTCGTTGCAAACATACATACAAAAATACAAAGCTTTCCTATTTATAATATTAGTATAGATCACTATGACACAGTGGCGAGGGGTCGAAATACGACGAAGGTACGCCGGCCAAGAATGTACAAATCAGACAATAAGAAACATGGAAATAAATCATTTTGTTCACTATGCAACTGCCTGGCACACACGTTTAATTAACTAATTGGTGACAATAATTACTGACATAATTATTAAAATCTGCATGGTGGATCCCTGGAGTGGGATTTCTTATAGGGAAGCCGATGGGAATCGGTTGGTATGGATCCTTCGTCACTGCTATGACAGTAATTTTCCAGGACATAGCCACTAAGCCAGGACAGTTTGATAATATTAGACTTCTGTAAAAGCGAAGATTACAAAACTTCACGTGAGGATCTAGGTCAGTGGTATAGATCGCGCCAAACTTCTAGTCCCCTCTGAAGTTGCTTCGCGCAGCTGTACACAGTCAGGCCCTACCGCTCGTCCCCGCCTTCGCCCTACTGACGCCTATTTTTTACCACTGCGACGCGTAACGCGCCAACTTCAGAAGGGACTAGAAGTTTAGCGCGATCTATACTAGTTTTTAACAGGAACCAGCGACCGCCTTTTTTATCTTTTAATCATTAAAACATAGGGGCAACTGATTTTAGTCTCTAGCAACAATTGACTACAGGCCAGCTGCTTCCTGGATATCACCCCGTACTATTGGGTCCTTATCTATGAAATTGACATTTTTTTTCTCACTTATTAATAGGTGTATTACTTCTAAAAGCCAATACCGGTTGTTAATATTATTATACAACTTTAATTAAGACTATGTTACTTAGGCTTCAGTAATAGCAATGATTATTCATTTTGTGTCTTTATCGCCCAATTTTTTTTTTAAATTGACTTCTTTTTTGTTCGCAGAATTGACTTTTTGTTTCATTGTAGCTTTGAAGGGACTTGATGTTTATTTTTTTTAATGTCTGCTATATTTAGCTAGTGAAACAAGCACACTACTCTACAATTTTTATAGTTTTAACATAAATAGCAGCCCGCCCAAATTATTCAACACTTTTTACTTTGAAAGCCAAAGCAGCATAGTAGGCTGACGTTGAATCAGACATTACCTCGACTCGTTTCCGCAGCGAGGCTGGCGCCACATACACGCGGCCCTCGAGGCCTCGAGACGCCATTTCATTCTTCACCACCTCGGTCGCCTGGAACAAGCAGAAAACTGATCATGTAAAACGTTAGGACAGTGTGTTCAACATTGCCCATAAAAAGAAAACATTTTTTTGTTAATAATAATAGAGGAGCTCGGAGGCGCAGTGGTTAACCCGGTCTGCGAGTGCTGAGGTTAAGTAACTTTCACAAAGGCCGGACATCGGATGGGTGACCAAAAATTTCTATTTCTACGATAATAACTCCCCATTAATATCATCATCAGCTCATTTAATGTCCCCACTGATGGGGCACATGCCTTCCCTATGGATGGATAGGGAGAACGGGCCATAAACCACAACGCGGGCCGAGTGCGGGTTAGTGTGGGTTGGAAACCCCATTAATATAATAGAAGATAATCTTGCAATGTGTTAAGCGCCACTAGAGGCACCATCGACTTTCATAGGAGGGCTTGCAACAACTTACTTGTGATATAGTTTTGAAAGCAGAAGTCTGTCCAAGCTTTTGTCTGGTGTCCGCTATGCTCTCGGCAGCGTCCTTCGCACTCTTAGAGATATCTTCAGTTATCTTGCCTGCAATTAAACATATAATTTAAAAAAAATAACATTACTATCAATCGTAGTGGTAAGAGCCACGCTGCGTTGCAGCACGAAATGGGCCGGCTTGACCGCGGCGTAATACCACCCTCTCACAGAATATCGGCGTGAAACAATGGCACTCGTTGATGTTGTGTTTCGACCGGTGAGTGAAAGTACCGGAGGCCTATCTCCCACCCCTCCCTCCCAATTCCTACTAATAAATGTATGGACGATTCAAAAGCACTTTTTGTAAGTTTATTTGAATAAAGAAGAGTTTTGCGAGTGCTGAGGTTAAGCAACTTTCGCAAAGGCTGGTCATCGGATGGGTGACCAAAAATGTATCATCTTGAGCTCTTCCGTGCTTCGGAAGACACTTAAAGCCGTTGGTCCCGGCTGCATTAGCAGTCGTTAACAACCACCAACCCGCACTGGGCCCGCGTGGTGGTTTATGGCCCGGTTCTCCTTATCCATCCATAGAGAAGGCTCATGCCCCAGCAGTGGAGACATAAAATGAGCTGAAGATGATGATGATCATTCGAATAAAAAAATTGACTTTGTTGACACATACATACATACATACATACATACATACATACATACATCACGCCTTTTTCCCGGAGGGGTAGGCAGAGACCACCTCTTTCCACTTGCTGCGATCCTTACAGACTTCTTTCGCTTCATCCACATTCATTAGTCTCTTCATACACGCTCGTCGGTTTAGGGTACTCTTGACCTGACCTTTTTTAAGGACTTCCCCGAATTGATCCAGGTACTTGCGTCGAGGCCTTCCCCTACCAACATTTCCATCCATACTCGCCCTATATATACTTTTAGTCAGCCTGCTTTCCTTCATCCTCTCAACATGTCCGAACCATTTAAGCATTCCTTTTTCAACCCTAGTCACTATATCTTCTTTTACACCACAACGTTCCCTAATCACACTATTCTTTATCCTGTCACTTAGCTTGACTCCAATCATACTTCTTAACGCTCTCATTTCTACTGCATTTACTTTGCTTTCATGCTTCCTCTGCCATACCCAACTTTCACTGCCATACATCAGTGTTGGAACCAACACCCCTCCATGCACAGCCAGTCGGGCCTTATCGGATACCTTCTGACTGTTCATGAAGGCGTGCAACGCTCCATTCACCATGTTACCGGCATTTACTCTCCTTGCAATATCACTATCACACCTTCCATCTGCTGTAACCATTGATCCCAAATACACAAACTCTTTCACTTGCTCTACTTTTTCACCTCCTATCAGAATGTTACACTCTGTCATGCTATCCTCCTTTTCAAAAACCATTGCTTTCGTCTTACTTACATTCACTTTCATTCCTTTCTTGTTCAACGCTTCATGCATAATATTTACCATCTCCTGCAACTCTTCTGCCGACGATGCAAATAAGACTTGATCATCGGCATAGAGCAAACATTTGACTAGCAAATCATTCATTCTTAAACCCTGTTCACTTTCTTTCAAGTCATGCAAGCAACTATCCATGAATAGGTTAAACAGCCACGGTGACGCTACACATCCTTGTCTAACACCTTTTTCGATGCTAAACAATTCAGTATACGCCCCGTTTATCCTGACACAAGCACTAGAATTCTTGTATAAGGATTTCAGTGCTCGTATCAACATACTGTTCACCCCATACACAGATAGTGATGACCACAATTCATTCCTCACCACTCTATCATAGGCCTTTTCCAAATCCACGAATGCGCAATAGACTTTTTGGTTTTTAGCCAAAGATTTTTCAGCTATGCACCGCAAGGAAAAGACCTGATCTGTACATCCCATTCCCTTTCGAAATCCTGCCTGAACATCCCATAATTTCTCATCAGTTTCTTCCGTCACTCTTTCAATCAATATCTTTGCATACAGTTTGCCGACGACACTGAGTAGGCTTATACCGCGATAATTTTTGCAGTCTAGCTGTGACCCTTTTCCCTTATACAGTGGATTTATAATAGCCTTACACCAATCACTTGGTACTCGGCCGCTTTTCCAACACAAGTTGAAAAGGCAGTACAGCTGACTAGCCACTACACCTTCGCCAGCCTTCAGCATCTCGGCTGATACTCTATCACACCCTGCAGCCTTACCCGACTTCATCCTTTTCAATGCTTTCACAATCTCACCCATTTCGATCTCACTGTTGTTCTCACTTTCCTCCACTTCTGCTATACTCAACTCCTGCGTTGATTCTTCTCTTTCAAACAAACTTTCAAAATATTCCTTCCATCTTTTCAACACACATTCCTCTCCTTTTATTATACTACCATCCTGGCTTCTAATCCTACTCAACTCGGATGATGCGGTTTTACCTCGAGCTGAACTTATGGATTTCCAGAAAACTTTCAGGTTCGTACAAAAGTTTTCTGATAGCCTTCTGTCAAACTCATCCTTATTCTCATCTTTCTTTCGAGCCACAATTTTCTTAGCTTCATCCTTCAAGCGTTTATACTCCTTTCGTGCTTTCTCTACATCCTGATCTGTCGCTTTCTGAATTCTTTGGTTAGCCTTAGTAGCCAACCAATCCAACCATGTTTTCTTCTTTTTCGCAACAACTTCTTGCACATCCTTACTCATCCATGCACTCTTCTGTTTATTCCCTTTCGTGCGTCTTGCAACTCCGCATACTGCAGTAGCAGCTTTCAAAACTCCTTCCTTTAGTCCCTTCCAACCTTCTTCAATATCAAACATCTCATTTAAGCCACAAAATTCGTTCTTCAATCTTTTGACATATTCTTCACTAACATCCTTCTCTTGCAAATTCTCTACTTTCACTCTTTCCAGGACAGTAGTAGGCTCGGTTATCCTATGGCGCCACCGCCTGAAGAGACCACTTATTCGGGATATCACCAGGTAGTGGTCTGTGTTGATACTGGCACCGCGATAAGCACGAGTGTCCATGACGTTTTTCTTCAATCTTCCATCTACAATCACAAAATCTATCATAGTTCTACTAGCTCCTTCTTCCCTGGTATACGTGTGAATCTTTTTATGTCGGAACATTTTGTTAGACACAAAAAGATCCCCTTCCAAACATATATCTAACAGACTCTTTCCATTCTCATTTATTCTTTCGTCACCAAATGCACCAAGAACTTTATCATACCCTTCTCGCTTTACTCCAACCCATCCATTAAAATCGCCAAGCATGATAATCCTTTCATTCGCCTTGCAGATTTTCAGTACATCTCTCATACTATCCCAGAACTCTTCCTTTTCTTTTTTAGCTTTTGCGGAGCCACCCGAACCTCCGTCTGTCGGTGCATAGACACTTAAGACAAAGATTCGAGTAATTCCGACCTTCAGCCTAATCCAGAGGAGTCTAGGGCTCACACACTCAAACTCAGTCACACATTCAGCCATTCGCTCGGAAAAAAATACGCCGACTCCCTTACTTCCTTGATCAGTACTGGGTACCCCAGACCAATACGCAACGTAGGGTCCATGTTTGGTCGTGTCGCATCCTTTCCGCTTGGTTTCATTCACACACAATACATCCAAATGCCTGTCATCCATCATCTGGCACACTTCGTCTATTTTATCTGCCATTCCTCCTCTAACATTCATCGCAGCAAAACGGCATTCCGTAGCCCGCGTTCCGCTCCCGACAGAAACGTGACGTGAAAACAACATCGCCGCCATGTTGGTTTATATTTTTTAAAATCATTGCGTTCCCACGAGTAGCAAGGGAAAACATATGTCGATCCTGGCAGAGCCCCGCATGCCAGAACAAGGCTAGCCATAATCTGGGTTCACCCGGTCCCAGGGCAATCGGCACGCTTGAAACTAGGCTCGCCCCTAGCCATGCATCCAAAGGCGCGGCAGACCTTAGATTGGCGGAGAGGGAGGGGGAAAGGAAAAAAAGGGGGGCAGGAACAGGGGGTACGAGGTAGGAAGTTATGACTTGGGATAGGAAACAGGGTTTAATGGATACTACTCTCTCGGAAGGATTGGGTTTTAGACAGTAGCAGCTCGGGGAGCCGGGGTCGCATACCCGTATACCATACCCCAACTACCGGACAGGCAAATTGGTATGATATCCCTGACTAATATATCTATATATATATATATATATATATATATATCTATACTTGTATCTTTTGTTGACACAGAGCTTGTTATTAGTAGATAACATTTTAATTAACATTTATTAAACTTTGTGCGATTAAAAAAACTAGCGACCGTAAAGTACCAGAATTTGTATTAGGGCGCTGCTTGTTAGAAGCCAACATGATCGCACGCAGGTTTGTTCGTTGTTCGGAGGAGGTCAAATTTACCCAATTCAAGGCATTTGGTATGTTCTACACGAGTAGCCTGTGGGCGGACTATACAAAGAAACAGTACAGCGCCTTACGTGTTCAATATAATAATGCTTTGAGGGTGTTGTTGGGGCTGCCGCGTTTCGGCATCGCATCGGGTATGTTTGCCGAATATCGAGTGGATTGTTTTTATACGACCATGCGTAAGCGGTGCACATTTCTGGTGCGCAGGGTTCGCGCCAGCCCTAACAGGATCCTCAGAGTGTTTTCAAATCGATTTTACTGCCAGTACATGAACTATGCTGCTGGTTCATGTAGTGACATTATAAGGTAAGGATGTAATGTTTATTTTAATTTTAATTTGATTGTGATTCGTAATTATTTTATTAAAATTTTATTTTAGAAAGGATTTTAATTGTGTTTTAAAGTTTAGATTTTCTATTTTAATATTAATTAATTTATTGTATGATATTTGAATATCATCATTTATACTTTTAAAATTTGATTTTAATTTTATAGTGTTTTGTAATTAATTGCCTTATATGATCCGATTTGGTCGAAATAAATGTATTTTATTTTATTTTTTAGAGTGCTAACCAAACGAGAAATGTGTCTGAAGTCAACGCCAACAACCCAAGAGCTTTGCCTTGGGCTGGCTCTTGGGCTCTGCATGAGAATTTAGGGAGGTGTTAATTCCTTTCATTATCCTTTTGTCTTTCGTCTTTGATTTTTATGCTAGGAAAAAACTTGAGGAATTGAAAGAGGCTTTACCTAATGAGACAATAAAGCTAATAAGTTATACCTAACAGTGAATTGTGTAGGCTAATTACAATCAATACTATATAACTACATAGCTCTCACATAAATAAAATTACTAAAAAACCACATAAACAACTTGGGCCATCTGAATTGGCCCTGCATGGTGATTTAAGTTCTCCCATCCATCCATAGGGAAGACTTGTGCCCCAGCAGTGGGGACATTATGAGCTGATGACTATAATAATGATGATATGAATTAACTCTACCTATCGAAGTCTACAGTCATAACT